>JAUTXW010002608.1:0-47255 GCA_030620095.1 Kuschelorhynchus macadamiae
TAGTAAGCAAACAGTACAAAATGAAGATTTATATTTATATAAAATGTAATACATTTTCGAGACATATTGTTCCGATAAAGAAATCAATGACAGTTCGGTTTCCATCATACTTCTTAGAGAAATTGTCAAAGTTGATAAGATGCACTAGCCTCTAAAAAATGGTTATTTTTGCGACTAAATTGCTATTTTATTCTAAATTGAATATCCTACATATTTTTGTGCCTTATAGCCTCAAATATCCCCTTTTTAAAAACATAAAGTTTATGTGTGATGATTTTACATTTTTAGATTTCAAAATAAAATTTTCGAACTCTTGCACGCAACTACAAAATTCTTATATTACAGTCAAGTAAGCCTGGAAACAAAAGTTAGGTAACATTAAAGGGTGTCTTTTTTAAGCTATAATGCTATATATTAAAAATACTGAAATTGTCGTTAGATACAAGGAGTAACTCTCCTTTTATTTTCTCTTATATGTGCAAAAATACCTGGAGTGTTTCTTATTCTGTCGCATTCTAATTTCTCAGCTCTTGATTTTGAATGGGTGTAGTATAACAAAGGTTTTGAGATGACTCCATAAAAAAAATCTATCGGATTTAAATCCGAGGACCTAGGAGACCATGCCTTATCTTAATTTTTAGCATCACGGCCTTCAAAGGCGCTATTGAAATAAGCACGATCACTACAACTGGAAGGCTTAGAAACCACCGGTATGAATTAATTAATTAAGATTTAATTTATTAAGTCTCGGCTAAAGAAAAAAGATTCCAATTAGAAAATCGTAAACTATTTCTGTCCAAACATTCAATGGGTGTTAACTATGACATGCGCATATTCCTCACTCTAAATGTTATTACTATGAAAATTTATAATCGAGTTTCTCGGAAAGCTAGCCACCACAGTAATAATGTGTTTTTAAGGAATCTAGGATGCTGTAAAGTTTTTAGTTCAAGCTACCGACAAAATCCTAAATCTAACGGAAAATATAGCGGTAACAGTGCATTTGATATTAGATGCTTTCCTTTTGAATTTAGTTTTACAACATGGCGCCTACATTAATAATATAGGTATTAGAGTCTATTCTGAATAATATCTAACACCTCAAGCAATGTCGGTTTTCTGTTATACCTCTTGTATTAGCTTGACGGTGAATTCAAAGCGTCAAATCTTTGAAACGATTTAACTTGTTGATATGAACGGAAGCTTTACGGCTCTGGAAAATTAAAAAAAGATATTTCTTGAGGTTAGACCATGCCAAAGTTCCGATGTTTTACCTTCAATTGCAGGAGGCATTTCAAAAATGATTAGCACAGGAAATGAGCTGCCAGAAACTTAGACAAGCTTTTATACCCGACTTCTCCACCAAACCGTGACCTTGGGTACGGACGCGTAGAAAGTTGTCGCTATATTGCCTAGTGAATGTGAAGTATCCTGTTTCTAACAATAGATCTAAACGAGGAGAAAATTTTATATACTTCTTCTCTTTGAACACCTGTAGCATCTTTAGGACATCGCAACAATGTTCAGCCTTGTTATGTGTACTAAAAATGTAGGTACGTACGTATATTCGACCGCTAGATTATTCAATCTATTTTTGTTCGATAAATTTATTGTATTCAAGCCATTATCAAATAAGTACCTATTTATTATTTTATTGATTTATTTAAATGTAAATATACTATGTATAATATACATACGGCCATATACTTTACAATATTTTGGTTGTGTTTACGAGGATTTCCAATTACGTAATATAAACCTTTTATGCAAAGCCTTATTTACCACGCTGTTTTTAAAATGTTATGTCAGAAAAAGCGAAATAAAGAACCTTTTTTGTCAAAACGAGTGGGTGACAATTTACAAACCTTCTATAACGTTACCTACTAGCTAAAGGGTGTTTTTTATAATGAAAATATTTGCTTGAACTTGTAAAATGAAACAGAGCGGAGTTTGGCTAAAATAGTACAGTAAAAGGTTGTTTCGTCGAAGCTTTAATAGACGAAAGTATGATAAGAACCTAATATTAATTAACTAACACACCGTTAATATTTAGGCACAAAATTTCCAGGAACTAATGATGCCTTCGGTTGAATATATGTAGATTAACTATAAAGCAATAAAAAACAGCGTTTGGAGTCTTTTACACAATCTCTAAGGAGATAATATTTAAAGGTTGCATGTTATTAATGTCTTCACCTTTCGATGGGGGTTTGCTTGGAGGATGGAAATGTAGAAATGATTACATAGAATTTGGTTAGTAAATCAACCTACACGCGTTTCATTGATTAAATGGTCTTTCCTTGATTTATTGTTTGAAAAGATAGATATTGTTGAGACTGACTAGTAGATTATTGTTCAAGTCACGATGTTATTACATGCAAAATAGCTGAGGAGCTGTTCAAAACAGCATAATAGGAGAAAATGGAGCTAAGTTTTTTCGAGTCATACATCATCTGTGTGAATTTTCATTCTCAAAACATACTATTGTAGATACAGTTCGGTATAAGTTTACAGCATATGTCTAAAATTACTCTTTGAGCGCTACTAGGCGACATATTCAAAGCTTGTGATGCTCATATGGTCTATTCATAATCCTGAGCGACTCTCCTAAAGCTTTTCTCCCTTGAATTATAATATGCTATTATTATAATAATGAAATTAAGTAATTTGATTTTTTAAATCATATCTAATGGAGGTAAAGGTAACAAATTAATGAATATATTTCAGTCCTTGTATGTTTCTACTGACTTACCGCAAGGGTTTATTCGTAGCCCTTTACTTAGCCAGGTAATTTAGCAAATAGTTTAGATACAATTTTTCTGAAACCACTGCACTCTATGACCCTATTTGTCAGATTTAGATCAGATTTCCTGTTTGTTTTTGCCGCCTCCTACTCATACTGATATTGTTTATTGCCATACAACCACAATAAATGGTGACAAAGCAACGTCAAACAAAGTTTAGGTACTTCAATTTAGTATACGTAACAAAACTGCAGATACAATAAAAAAATAGTTTAACATATAGAATTATAGAAACATCACAATTTTAATACTGAAGGTTGCACTTAGCAAAATAAAATAAGACAACTCATTTTATGAGGCTAATGAATCATAACACTTTAAAATTTGCAACATAAAATTAAAAGTCAAAGCCAAATGAAAACATTTTTCAAGCAAGAGGTTGGTAACAATTTTGCGGAATTTTTTATGCTATAAATTTGTTGTAGTTATTAAGGAATTTAGGTCGTTATCATGACCTAAATTCCTTAACAGCCATGTATAGCTAACCGCGTTGAAAATGTGTAGAATAGTGAGATAGAATACTAAGATGGGTGTCCTTTAACAAAAGTTACCAATGGTAAGAAATATAGGAAAGGCAACGTCGGTACCCTGAATCTGGCAAAAAAGGTCTACAGGAAGTTCTCGGATTCAACCTGAAAGTGCATCAAATAATACGTTTCTAACGTCTGAAGATAGTTTGGGCATTTTTGGATGAGCCCCAAAACAAAACCCCGTAAACAATGACTGATGCTGGTAAAATAAAACATTCATATAGTCTCCAGAAATAATTGTTCTCTAAGTCTGCGAATGAGACCATAAAGGCTGTTAAATATAGAAGCTAAATTATTGATGTGATCTCCCAACTCCCAAACACTGCACCACTGGGAGAGATTTATGATCCAGTTTTACACAGGAGCGTAGGGTGAAATTTTAAGAAAGGGAAGCAACTTTTAGAAACTTACCTATTTGTAATTCGATTCTTCGATCATTTTTTTCAAATTCGTCAATGACGTCATCATAAAAACGTCGATGCTCCGACATATTTTGGAGAAGTTTATTTTCAATGAACAACAGCGATGTATGCGAAAGTCTCCCCTGCCCCGTTGAATTTCTCACGAAATTTTTTATACGTTTAAGTGTTGAAAAATTGAGTTCTACTGATGAATTTGTGGCAGGTATTGTCAATACTAATTCACACAATTTCGACACTTCGGTGTATTCATCTTCCAGCTCCTTTTCTTTTAAAAATTGCATTAGTTCCTTAGCATTATTTTTTGCGCTAATGTCATCAGTGTCGTAAATCACTTTTAGTTCAGATCGCAGTAACACTCGGTCGAAGAACTGGCCATAATGAAGAAGAAGAGATTTAAACGCATCTTCTGGACAAGTTTTTCCTTTAAATGCATCAAAATTGTAGAGCTCGAGGAATTTAAAATCATTTAAACCGTTAAATCTATAGTTTATATGTTGCTGAATTTGATCGATTATTTCATAAAAGAGGCGTCTGTATGATGTTTGAACATCTCCGACCTTGTCTGTTCGAAGACGCTTGGCTTGTGGCTCTACATTTAACGTCATCGTTTTCTCCCGAAATAGGTCAAAGTCATCTCTTTTTTGGCTTAACATGGACTTAAAATCATCCACTTTTTTTAGGCAAAAAGCAATATCATTTGTTTTAGTTTGTAATATATTAATTAAAAACATTGTCCGAGAATGGAAATATTTCTGAAAATTTGTTCAACAAATAATTAAAATTAAAATCTCGCCCAGTCCAAAAACCCCCTCGAACTATTTATTGCTTCGGAGTCTCATTCAATATTTTCTATTATATTCTTAAATAGTTCAATCAGTGATTCACGATTTTCAGATACTCTTAACACAAGTCTTCCATTATCGGTACACCTAGTAGGAGCTACTTTGGTCAATCGTTTGACAATGGAGTCCAAAGCTTGTGTATGTTTTATTGACTTGGAAAAAAAAGCAGCCATGCCACTTAAAGTAACGAAAAATACTTTACACTCTTTGATGCCATTGATGGACTAGGATAAAACTAAATTTAATTTATGACCAAAACAATAGACAAACACAGCACTTGGAAAAGTTTCTCGAACTTTAGCTTGCAGACCCCCTAATTGTCCTGCCATCACTGCAGCTACATCATAGCTTTGAGCAACTAATTTTTTCTCTCCGTTAATTTCTTTAGTAACGTTATAAACTACGTTATATAATGCATCTGCTGTACGATTTTCGGACACATTCTTAAAACCTAAAAATCGCTCTTGAATACTTCCGTCTGTTTTAACGTAGCGTATTACTATAGATAATTGGCTAAAATTAATGATAAGAGTTGTTTCGTCCAGAACAATAGCAATGAACCGCGCCTCGCCAATCTCCTGCTTAATTCTTTTTAGAATAATGGTTGGAACAGCGGAAATTAAATCATTCTGGATTCGATTCGACGTTCCGCGTAAAACGCTGGACTGCTCTAAATGATTTTTTAAGCAATCATCATATTTAGTCATTAAACTAAGTAAATCTTGAACATTTCCTCTATTTGAAGAAACCCTTGTTTCGTCATGACCTCTAAATTCCAATTCGTGCTGTCCGAGAAAACAAACAACATCGACAAGTCTTCTTAATATTTGCCTATTTTTATCGACGAGTTCATTGTGTTGGCGGTGACTAATTTCTAACTGTTTATTAAGGGTGTGTTCAATTGTGGTTTTGCCGAAGACTGTTTCTTTTATGACGGCCTGCAAATGCGCTTTGGACATAATGTGTCTTTTTACAGCTTTATGGAAATTGTTTAAATCGGAAAAACCAGTTTTATTCCAGAGACCTTTTTCATTTTCAAAAAGTAAACATGCCCAACAAAATAATTTACTTATATTTTCACACCCTGTTAGCCATTTAAATTGTTCGTATTGTTTTTCCGGATAAAAATGTCTAATACAGTTTTTCATTTTTGTGGTTACATTTTTCATAGCATGCACGACGCGACACACGGATAGCCGTTCAAACAAAGAACCTACTCCGACGATAGCTTTCGCCCCCACTTATAGCACGCGACTGAAATGCAAAAATTGCAAACAGCTGGTGGAAAGTTCAATAACCTCTGGCTCGATTCACAGGAAATCAAGCATATAGGACTTGGCTTCAGAGAAGCTAGAGGCTCGCTCGTTCTATTCGATTTCTATTGTGGCTCGGTCGGAGTCAGGGCCGCATTTATTATGGGCTTGATAATTAAGATAATATTTTAGCATTTTTAATATAAACTAAATTAATGGTTTCCTATTTCAAAAATTACATTTTAGAAGATGTTTTGTAATTTTTTTTGGGGAAGCACTGCTTCCCTTGCTTCCATGGACTGCACGCCCCTGGTTTTACATATATAGAATGTAGAGCGGAAGCCTTATAAAATTCCAGGAAGACAATCTTGCTAGCATTTAAGTTAAGGTTGATTTCCAAGCACCACCCACTTACTTGCTCAGTTGCTTGCGAACAGCCCTGGGAGACCACTGAACAAAATCACAGATGTATCGTCTGCGTACTGGCAAGTGATCCCGGAGAGAACCCAATCCCGAAGGCTATTCACGTAGAGCAAGAACAGGAGCGGACCCAGAATAGAGCCTCCTGGAGTTCTGTTGGTTGGGAAAAGTATTCCATGCCATGTCTCTTTATACAAGTTAGGTAGGATTTTATAAGAGATGAGGCTGTTTCTCGGATGCCATAATCTTGAAGCTTCTGAACAAGCAAGTTATAGTCTGTTGTTTGGAAGGCTTTCGAGAGATCAAAATACAACCCGGCGACTCTCTCACCCTTATCAATTTGGTTTACTATGAATGTAATTGTTTTGAAAATAGCTAATTCAGTGGACATTTTAGGTAAAAATCCATATTGTTGTTCTGCTAAAATTTTAAGATATGAGTCGGTTGTAGACAGATCTCTCAAACACCTTCGAAATAGGAGTCAATTGGCATGCTGGCCTATAGTTGTTTGCCAAGTGAAGGACTCGTTTTCTATAAATTATCATTAATAATGTCAACTAAAGGCTCACTAATAAAATCAGAGACATATTTTAGAATAACAACTGATACCTGATCAATAGCAGCTGAAACCTAGTTATGAAGACCGAAAATTATGTTGGATACTTCATGTTTATCAACAGCTGATAAAAACTGGCTATGGTGGCAAGTATTATTGATTTGAGGCATGCGGTCTAATTGCTGAAAGCCAACATCAAAGTTTGCATTGAAAACTTCCGTTATTTTGAAGGGGTCTTCAGTAAGACATCCGTTTACATTCATTAGAGAACTATTTATTTTTGGCATTTTTTTGTTTATCGAGGAGTTTAATATTGACCAAGCCATTTGTATTTTTTTTGAACAGTTTGTGATTTTAATTCCATTTATGCTTTTTTATAATTTGATAAGAATTTCCTGTATTCTTTACGTTGGTTTTTGTAGTAAATATTTAGATCTGGGCATCCAGTTTGTTTTTGTAATATATGCAAGTCTTTTATATAGTTAGAGTAATCTCAGTATTTACTCATGTATATTATTACTCTTGAAGAGCACGAGGGAAATGCTAACTCCAAATAATAGAAAAAAACATTAAAAAATATGTCATATTTGTTGTCAACCCGATTGCAATTTTAGAATCGGCCCAGTTTTTATTCTGCAGATAAAGTTGAAAATGTGCGATTGTTTTGAGTAAAATTTTTTTTTAGAGTATGCAATTTTTTGTGGTACATTTTGCATGGAAAATTTTATAGTTGAGGCATAATGATCTCATATATTGGAGATATAAATCACGCCAATCCATCAGTCAATATCGTGTTCGTTGATATTGCTAAGGAGGTTATCTAGCTGTGAACCCGAAGCTGGACCAGTTGGCCTAGTAATTCTAGATATGTAAGAATTTATTCCATAGCTTTTAAATATTTATTGGGTGTGGCAATATATTTATTTGAAGAATAAACCGTATCTAGTAACTCATGGGTTTTATTAAAAAATAGTCTACATGAGATATAATATTCAAAGTGAGGGTCAATTGAGTTATAATTATATCTAACTTGCACAGTTTAACACAGGTTTTCATTTGTAAACATGGCAGTACCACCATCCCGAATATCCGAATGATTGGAATAACTGATGAATGGATAGTTGCCAAGTTTCACCTTTTTTAGTTCGTCTCCACGAAGCCAATGCTCCGATACACATTATTTCAATTTTACACTTGATTCTATAAAAAACTTAAAGTCAATTGGGGGAGTACATTTTTACACTGATTTTTAAAGCATTTCGTTAGGCAGCTATTTTGTTTCGCTATGTTAGATATGTATACAATTTTTGCAGCTTCATCCCTATATGACCCTTGATTTCTGTGAAAAATTTATGAGAGTAAAAATGGCGGCGTGTACCCTACTGCCCTTGTTGCCTCGTATAATCTTTTAAAGCCACTTTGTCTCCTTAAGCAAAAAGGCCGTAAACAATTTTTTTCAATTAGTTGCTACTACAGATTTTTTTATCTGAAAAAATACATGTAACTTTTTTCATTTAAAAAAATTGGTATATATTTTTTCTAAACCTGGCATACCTTAATATTTCATTAAGTAAAAAGGCAAAAACTTGCCAGTTTTAAACAAAACTGCAGTAAGGTACTTATAAGCAGCAAATATCTAATGGTCCCAGCCTACCGCCGCTAATGTGGTTATAAAAAATATAAATCAGGGTCAATATGATGCTTTTATTAGACCTGAGACTTTAATTCAATTTGTACCGAGGATGGGGACAAGGGGGCATTTGCCCCCCCCCAAGACTTGAGAAAGCACGCAAAAATTTTTGAAACCAAACATTTTGACGTAAAATTTAAATAGTTGTATCTTTTGATACTTTTGTACTCTGATTACAACAACCAAATGGGTTTTAGTTACCTATCTTAAATATTATGCAGTTTAGTTTTATCAATTTTTACTTTCCTCGTAAGAGGGAATGGTGTAAAAATCACACTCATCAGAGATTAGTTACAGATCTTTACGTTTCACAGTCCCTGGGCTCCGAAAATAATGTTTTTCAACCTGTCAGTCTGTCGGTCTCTGTGTTGACACGGATTGCTTAAAAACTACTTATCCGATTGACTCTAAATTTTGGTCAAAAATCAAGTGTCATATGATGATGAACTTAATAAGATAATAAAATTTAAATAAATGTATATTTTGGTATTTTTCTACTTTTCTGGAGAAACAAATATACTTAGATAACAATAACCAAAAGGGTTTCATTTACCAATCTTAAATATTATATCACTGTTTCACGGTCCCTGGACCCCGAAAATAATGTTTTCCCATCTGTCGGTCTGTGGGTTGACACGGATAGCTCAAAAACTACTTATCTGATTGCTTTTAAATTTTGGTCAAAAATCAAGTGTCGTGTGGGGATGGAATGGTAAAAATTCAATATGGCGGAACAAAATGGGTCTCACAAAATGTAAAAAAATCATTTTTAAGAAGCTACTTATAAATATTTAAAAATTCGGTACAAAATAACAAAATGTTACCAATATTAGACCGTGTTAAAATGATATCACTTTCCGACGTTTCGCTTTAGATTGCAAGAGGCATCTTCTGCAATCTATACTTCACGAGATCACACTAAATATTCAATGTTCCGATCTTACATATTAGTTTTAATACAAATACAAAGAATGTGCTCTTTATAACAGACGTCAAAGTACAGTGGATTAAACATCAAAATAAACTCTATGTGATGTAATTTTTCAATTTTAAATAGAAAATAAATTGTTTGGACGTCTTTTTAGTTATTATTGTTATATTTAGGGTGATACTGAGTGGATATGGAATGATGGTTAACATGTTATCTGTAGTATTAAAAGTATTATCGCCAACCCAAAAACGGTAAACGGTGTCATATAAAAAAGCATCAAAATGCCAAAAACTATTGTTTTTTGTTATTTTTTTGTTTGACTCGTATAAAAAAGTGCCACTAGCAACTTATTTCTGTATAAATTTTTTTTATTATCTAATTGGTATTTTGATTTAATTTAATGCAAATATTTTTATTAAAGTAAAAGATAGCATGCACTAGTTATGTTTCACCCTGTACAAACATGGAAGCATTCTGAGAGTATTAATTTACGTGTTGGCGTATTGAAATATGTTTAAATCTACTTGCGATGTACGAAATATGTGTATGCAAAAATTATTAAATTAAAAATATACAATTTTTTGTCTTCAACTACTTACTTACTCAGTAGTTGAAACGCCAAAAAAGTTTCCTTGAATTATCGAAAACATTCTAAATTACAGGAAGTTTCACGGAACACAAAATATTTCTAATGTCTGCTATATCCAAAAGAACGACAGAATATCGCAGTTAGCCGAGGAACTTATTATATTGGATCGAACATTTTAAAACAATCTACTCAAATTTTATGTTGTCTTAAGCCTTAATTTAGGTTTTTTTCTAATTTATAACTGTGACGTTAAGGGCAAGAAGACTGAAACTACCAATGACAGAGATGCCGCGACTTGAGATATTAAGTGTTTCAAGCATTGATATAGTGCAATGCACTAGTCACGAGGAAATTGATTAATATTCCAGACGTAGAGAAAGATTAGAATGTTTAAGAATCAAACGAGATGGGACAAGTATATTCTATAATAATGGAAGGGGTTGATTTATTAGAGTAACAGCATCAAGACCTCCTCTGTGTACCTTTCTTGGAAACATCTTACTATCTAGTCCATTCTTACAATCACATAGTAAATGTTATACCCTACCATCTTATGCCATTTATACAAATGGAAGTGTCAATTGGATTGAAACTGGAGATTGACAGTGCCCAGTAAGAAAACTGTTAGAAATCAGGGATAGACGGTAAAATTTTAGGGCTATTTCCAAATGGCAAAACATATTCGATGAAATACCGTTTCCTGGGATGAAAACTTCCTTTTATGTAGGAAAACAATAAAGGACATATTTCATTTTTTGTAGACCATATAAAGAACGTTATGAAAAATTAATAATAATAATAATAATAACAATAATAATAACTATAATAATAACAAAGGCACACCTAAAAGAACTCCTTAAAATCACAGAAACGTTTACCCTGGAGATCAACATGGAATTTGGTATAATAAATGCATGCTTCTTCATATCAACAAGGGACAGTGGAAAGACCACTCTGCGACGGAAACAATCAACAATGAAACTATAGAAACCGTAGATAATATGCTCAAAGAAGAAACATACAGATACCTAGCTTAAAGTACCAACAATAAAAACACTCACATCAAATCAGAGCTCAAGACGGAATTTAAAACCAGACTCAGAAAACTACTAAAACAAAACTGAACTCCAGAAATCTAATGAAAGCTATTAACACCTTTGCCATACTTATTTTTACGTATTCGTTTGGTATCATTAAATGGTCACAAGCAGACATAAAAAACATTCACTTTCTCTTTGAATTCACTAAACACAGCAGGTTCCGTACCAACGCATGCAAGGAAAGACTCACCATCGATAGAAAAGAAGGAGGGAGGGGAATTATAGAGATAGAATCGCTAAATAAAAGATAAATTTCCGAACTCAGAAAATTCTTTCACAACACACAAACTAACCTCCCAAAGGTAACAGTGAAGGCAGACAAGAATTATACACCGCTCGACCTGTCTCAAACGAGCCATGCAGCAGACGTACACATCCAATCACGACTAGAAAAGAAGAACACCTGGTCTGAAAAAACACTCTACAGAAGACACAAATATCACATGAAGCAAGACCACATACATAAAAAGCTTTCATATACGGGGTTAGAAGAAGGGCAGCTGTTCCCCGAAACAGAAGGCTTCCTGCTTGCCATCCAGGACAAAGTCATAGCAACCAGGAACTACCAAAAGCACATTATCAAGAACACAACCATTGAAGACAACACGTGCAGGAGATGTCACCAGCAGAGAGAAACGATCGATCACATAACGAGTGGATGTAGAATATTGGCCGGGACTGAATAGGAAAAAGAAAAGATCACTTATTTAATTGAAATCCAAATACAGTGAGAAGATTGCTAAATACACCAATTTGGCAATGGAAATAAAAAGGCTGTGAACACAGAAAAGAGTCATCATTTTTCCTCTAGTCATATCAGTAACAGGCCTCGCCCCAACAACGTTTACACCGCATTTGGCTCAATTAGGACTTAATACAGACACTCACAGGAACATCCAGAAATCGGTCATTTTGAAAACATGTAGTATCTTTAGATCATTTCTTAACACACAATAGTTGTTTTGTTTCCATTTATATTAATTTGGTATAATCCCGTCAGTATAAAATACAACCACAGGAATACTGTAAGACAACAAGATAATAATAATAATAATAATAAAAGTAATAAATAAATTAAAAACTAGACCGTGTTATATGTACTACTTATATTTTATAAGAGGGAAGTTGCTGGTAAAGGTGAATTGAATGAAACTTTTTATTCCAAAAAATTTGTCTATGCTGTCAATTTTTCTTATTCAATAATAAATTCAGCATAAATCTCCATAAAGCAATATTGGCATTTCTGGGAAAAAGCTGCCATAATGACAGATGACGAATTTTTTTCTTGTAGAACTTGGAGCAGCATTTCTATTAGGGGATAAATGAAAAATCAATAAGGGAACAATTTTTCTCTGTAATCTAGTATATAGCGTGGTATTTTGTATAGAACTAATTAACTGACTTACCTCGAAATAAAAAAGTAAATAACTAAGATATGGACAATCGAAAACAAAACGCGTTTTGTCGTGTTTCTCGAAACTCTATTTTTTTTCAGTAGCTTAAAGCGGCAGAACTCTAATTATAATTCTTCCTTAATTTACCTCAAGTTATTGTTTTTAGTGTGTTACATTGAAAGAATCTCCATGAAAGTTTTTTTATCACTTATTGGGTTTAAACTTCGTCATCGCATGTTAAAAAAGAGGTGTACTACGAATGCACTACCCGTATCAAGAAAATGATGATAGAAATATATTTTAACAGATATCGGGAAAGATTCTATCAAATTTATTATGGAAATATTTCGAAAACTGCAAAAAAATGTGAGAAGAATCGGATTGACAGGTTTCTTATTTTAGAGGGCCTCGAAAAAAAGTTAACATATTTTTCCTCTTATTTTCGTTACAATATGAACACAATTTTTATTTTTGCGTACTGAATATAATAATATTGCGAAAAAAAGTGTCTTTGTTGCCTTTAACTGTCTGATATTTGTTTCAGCCAAATTTAATAGGAAATATAGTGCTTACAAACTACTCATTTCCTACTATTTAATATTCATTTTTCAATTTCGGATATGATGAAGATGCACTCTCTTAAGTATCTGTTGCTGATATTACAGAACTGTAGTATTGGTTTAGCCTGTTATACAGGCCGCAATAAAGATGTGTTAAACGTATTAAAGTTGGTGTCTATATTTTTTTATTTTACATTTGATTCGGACTACAATATCTCTTTGCTTGAATATAATGGTTATTAAATCTTTTGTATAGATTCTATATAAATATATTTATAGAAAAGTTAAAGCATTTCAAAAAGTTTTTGAACTATTGGACTTACCAAAAATAAAACAAATAAATTAATAATCCAAAGTTGCACCTTTTTTTCAAAACATATATATTTTTCTAGAATCACACGCTATGCTTCACTGAAATCAACCAATCTAATTGGACTTTGCCATGTATACAGCAGCTCTTCTAGTTATCTTGCATTGTCTCATTTCTTCTTCCTTGCTGAGGACAGCGACAGCCGTACCTATCGAAACGTCGCCGATCCTAGAAAAGAGAAGCACTGCGCCGGAGCGGATAAACGAAGATTATCCAGATTATCAATTGGGAGTTAGATATGATGAATATCCGGTAAGTTTTTAATATTTTTAAAATGATTAAATACAGAATGATAATACAGTAGACTGCTGTATAATTTGGAAGTTTATATTTTGATTGGAATAATACATTCATAGTATTATTGTGGTTATTTCCAGTCTGCTATGCGCAGAAATAACTAGTTGTAACATACATTCTAAATCAAGATATCATCTCATGGTAGCATTCTCAAAAATCATGATCAGATTTTTTCCTATTAAAATTTTGTGGTTACTGCTTACACTCAAAACATTGTTACGACATTCGATTAATTAATATAACTTTTGATTTAGCTCTCATAAATTAAATGAACTTTTTTTTTGTGCAAGAACATACTTTTGGTCATATTATAGACTCCTATAGATATTACAAGGTATTTCCTATCGTATAGGGCGTTTTTGAGAAACATTTCTAGAGAGGAATAATTTTGTTAATATATTTTCACTTTATTAGCTAATTTCACTAATTTTGGAGGAATCAGCACGCGGATTTCGTGCACTGGGGAATTCTACAGGGTCCTGCAGCTCACCTCCCGTCTTTTATTATACCTTAACCATTTATTTTAGAAAAAATATTTAAAAGCCACTATATGCTGTTGATTAGAGAGCACACTTTAAAAATATTCTTGATTATACAGGGTGTTACAAAAAATAGTGGCGCATAAGAGTTGTATTTTTTTAAATGGAACACCCTATATTTTTTTACATTTTTGAAACACTCTACCTAGTCTACAGACTCCTAGAATAGTATCTCTCTTTTTTTAATAGTTTCGGAGAAAAAAGTTATAAATAAAAAAATTATAGTCTACATTTAAAATATTTATAAAAATTAGATAAAACATCTTAAAAGCTAAGGTAACCTAGTAGCTTACTGCAAAAGGTTTATAGTTATTCTGCTATGAGTATTATAAGTCTTACTTATACAGGGTGACCCAAATTCCATGTCAAACGTTGCAAAATAAAAAATAATTTTTCTCCATTTTTTCAAATGGAACACCCTATATATTTTTTTTCTGTCCGGTACAGAATTAACAGATCAACATTTTTCATTATTACACTTATCTCAAAATTCCTGAAGGTTTTTGAAATATTCTTAAAAAACTAATGTTGTACTTTGTTTTTCAGTACGATAATTGAATAAACTCAATAGTAATGTGGAAAAATGGAACACCCTATATATATTTTTTTTCTGTCCGATACAGAATTAACAGATCAACATTTTTTATTATTACACTTATCTCAAAATTCCTGAAGGTTTTTGAAATATTCTTAAAAACTAATGTTGTACTTTGTTTTTCAATACGGTAATTGAATAACCTCACTAGTAATGTTCATAAGTAAGCACCTTCGCGATTTTGAATAATAAATAGGTCAGCGTAGTTATAGCTATGGGAAAAAACCTAAAATCCCAACATTTTTTGTAATTACGTTTACCGCATAAAATTTGAATTACTGCCAAGAGTTAAGCCGTAAAGACGTTTTACATGCTGCAGGTCTTCCTACAAGTTGCAAGAGACTTGCACAAAGGCATACGCTGACACTTGCAATTGAAATACAACTGCCGCTTTACAGTCTGCAAGACAAATTGCGCGCAATATCTTGCAGGTGCAACCCCTTGCTGCAAGAAACTTGCAACGGCCTTAACCTTTATTTAATATTATTGACAAGTGTTGCCCAAATTATTAACTAGAATTTAAGTAGGCCATGAAAAACAAATTGTCTAGAAACTGTCAAACAACTAAAACATATCGGCAATTTACTTATTCGTTTTTTAAGTTTTACAAATTGAAATAATTATCGGATTTTTCATATAGTGGTCTTTACCTTCTACGTAGTTCATTTTTCGTTTGTTTGCGTCACTGTTTAGAAGTTTTATTTGAACGTTCTATCGTCATGGAGTACACCCGCGAAGAACTGGTTGATATGGTTTTTGTGTTAGGAGAATCGCATAGAAATGCCTTTTTGGCCAGTAGGATTTATGCGCAAAATTATCCAGAACGAAGGCACCCAGACAGAAGGAGCATGACGAACTTATTAGAGAGATTTATGGCAACGCGAAATGTAAATTATACAAGACCAGTTAGAAATAGGCCCGTTCGAACGGAAGAAAATGAATTAGCTGTGCTATTAGCTGTCACGGAAAATCCTTCTGTTAGCCAAAAAGCAGTCGGGGATGCCGTAGGAGTAAGCGAAAGAACTGTTCAGCGAATTTTAAAGAGCCATAAATTTCATGCATATCATATTCAGTTGCATCAAGAACTCCTTCCAGCAGATTTTGAGAAACGTGTTGACTTTTGTAATTGGGCACAAGCTAAAATTAGGTTAAGCTTTGATTTTTTTGATAAAGTTTTATTCTCTGATGAGGCCACATTTCATAAGAATGGATTTGTAAATCGTCATAACTACCATTACTAAGCCGACCATAATCCAAGAATTTTTAGGCAGCTTGATCTACAACACAGATGGTCAGTTAATGTGTGGGGGGGAATTATTGGTGAACATGTTATTGGTCCCCATTTTTTTAATGGACATTTAACTGGAGCCATGTATCTCGACTTCCTAGAAAATCACTTGCCAAATTTGTGCGAAAATTTGCCGGTTAATCTGAGAAATACAATGTGGTTGCAACAAGATGGTGCTCCAGCACATTTTTCGTTGCCAGTTAGGGATCATTTAAATAATAATTTTCCAGATTGATGGATTGGAAGACAGGGAGCAAGTGCGTGGCCGCCCCGGTCGCCTGATCTAACGAAATTAGATTTTTTTCTATGGGGCTACGTTAAGGAAATTGTTTACAACAAACCTCCAACAACTCCCGAAAATATGCAGCAACGGATTAGAACCGCATTTCAAAGTATTACGCCCGAAGTATTAAGAATAGTAGGAAGATCTTTTCATACCCGTCTTCGTTTATGCCTCGAAGAGAATGGAAGACATATCGAACATATGTTCTAAGTAAAAATTAATTTTAGCAATAATTAGATATTTGTTAATAATGTTAAATAAAGCTGTTACACCTTAAGTCAAGCCTTAACTCTTGGCAGTAATTTAAATTTTATGCAGCCAACGTAATTAGAAAAAATGTTAGAATTTTAGGTTTTTCCCCATAGCTAGAACTACGCTGACCTATCTAATATTTAAAATCGCGAAGGTATGAACATTACTAGTGAGGTTATTCAATTATCGTACTGAAAAACAAAGTACAACATTAGTTTTTTAAGAATATTTCAAAAACCTTCAGGAATTTTGAGATAAGTAATAATAATAAATGTTGATCTGTTAATTCTGTATCGGACAGAAAAAAAATATATATAGGGTGTTCCATTTTTCCACATTACTAGTGAGTTTATTCAATTATCGTACTGAAAAACAAAGTACAACATTAGTTTTTTAAGAATATTTCAAAAACCTTCAGGAATTTTGAGATAAGTGTAATAATAAAAAATGTTGATCTGTTAATTCTGTACCTGACAGAAAAAAAATATATAGGGTGTTCCATTTGAAAAAATGGAGAAAAATAATTTTTTATTTTGCAACGTTTGACATGGAATTTGGGTCACCCTGTATAAGTAAGACTTATAATACTCGTAGCAGAATAACTATAAACCTTTTGCAGTAAGCTACTAGGTTACCTTAGCTTTTAAGATGTTTTATCTAATTTTTATAAATATTTTAAATGTAGACTATAATTTTTTTTTTTTTCTTCGATTTTACCTTTTTTCTCCGAAACTATTAAAAAAAGAGAGATAATATTCTAGGAGTCTGTAGACTAGGCAAAGAGTGTTCCAAAAATGTAAAAAAATATAGGGTGTTCCATTTTAAAAAATTCAACTTTTATGCGCCACTATTTTTTGTAACACCCTGTATAATCAAGAATATTTTTAAAATGTGCTCTCTAATCAACAGCATATAGTGGCTTTTAAATATTTTTTCTAAAATAAATGGTTTAGGTATAATAAAAGACGGGAGGTGAGCTGCAGGACCCTGTATAGGGACATATCGCTATTGATATTTCGTATTCTGCGTACCGTTTTCTACACGATTTCCCTCTTTCTCCGCCCTGTGACAAAGATGACACGTCCAGTCGTGTTGATTTCAGAGAGGTATTATTTTCAGTGGTCACTAGTTCCAAATTTTATCATCATTTTTAATTTTTATTTCAAATTATTCAAATATCCAAATTGGTACAATTAATCAATACTTATTATAAAATGGGCTGTGTGACTTTAGTGCCAAAGAAATTTCGCGATTCTCTTAGGGTAGGCGTTTTGTTTTTAGAAAAAGGGTAGAGGAGGTGAGGATTAGCTTAGAATTAGGTCATGTGTCGTCTTTTTTTAGGAAAAAAATCCGAACAAACTCGCTAAAATAACATTTTTTTGGTCTAAACTAATCTAACCTAACAAAATGGCTGAAAATAAACATTGGAGTCATTGGACAGTTTTTTATATTTATATGCATTTTGAAAATTTAAAAAATAAAAATTTTGTAGCATATGTATGGTTTAAGCAGTTAATTTTTTTGATTATGTCTCACCTCCAAATGAGTTAATGAAGTTGTATTATTTAATGGGCATCCACCAGTTTGGTTCGCAGCCAAAGGCCTTGGCTTTCACTTTACTCTGCCAGTCAGTAAAACTCACCTTAATTAGATGTAAGTTTATAAAATATTAACATAAACAAACCATTTAGTTTTTAGTAATACTTAAAAAAGATAAATCTTATATTTTAACTTAGCTTTTTTTAGCTAGCAAAACTAAATAACCAATAATTAGTCTTACTAGGAATGTCATAAAATTAGTTTTACTCCAAAGCATTACCTTCTGCCTTTCCCGGCCTCATTAAATTTGGAAGTTATAAGACTTGAATGACTGGAAGCATTAAGTATCCCTAAAGCATGTAGGGAAAATAATAAAATCACGGAAATGTCTCAATACATTTTTAGAATGAATAGCACTCGATATTTGATGTGTTGACAAAACCCGACTTCGGCCGAACCGGCATCAAGGGGTACACGGAATAAGTTTTTCGTGACGCCTTGATTCAACATGTGGAAGTCGACACTAGAAAGAGACAGAACACAGAATCTGCGTCCTGTTTAAAATTAATTTATGGTTTAACCGCAAACAACTTTCCTACCTTCTCACCAGCCGAGATAATGCTTAGTAACAATGTTCCAATTATGTAAGCAAAACAGTCTCAGTGTCATAAATGTTTACAGTTGAAATTGACCATTCAAAGTATTTAAGCTACAAAATTATCAAAAAGGTTTCCTGCCACCTCCCGCATGGTCAGATGTACTCTTGCCACTCATATACAGTGCGTCCAAAAAAGTATGCAACAAATGGAAGTTCCTCAAAATATTTTATTTTTAAAAAAACTTCGTTAATGAAGAAACATAAGTTTTGACAGTATTAAACCTCGAGACAGACGTACAGGGTGGATAAAAAATACAAAAAAGGAGATTTTTTTGTACTTTTATATATTATTTGTATATATTGTAGACCGTTTTAAAAAAACAAGGAACGGAAACGGGAAATCCAGATTTTGGGTAGTGTCCACAACACAGAATAGCATAGTTAAGATTTGAATGTCCATAGTAGGCATAAGGACCCGATGAGTTTCACAGTTTCGATGATTTGTAAATTGTATAGTGTGTTCAGCACATGTTTATTTCGTGTCTAAATATATGCTAAGAAATTTGATACATTTAGTATTTTTATTTAATGATCTTAATGAAAAATTTAAGTTGATATTTTTATTCATTTGCGTTCAGTTTATTTGAGACAAACCAGTTTTGTATGTTACTGAACCCATCCCGGACACTAAGATCCAATTTCTCTTAAGTGAGACTTATTGATGACCGTTGCGTCGTCTGCGAATACTATGATCTTCGTAGTGTCTGATGTAGACATAGGAATGTCATTTATCTAGGTACAAAAAAAAATAGCAGAGGTCCTAAAACTGAACTCTGGGACTCCATTCTGGATCTTATGCTTTGTGAACATTTCGTTATTAAATGATACATACTCTTCAAGATCTGCGAAATAAGATTTAAACTGCCATACTGAAACTATAGTAATTATAGAGGGTGTTCCTAAATATCATGTACAAACGAAAGAATAACTATAAACTTCGACATCAAATATGGCGAAACAAAATGGCGCCTTAGTCAAATATTAAAAAAAATTTTATTACTAAACTACTCATCCAATTTATCTCAAATTTTGTATCAAGTATTAAATTGGAATCAACTGGTTACAATTTGATACGAATCCAAGATGGCGGAACAAAATGGCGGATTAGTAAAATATATAAAAATTCAGCCTGAAAAAATGGTTTGATTTCAAATTGTGTAATGTTTAAAAACTAATTATTGTACAGGGATCAACTAGTAAAATCGTGGTACTAATTCAAGATGCCGAACAAAATGGCGGCCAAATAAAATGTTTTTAAGCGTGAAAAAAGTCATCCTCTCACTTTTACACATCTTTACATTTTAAAGTCGCTAAATGCCAAAAAATATTGTTTTATCAACCCTGTCAGTCCGTCTGTCGGTCTTTCTGTCTGTCTGTCAATTTGGGGCATAGCTTAAAGACTCCTTACCCGATTGACTTCAAATTTTGGTCAAAAATTAAGGGTCATATGGAGATGGCCCTTAATTGGTCATATTTTGGTAAAAATCCAATACGGCTGAACAATGTTAAAAAAAATTTGTTAGAGTGGTGTATTATTTGGGGTTAAAATCCAGAAGAAAAACGAAGTTTTTTTTTATTATCGACGTTTCGGAACTTAATTTGTGCATCCGCAGGACACATATATAGATCTTATATCCTGCAGGAGACCCATATTATCAGTCTTTACCTACTCCGCAGATATTTCTTAGATATTAAGTTTCTAAATGGTTTTTGTTAACAAACCCTTTGTTTTTATGTTACAGTTGTGTATTATTTGAGGTTAAGGTCCAGTAAAAAATCAAATATCTATTTTTAAGTAGTCGACGTTTCAATCGAATCAAATCCATTGTACTATTAAATTTATATTTTTAAAATATCCTCAAAAACCTCGACGGGATTCTAAAAATTCTATAGAAACGTGGTATTTGGCTCGGCCCATTTTGGATCGTCTCAAAATTACATAGTCTTGCGGGCGCTTTGGGATGCGGCCCTGGTTTTACGGAACCACATGTGCATGTATTTCGTGTGCCGACTCACCCAGTTCTTACAATTTTGTTTTTGATTTAAACCTAAAATATAAACGGTCGTGTTTAATTTCTATATACAGCGTGTAATAAAAGTAAGGAAACGGCAAAATATCTCAGATACCGTTTACCTAAATTTAATGAAAATATGTATACTTAAGTATGACATTATGCTGGATACAATGGCAAGTTCCGCATTGCTGTCAAGTTTTTCTGTTTTAAAAGGAAAAATTATTTTTTAATGAAACACCCTATATTTTATTACTTTTTTAAAATCTGCGTAAAATTCTTAATACTTTTTATTAAGAGCACTTTTTATGAAAGTCAACAGCTTTTGCGAAAATAAGGGTTTAATATCCATAACTTAATGTATTACCGTTTACTAAAATACTTGTACACAAAAGGTTACCTGATATGTTTGACAATGTCAGTTTTGTCGATTTACAAAAATGGATCGTTTAACTGAAACCCAAAAAATGGAAATTTTAATTATTTTCATTAATTTATTGTTTGTTGTATTAGGTATTTCTTTTTTGTGTCGTATTTTTTCCGTTGTTTTTTACAACCTACTTTTAAAGTTGAGACACTGTTTTCTCTTGCTAGTGTTTTATTAGCAAGATGAGGAATTATTGTGCTTTCCGGTCTGCCAAAACATACAGCATCTTTTATCTGTCCAGTTTGACGAAATTTTTTGTTAATTTTACCTAGGGCAGATTTAGTTAATGGATTTCTGTTAGGATATTTGCAATTAAAAATGTTACAAAAAAAAACATCTCGAAGGTTTCACATTCTATAGCCATAACCCAGTATAATTAAAATTTAAATTGTTTACGTTTTAGTTAAATGATTCATTTTTCATAAAACTGACATTGTCAAACATATCAGGTAATCTTGTGTGTGAAGGTATTTTAATAAAAGTAATACATTTAAATATGGATTTGGATCCGGCATAGTTTCATACGTAACTGTACATATTTTGATTAAATTCAAGTAGGCGGTACCTGAGATATTTCGCCGTTTCTTTACTTTTGTTACACGTTACGCACTGTATAAAAAATATATTAGTTCTCTGAATACCGACACTATGATACATTTCTAGGAAATTTCGTCAGCCTCTTTATCGAATTATATATCCAAATACGTTTATTGACACAGGCTACCGACTATCTATCTTCACCGTTTAGGTGTTATTATGCATCGGCGCTGCGACTATCATAAATCATTTAGAAAGGGCAATCGAAAATAACAAAAAAAAACATATTTTTGTCACATTATCAAATAATAAGCGTGACAAATCGTTTTAGATACATTTTTTACCATCTACCTTTTAATGATCGAGAAAAACATGCAGGCATGCATATGAAAGTAACTGACAGTTTTCGAAGAGAATAAATTACGTGTCGTATTTTAAGATATCACTTATTTTGTTTGAACAAGGCTAACACTCGTATCAGGACAAAATAATTCTTGTGCAAACTCAGAACTGTGAGAATATTAATTTTATTCTAGGTACAAGCATTCCACCTAAAACTTTATTTATGTTTTATTAAGGAGGAATCAAACGATTGGTATACTTGAGAAATAATAGTCATTTGTGAATATTTATCATGTAGGATTCGATAGAGTGACCGAGGACCGGACAGCCACAGCCCATGTTAATCTGTACGTCCCGTCCAGATTAAGCTTAGAAGATATATATATATATATATATATATATATATATATATATATATATATATATATATACCGGGTGACAATGAAACTATTACCCATGGCGCCATTTGACAACGGCGAGAGAAAAGAAAAGGGAATTTGGTGTGTTGATAGGGTTGAATATTGTGAACCTTTGTAACATAAAAACAATTGAATATCGTTTCCAGTTTCCTCGGAAATGACCGCGACTTGGTTATTTTAAATGAAACACCCTGTATATTTTATGTTTTTTGAACTCTCTTAGCAATTCTAAACAACTTTTATATAACATAACCTATGTCTAAAATGTATAGTTTTCGAAATAAAGCCACTTCTTAAAAATGTGCTATTGGGCCAGGATAAAAACAATCATGGTTATTTGCTCTTTATTGAAGCCTTCATCCAACAAAGAAAATGTTCCGAGTTTTAAAAAAATATTTTTTTCGCAAATCGATTTTTCAAGTTTTGATCAGACCCTGTACCATAACGAGTCAACAGACTGGAACAAAACCTTCACTGCCCAATCCTACTTTTTTAACCTTTATACACATATGACAAATTCAAGTTACATAGATTGCTGCAAACTTAAAAACCCTATTTTCATGTTGTTAACGCGGATCTAAAGCGAAAAGCAATATTACTAGCACTTATTTAATTATACCACCGGCAAACATGAATTCAAAACCTTTTAATTAATTTAAATTTTAAAATAGAAAGATGATGAAAACAAATAATATAATAAAACCTAGAGATGATTAATAAAAATAATAAAAGAAATAGAAAAAAGAACGTTTTTAATCATAATTAAGATTTTCAAAAATACGACCTTCTTGTTCGATACAAGTCTCACATTTTTAAACAATTTTCTTTCTGAGTTATGCTAATATTATTAATAGCACTAATAATTCGATTTCTTAAAATGCCCAAATTTTCAGGTTCACTTTTTCCTTGATATTACCCCAGAAGGAAAAATCTAGAGATATTAAATCAGGCGAACGTGCCATCTTCGTCCATTCGTTCCTATCCATTGGTTCCCAAACCTGTCATTTAAATCATTTACACAAATTCGAGCATTATTGGCCGCTGCACCATCTTGTTGAAAGCAGTTGTTGAGAATTTCTACAAAAGGTAAATTGACCAAAACATCGGTAACTGTTGTTTCTAGAAAGTTCAAATAAGTTTGTGCTGTAAAGGGGCCCATTAAAAAAATATTGGGCCCACAATTCTCATTCCTAAAACACCTAGCCCCACAATAACACCAAAGCGTTCTTGGCAAGATCCTTTCCTTAATAAACGTTGATTTTCATTTGCCCAATATCTTACGTTGTTCTTGTTGAACATTCCCAGATTCGTGAAGCGAGACTCATCCGAAAATAATATTAATCTATTAAAGTTATTATTATGGTTAGAATTTTCCATAAACCATAGGCAATATTCAACTCGCCGAGCAAAATCATTAACCACCCAAGTGTTGGTGGATTTGGTATTTGTAGAGCTTATACTTATGTTTCTTCAAAATGTTTTTTGCACTTTCTCTGTTAACTCCAACTTCACTTTCAATTTGGCGAGTAGAAATAGTTGGAACAGCATTCTCACATGCCAGAACGTTTAATTCAGTTCTTCACTAATAATGAACTTTCCTTCATTGTCATTTTAGGGAACTGTTTTCAAATGTTCTACTAGCCACGGAAAATAGGCATAGCAACATTCTGCCAAGCCCACAACTGATAAAAGTTAATAGTCAAAATTCAATTGTTTTTAGAAACTATAGCAACCTCTGTAAAGGCTAATATGATAATTTTAATTTTAGCAAAACTTTGTTTATAGGTAGTTATCACACTAGATTAAGTTATCAGACAGTTAACTGTCATAAACAACTGCAAAATTGAAAATTAGGTACCCTATTTTTATGATGTTAATATTTATCCAAAGCGAAAAACAGTAAGTTGACCCGTTATGGTACAGGGTTTCATCAAAACTTGAAAAATCGATATGCGAAAAACATATTTTTAAACTAAACATTTTTTTTTGACATTTTGTATAATGAAGGCTTGAATAAAGAGTAAATAACCGTGATTGTTTTTATCCTGGCCTACTCCGTTTTTCCATAAAATACAATTAAGTGGGAATTATGGCACATCTTTAGTGGCTTTATTTGGAAAAACTATAGATTTTAGACATAAGTTATGTTATACAAAACTAGTTTAGAATTGTTAAGAGAGTTCGAAAAAACATAAGATATATAGGGTGTTCCATTTAAAATAACGAAGTCTCGGTAATTTCCGGGAAAACCGGAAACGATATTCAATTGTTTTTATGTTACAGATGTTCACAATGTTCAACTCTATCAGCACACCCAATTCGCCTTGGGTAGTAGTTTCATTAACATTAACATTCTGTAACATTGAAGTGGTTTAAATGGTTGTTCGTCTTTGTGTAATATTTTCAGCCCATTCCCTGCAATTTTTTTTCAAATGGTAACCTAGGTCATGTGAGGACTCTATGAGAAAAAACTGAAACCGATACTAGCAACAAATTAGAGGTCTCCTCATTTCGTTACAGTAAAACGAGCCGATAAGTGTTCTAATTAAAATTAATAATCGAGGGGGATCCTTAGCACTCAACTAATTCGGCTAATATAACAAATGCTAAAAGTGATCTCCACCTTCTACTTGACGTGCACCAAGTCTGTGGTAAATACTATCAACCGCACTTCGAATACTTTTGGCTGGTTATTTAGTAACCTCCATCCTTATTCTATCTTGTAGGTCCTCAACGCTCTTTGGTATATGTTTAAACACACTTTCCTTCAAATACCCCTATATAAAGAAGTTAAATGGTGTAAGGTCCGGAGCCCTTGGTGGACATTCAATGAGACCTCGTTGACCTATCTGTCATTTGAAAAAAATTCGTCCAAGTATCTTCGAGCATCTATACCAAAATGCGGTGGTGCGCCACCTTATTGAAACCATATTTTCATGGGGAATGTCTGGACCACCCTCGTTAGGAAAAATTATTGCTAATACAGGTATTATGTACAGTACAGTATTGTGAATTATCATACACACGCTCGACCGCGTTATTGTATTCTCGGGATACTTTTCATTGAACAACACACAAACTTCATCCTGGCTCGGTACTTTGTCTCCACAACCCAACAATAGTAAAATTTCAATATGCTGCCTTGCTGAGAGCACCATAATTCAAAAATGTCAAAGTTCCGGAATACTAACACTTGCTTACAATTCAATGATCAAACTGAAATACTAACTGAATTTATTATTTTATGTGTCTAGGTATTTGCCAAATAAACAACGAAATGTGGGAAAAAACTATCCTAGAATTTCCAGAATTTGAGCACCTTTTTACCTGCATTTTGCAATGTAAAAATATGTGATATTAGGAAATTGCTTCTTAACGTCAAATACCTACAAATAAGAGACCATTCGATTCCGTCGCCAGTTCTGTTGTCTCAAATATACATATAATTGTAATATAAATGTTTTAAGTTTATCATGAATGTAAACTTTAAAAAGAATATTTTGTTTATTACATGCCATCTACTGGAGTTATTTATCCTAATGTTGACCACAAGCTCCCTTTTCGTTTGAAATAGGTAGATTACTTATAATTTGTTTATAAAAATAGTAGGCATTCGTTGTGCTTTGATGTTTTCTTAATAACATATCCTCTTGTATTTTTTTTATAATATCCTCTATGTTGTGTAATGTTTTATTGTTTTTTTTTATAAAGCTTATAAGAATCGTCTAATTAACTTTTTGATTTTAATTTGATTTTTAGTTTACAAAAAATAATAACTAAAAATCGACCGTATTAATGTAATCTTTTGATATAGTACATGTATATGGAACAATTATAAATAATAAAAAAAAACAATTACATTATTGTTTTGTTTTTCTGTCTTGAAAAAGACTTAATATAGAGTCGAAACGTAAGTAACTTCCCATCAAAGAGACCTTTTTTTCTTGTCTTAAACCCCACAATAAAAATGAATTCGAAAAAAATTAACTATAGGGCTGTATACTTTCACTATTCGGGTAAATCTTAATAAATATATAACCAGGAGTTTTTTGTCTTAAAATGTTTCATTATTTCATAGATATTCTAAGTCCTAATATTCAGTTCAAGTATTTCCTTCCTAACACATAAAATACGTCTATTCTACTGCATTATTACTGTGAAAGTCACCCTTTATTCTGAAAAGTATTTCTGTCTAAAGAAGCACCATTAATATAAATTCCCGTCACTCGTCAAAAGTTATTATAGATAATAGTCTCAAAGGTAAATGATGTTTCAAATAAGGGAAAATAATACAGATGCATTTCTTTTTGTGTAAACAGCTTTGTCAGAATTGTTTATTTCTTTACTAGTATTAAAACCCCACGAACTTTCAAAGAAAAATGCTTGAGCTAAAGCTTAATTGATCTGTCAAAAAATAATTTTATACAAGTGCACTTTGCCTTCCGCCGCTTTTCACAGTGCCGCAAATATGTGCAGAAAAAATCGATGAATTGACGTGTGATTTTATATTTTCGTTAAAATCCTTATTTTAATATAGATTCGGAATTTTCTTAGAGCACGCTTTCTCTGCAACAAACATTCCCAACCTAACCTAATCCGCAGTTTCATTAATTATAACTTTCTTAAAAAAAAACTAAAAAAGTTACCCTCCTAAACGGGGTTTCATCACACATACGTTGGTTCCAAAGCCTAGGATCCTACCTCTGAACCAGGAAGCTCACATTGAACAGTCAATTTTAAAAATGAATCGACTTACCTGTAAGGATGATTGATAGTAATTTTCCTAGCTTGTTCTTAGATATAATTATTACAGTCTAGTTTCCGAAAATCTACCCATCAGCACGAATCTTTTTAAAATTTACAATCACAATGATTCATCTTCCCGCCTAACACTCCCAACCGGCGATGGCCTGCGTCATTCCGTTGAAGTCCGACGATGGAAAATTGTTTGTAGTAAATCATCCATTATTCACAAAGAGACCTGTTTCTAAATTAAACAATAAACAGACGCTAAGTCTCGGTCTCAGTCAAAGTTTATAATAAAATAAAACTGTGTTTCGCCCGGTCGGGCATCATCAGACCTATCAGAAAAAATATATCCTAATTACCAACTAAAAGCCTTTAAATTAAATAAATAAATAGTACCTTTAAAATAAAACAACACGCCACATATGCAACGTTAAAACATTAAACAAACAATCACATTACATAGTTCGACGGATATTGAAAGAGGTTGAAACGAAATGTGGTCAAATGTATGTATAAAAACTCCTTATGCTTAAATTATAAATAAATAAGATAGTAATACAATAATGAAAAATTAAAAAAGAGGTATAGCAGTGGTGAGATTTGAACCCGTATCTTCTGGGTGAGAGGCAAGAATAATAATTTTACTGCTATTCCTGACTATAACAATATTTCGTTTTGGGTTTTTGGTTCTTAGGTAAATTATTTAGAGAGTAAGATCATGAGAAGTCATTTTGCGCGCCATCTGATCACATATAAGAGATACGTGGATGATATTTGCGTGGTCTGGAATGACCAAGAGTTGTCCGATTTTCTGAACTTTATCAACACCCTCCATAATAAAATTACCTTTACCCTGGAGAAAGAAAGTCTTGGTAAGTTGCGTTTCCTAGATCTTTTGCTTATAAGAAATGGTAGCCGAATAGAGTTTGCACTATTGCAATAAAATACTAAAAGCAGAATATGTCTTATATAAGAATACTAAAAGCAGAATATGTCTTATATAAGACATATTCTGCTTTTAGTATTTTATTTGTAGGTTTGCTGAAGACGGGGGTAGACTTTCCCTCGAAACGTCCAGAAAGCAGGCATTTTTCAGTGTCGTTCCTCGGGTACCTTCGTAGTGGACCCAGAACTCAAGACTATCTATTCAATTTATAGGGTAATTATATTTTATTTTTTATTTTTTTCAATTTTCTAAGGCGGAAAAACCCAAAAAATAGTTTTAAACAATTGATATTGTTGTCTACGTCTAAGTCGATTCGATGCCGACGAGCCCGAAAACGGAATGACGCAGGTGATCGCCGGTTGTGAGTGTCAGGCGGGAAGATGAATCATTGTTACTGTAAATTTTAAAAAGATTCGAGCTGATGGGTAAATTTTCCGAAAAAAAAACTACACTGTAACAAATATATCAAGAGCAAGCGACAAAAAATAAACTTGTTATCGCGTCTACAATAAAATATATCATTTAACTGCAGTGGGAGGCAAAGCCACTCTTCTATCTGTAGACACTATAAATTCAGTGTGTTGGTGATGCTGTTGCCAAGTTTAGTTTTAATATAATCCATATAAACTATGTAAGAAAAATGGAATAAATCTTTTCTCTGTTGTTTTGGGGTTTTTTTAATTCTCTATCATTAAATATACTTGTAATTTGTCATATCACTTGATACTACAATGGAAATAGCTAGTGTTTTGATAGGGAATTCAAGAGTTCCTTAAAAATGTATTTTTTTATTTCCATAATGCTTAGCTTTTTAAACAAACGGTGGGTCAAACTAATGAGGTGAAACAGCCTTTTAAGAAAACAAATTTTTCTTAAAAGGTGTGAACTTCTAAACTTTAATAAACAAACTATTAGTATTTTTAAAACACGGCTAGACAGGATGAATTTATTATATTTATTTCATATAAACCTCAAGTTCGGAAAGCAATTGCCGTACATACGTCTATGGGGAAGTACTATGTTTGCCAAAACACTTTTTTTTACCAAATGTTGGTAGGACTTCTTATACCTTCTTATTCTCTATTGCTTAAAAAAAATAAAATTTGTTGTTTATTTTTATCTAACAGGTAAACAAACTTGCAGAAATTGGAACATGTCATCTTTTCCATATTTTTCAGAAAGAAAAAACACCTGGCTACCTGTTTATTTTAGTAAATTAATCTTATTAAAAAAATGAATTTATACACATATCTTACGTATAGTTATAGTCACTTAGGTAAAGTTATGTTTTTTCTTAAATATTAAATGAAGCGATAGCAGCTTCTTCCTTAAAGTTAGTTAAACATTTATTAGGCCTGAAAATACTTTTGCAACACTCCCATATTGGAAATAAATGCTCCTCAAGTTAATAATAACTCTCTTTCAGGCAATATTTTCATTGATAAAGTGTCAATTTAACTTGAGCTCTTGTTTCGAGTTTGCCAATATGCCCTAAAAACGTCAAGGGTGACGTTCGGGATGCTTAAAAATGAATTTTCTCGGGAAAACACGGTTCAACAACTCACGATAAATGTTTTTTTTTCGCGGAAATTTAAGTAATGACTGTATCCCTTCACTTTTTTCGACATGTTGTTTTTGGAAAGTGTGTCAAAGATTAGCGAACTGTTAGATATCAATCTAACTATTTTTTAAGTTTTTACCGCATATATTTTTTCAATTACAAAAGTTACATAAACTTAGAGTAATTCGTTAAGTTATAGCGTTTTCAATAAGGAATGATTTGAAAATTGTCTCACATGGCATTAAACACTCTGTTTCAAACAATTTTCAGTTAAAAGTAGAAACAAAATGATTTAATTATTATTACTGACCCCAAACAACGTTTAAATTTTAATGCTAGATAATTTAAAAAACAAATTTCTGGAAAACGGTGTATCCCAACGAATTAAACCAGGAGGGCCTTTCTTTTCTAGAATACCCTAAATGTTTATTCTTTGGACTTGCAAATTGAAAAAATTCTGGCAGAAAAAGGTTATAGCGATGTTTCCCTTTCCCCCTCCGAATCGGAAGGCGTTGCGTTCGGGATTCGACTCAGCGTACAAAGGTTACCAAAATACCCAAATTCCATGATTGAAACTTTAAACATTTTGAAAATATTTAGGAAGAACCATCTTCAGAGGGGTTTATAATCAGGGCTGTATCCCCTTGACGAAGACTTTTTAATATATATTTATCTGATATTTTAGTCTTCTTTTATGATATAGATTACTTTGTAAAAATATTGATCCCTAATTTCGGGACACACACGCTTTACCGCAGGAACAGGGAAATTCTTGCAATTGTCTGTGGTAACTTGTATAAAAGGTAGAACCGAACTCCTTGATGATCGACTGTCCTTCTAATACCTTTAGTGCAATATTTACGTGATTTTAAAGTTTCAGTGAGGTTCTCTGTAACATTCGAGATTGAATTTGTATAACAAATTGAAAGGGCATTATGAGCTATAAACTGATAACCGACTGTTTCTAAAAAGGATGATGGTGAAAGCCAAAATTTAAATATCAATTTGTATGGCAGTTTCCTGTAAATTGCATGACCTATACACAAATCTATATACAGGGATTCAACATTAAAATTTACTAAGATATCGCCAGGATTTAATCTAAAATCTTTAAGCTTATCCAAGAAATTTTTAGAATTTTTGATACAGGCAATTAGATCTGCCTGTAAAAGGTGTAACCTGAGCCTCATTCTCAGGTTATACAATGGTACATTGGCTTTGAATATTTTGTCCGCAAAATTAGAGAGTCTTCGAACCATTTGGCTTCAGTTTCTTCTTCTCTCGGTCAGGAAAATCCAAGGTATTGATTAGGTTGCGGATTTTCCTTATTTTTTGAATCTGTTCATTTTTTCCTATAACTGTTTTGGTTTCCTTATTTAACAGTACCACATCAGATCGATTATTCGTCACCCGTCTGTCCGTGATAATTGCCCGGTCGTAATACAGTTTGAAGTCATTATTTTCAAGCACTGAACTTGGTTGGTATTTATAACAAAGCACAAGGGTGTTCAGGAGCCCGTATTTATTAGCAAGCTGCTGGTGTATGATGTTACACATCTGGTTATGTCGCTGGAGGTAGTCAGTGTTTGCTAGATAAGTGCAGCCAGATGTTATATGCTGTATAGTCTCTGATCTCTCGCTAGCTGGCTATTATCGGATTCAACGGACCTTGGACGGAAGGTCTTTGATGATGAATTTCATTTAATTTCATGTGTTAATAACTTGGTCCAGTATTGCCGTCACAAATCCTTCTGTCTCTTGGAATAGTTGTTCATCTTTCAGCAACCTGTTGGATGCATCCTTATCTATGTGTGGCTGATTCCAGTCATTGTGATCTCGGCCGTGCAGTGGCATTTGAGCTTGTTTGTCGGGGTCTGAGCGTGACTTAAAGATGATGTTGTCACTTGCGAGATTGAGTGGAGAATACGAGTTGTAACTTAAGGTCACTATGCGGTGGAGGCTTGATGTTTTGCCTTGTTTGTGAAGAAATCTCTCAATTTTTGCAGCTGTCGGGAGTGCGAATTGGTCAAGTCGACAAGAGATCTTACACCTTCTCTTCGTGGTAAAGTCATTCGGAGAGTTGATGACCGTGACTTGTACTTGGTCATAATTAGGCGAGTAGTTTTTTGTAGTTCCTCTAGCTCCATGTTAGTCTATTTCAAGATTCCGAAACTGTATGTCAGCACGGGCACAGCATAGGTGTTAAGTGCTATAATGAGATTTCTGGCCTTCAGTTCAGTCTTCAGAAGAGCTCGCACCCTTTGAACGTACCCATCTTTCATCTTGTTCTTTCCTTCCTTATCCTTGCTTGTTGAAATCCTAGGTATATGTAGGTCTCCCCTTGGTTCATCTCTAGAGCTATTTCTCCATTGGGTAGGGCTACATCGCCATTAATGACTTTGCCTTTTTCGATATTTAAGGCTTTACATGTTTCTATTCCAAATTCCATATGGATGTCTTTCGAGAAGGTGTATGTCACGTCAATAAGCTTTTTTAGTTGTTTATGGTTTCCACCATAAAGCTTAATATCATCCATATACAGAGGGTGGGATATGGTTCGGAAGTTATCTCTCTTGGCTTTGATGTTAGAGCCATGTCCTGTATTGTTGAGCAACGTAGATATGAGGTTTACTGCTAAGCAGAATCAAAGTGGATTTAACGAGTCTTCTTAGTAAATTCCCCTATTGATGTGTATCCCATCGGTGTTAAGAGATTGATCGCTATTATAGATCCTCAGGTTCGTTCTCCACTGGTGGTTGATAGTTGCCAAGAAATTGATGATCATAGGGTGAATTTTGTATATTTCTAGTACGTCTATAAGCCAGGAATGTGGTACACTGTCAAACGCTTTTTTATAGTCTATAAAAGCCAGTTCTGTCTCTAAAAATCACTTTACAGTTGAGAAGGCATATGACACATGTCTCATTCTACAGGGAAGAAATTTATCTTAACCGGTTAAACGTTCAAACATTTCCGTAGAATATGGCATCTCTGGAATATAGCTGCATTTTGAATTGTACCCATAAGACCTTTAGGAACACCAACCTCGTCAGGGGCGTGCGGTGAAATTTTAAGAGTGGGAAGCAATTTTTAGAAACTTACCTATTTGTAATGTAATTCGATTCTTCGATCATTTTTTGCAAATTCGTCAATGACGTCATCATAAAAACGTCGATGCTCCGACATATTTTGGAGAAGTTTATTTTCAATGGACAACAGCGATGTAAGCGAAAGTCTCTCCTGCCCCGTTGAATTTCTCACGAAATTTTTTATACGTTTAAGTGTTGAAAAATGAACTTGTGGCAGGTATTGTCAATACTAATTCACACAATTTCGACACTTCGGTGTAGGCATCTTCCAGCTTCTTGTCTTTTAAAAATTGCATTAGTTCCTTAGCGTTATTTTTTGCGCTAATGTCATCAATTTCGTAAATCACTTTTAGTTCAGATCGCAGTAATACTCGGTCGAAAAACTGGCCATAATGAAGAAGACGAGGTTTTAACGCATCTTTTGGAAAAGTTTTTCCTTTAAATGCATCAAAATTGTAGGGCTCGAGGAATTTAAAATCATTTAAACCGTTAAATCTATAGTTAATTTGTTGCTGAATTTGATCGATTATTTCATAAAAGAGGCGTCTGTATGATGTTTGAACATGTCCCACCTTGTCTGTTCGAAGACACTTGGCTTGTGGCTCTACATTTAACGTCATCGTTTTCTCCCAAAATAGGTCAAAGTCATCTCTTTTTTGGCTTAAGATGGACTTAAAATCATCCACTTTTTTAGGCAAAAAGCAATATCATTTGTTTTAGTTTGAAATATATTAAAAACATTGTCCGAGAATGGAAATATTTCTGAAAATATGTTCAACAAATAATTAAAATTAAAATCTCGTTTCAAACAGTCCAAAAACCCTCGAACTATTTATTGCTTCTGAGTCCCACGTTTCATTATTTTCTATTATATTCTCAAATAGTTCAATCAGTGATTCACGATTTTCAAATACTGTAAACACAAGTCTTCCATGCCCAACAACTTGTCTGATGTCACCAAAATTAATGATTATTTCCTGTCTGTATTTAAGGACAGTGATAACATCTGTGCCGAAAATAGTGATCATTATGTTAATAACAGTTACGATGAACAGATTTCTTTTGCATTCAAACCTGTTGATATTTGTGAAATCATTAAGATAATAAATTGTATTAAAAGTAATTCCCAAGGCACTGATGATGGTATCAATGTTACGATGATAAATTTATGTATGTCTTTTATAGCCAAATACATTACACATATAGTGAATAGTTGTTTAGAATTAGGTTACTTTCCGAGTTCGTGGAAAACTGCCTTGGTTATGCCTCTTCCTAAGGTAACAAGCCCAGAGTCTTATAGTGATTTGCGTCCCATTAGCTTATTGCCGGTTTTGTTAAAAGTGTTAGAAAAAGTTGCGAATAGGCAAATCAATGCACATTTATCACAAAACATTTTGCCGACTCACCAGTCAGGCTTTAGACGGGACCACAGTACTACCTCAGCTTTGGCAGACTTGACTGACAGCATTTTTCGTTCATTCGACTTAAATAAGGCTTCTGTTCTCGTACTCTTGGACTTTAGTAAAGCATTTGATACCATTAACCACAAACTGTTACTTGCCAAATGCTCTTACATTGGATTTGATCGCAATGCTCTCAGTTTTCTTAGTCATTACTTACAAGGCCGCCAACAACAAGTTTTCCTACGGAGTATGCGTTCAAGTTGTAAACCAGTCTGTTCTGAAGTGCCTCAGAAGGAGTGTCTTGGGGCCTCTACTAGTCCTCATTTATACTTTCGGCATGTTTAAGGTTGTCCGCCACTCCAAAGTCCAATTTTTTTCCGATGAGACGCAACTTTATAACAGCTTTAATCTGGGAGATTAAGATGTATCTTCTACTCTATTAAATCAAGATCTAGAAAGTGTAAATGAGTTTGCTTACAAGCATAATCTGGTTTTAAATCCTCAAAAATCGAAAGTTCTTTTATTTTGTCCTGCTAAGCATAGGTATCTGATTAAGTCACAAATGAAAATTTTTGTAAATAACCAACTAATTCAGTTTACCTCTGAGGCTAGAAATCTTGGTTTAGTCTTTGACGAAAATTTAAGATTTGTAAGTCACGTTTGTAACATCACAAAGCAATGTTTTATGCGTCTTAGGCTGCTTTATGCTAATAAGAGCTTATTAACATTCAAGATGAAAAAAATGTTGTGTGAGAGCCTGATTTTGTCTAAGGTATGTTATGGTTTTATAGTGTATTACCCCTGTTTAGATAAACTCACTTCAAACAGACTACAGAAAATCCAAAATACATGTTGCCGACTTGTGTGTAATTTAAGGAAATATCAACCATATAACCCCCGCCTATGACCTTATACAGTGGTTACGGATTAATAATCTATTTGTGTATCATCTTCTTATTTTTACTGTTAAAATATTAAATACATCTACTCCCAAATATTTACGTGATAAGCTAGTTTTTGAGAGAAAATGTACATACGCTAATTTAAGAAACCTTGTAAAACTTACCATGCCACACACAGGACAGCCATGTTTCGGCGTACCTTCACATATAATGCCGTCAAGGAATTTAACTCTCTGAGCAGTAACATTGTCGGCTTGATTCATAGGTGTACTTTTGGCTACGTTTTAAAAAATCACCTTTTTTCACGCCCAGTAAGTTCATGTTCGTTTTTATTTTATTCTTTTTTTTTCTTTTTTTCCACTATAATCTGTAAAATTTATTACTAAATAGTTATTTTTCCAGGTTCAGTATGAATGGCCGTTAGGCTAGACCGCCTTTGTAATTATTAATTTAATCATTAATTAATTGCAATAAAGTCGTTATTTATTTATTTATTTTATTTATTTATAGTTTCACCTGGTCGGCGGAGCTACTTTGGGCAATCGTTTGTGGACAATGGAATCCAAAGCTTGTGTACGTTTTGGATTTGGACTTGGAAAAAAAGCAGCCATGCCACTTAAAGTAACGAAAAATACTTTACACTCTTTAATGTGATTGATGGACTGGGATAAAACTAAATTTAATTTATGAGCAAAACGATGGACAAACACAGCACTTGGGAAAGTTTCTTTAACCTTAGCTTGCAGACCCCCTAATTGTCCTGCCATCACTGCAGCTCCATCATAGCTTTGAGCAACTAATTTTTTCTCTCCATTTATTTCTTTAGTAGCGAACCTCGCCAATCTCCTGCTTAATTCTTTTTAGAAAAATGGTTGCAATAGTGGAAATTAAATCATTCTGGATCTGATTCTTCCGCGAAAAACCTAGACTGCTCTAAATGATTTTTTAAGCAATCATCTTCACCCATTAAACTAAGTAAATCTTGAAAATTTCCTCTATTTGAAGAAACCCTTGTTTCGTCATGACCTCTAAATCGCAATTCGTGCTGTCCGAGAAAACAAACAACATCGGTAAGTCTTCTTAATATTTGCCTATTTTTATCGACTACTTCATTGTGTTTGTTAAGGGCGTGTTCAATTCTGATTTTGCCGAAGACAATCTTTATGACGGCCTGTAAATGCGCTTTGGACATAATGTGTCTTTTTACAGCTTTATGGAAATTGTTTAAATCGGAAAAAACCAGTTTTATTCCAGACACCCTTTTTCATTTTCAAAAAGTAAACATGGCCAACAGAATAATTTACTTATATTTTCACACCCTGTTAGCCATTTAAATTGTTCGTATTGTTTTTCCGGATAAAAATGTCTAATACAGTTTTTCATTGTGGTTATTAGGTTTTTCATAAGCGGTTTTGCCCTTCCTTTGGAAATTATTTGAGGCTTATCAGCAAAGTTTAATGTTGAAAATCCCTTTATTATTAAGACACAAACCACACATTCATACACACTCTTCTTACTAAATTCTCCAACATTTTCAACGTTATTACCGACAGCCGAAGTTAACAGTATTTGCATATCCACGTCCGTATTATTGTCTTCCATATCGCAACATGCACGACGCGACGTACCTATCACACAACACACGGATAGCCGTTCAAACAAAGAACCTACTCCAACGATAGCTTCCGCCACCACTTAAAGCACGCGACTGAAATGCAAAAATTGCAAACAGTCGGTGAAATTTCAATAACCTCTGGATCGATTTCACAGGAAATCAAGCATACAGGACTTGCTTGCAGAGAAGCTATTGGCCAGCATAGGTTCTATTCGATATTATATTGTGTCTGGGTCGTAGTCAAGGCCGCATTTATTATGGGCTTGGTAATTAAGATAATATTTTAGCATTTTTAATATAAACTAAATTAATGGTTTCCTATTTCAAAAATTACATTTTAGAAGATGTTTGCTAATTTTTTTTAGGGAAGCACTGCTTCCCTTGCTACCATGGACTGCACGCCCCTGAACCTCGTTTAAGTTCTCATTAAAATTTGTTGTTACTACTCCAGTGGCGGATATGAGAATTGGTATTATACGCACCTTGTTCAGCTGCCAAATATGTTGGATCTCCATAGCTAGGTTTTGGTATTTGGTAATTTTTTCGTATTTCGTTTTGTAGGTTTGCAGTCAGTGGGCACGCAATATCAACAACGGCGGTAGGTTTTGAGTCAGATTGCGTTGGAGTACCAGCTCATGTAAAATCTTGGCAATTTGTTTATGCCTACCCAGGTACGCACAGTTTGATAGAGTTGAGCAATCTGCTGTGAATGTGGTCTATCGTTTCGCCAGTTCTATTACATACATTCTACAACTATCAATTGTTTCTGCGTTCTTAAAAATATGTTTTTCGTAGTTTTTTGCCTGGATTACAGTCTATGTATAATAAATCCCTGTATTTCAGCATATCGGTGATCAAGTTTAAGTCAAAAGAGCGATGATGCTTTGTCATCCTTTGTTATCCGTGGCAGGTTTAGTCTTTGTATAGAGCACTTTGGGTGATGGTATCTTAACTTTGTCAACATAGTTCTCGTTATAGTATCAAGGCCTCTTAGGTCGGTGTCTGAATATTTCAGGATACCAAAAGAGTAAGTCAGGACCAGCACAGCATAGATGTTACTAAGTTTTTTGAATTAAGTTTGGTGTTAAAGAGTTTACTAAGGCTGCGTTTATATCTAGTTTTAAACCTCTTTAGGATGGTCGATCCGTCTGCTTTGCTGGACACTCAGATATTTGTAACTTTGGTCGGCTGCAAGTTGGTAAAAGGTGCAGTCTTGGTCCGTTAGTTTGATAAGTTTACCATTCTTTATATGTATCTCGGCGCATTTATCCAGTCCAAAATCTACCCCAATATCACCACTAAATGTTTTTTATAGTTCTTAAAAAGGATTTTAGTTGGTTATCATTTTCAGAATATATTTTAATATCGTCCATAAACAAGAGATGACTAAGGACAATATTATCTTTTATGTCAGGCCTATATCTTAATTTTGTTTGGTTTAGTAATTTTTACAGAGAGTTTAGAGCTAAACAAAACCATAGTAGGCTGAGGATGTTCCTTGGTAGATTCCTTTTCTGATATTTATTGTTATTATTATTATTTTATTATTATGCTAAATTTTAGATCTTAGATTAGTTGTCTCAAAGTTGATCTCTAATTTATTTGATACAAAATTTACGAAGGAAGCTATGCAGACTGCAAACTTTATTAGTATCATTATTGACTCGTCAAATTATGGTGACATAAAACTTGTATCCCTACTAATAAGATATTCGATGTTAAGAAAATTATACAAATTAAATTCTTATGTTTACATAAACTACATATTTATGTTCTTGAGGTGTTAAAAAATATAAAATATCTAAAAAGATTATTGGATTAGCAGAAGATAACACAAATACGAATTCTGCTGGGACAAAATGGAATGGTACAAATAATTTTGAAAATGTATAGACTCAAGTCAAGACATTTTGTAAGTTTGTGTTCTGCGAATATAAAAAAAATCTGTTTTCAAAATATGCTTCCGGCAATTGAACGAAAATCTCACTTGACAAGTGTGGATGTGGTTCGCAAACAATCTGGCTTTCCAGTTTCAACAAGCAATCGCCAGAATCAAAGGCCACAAAATAAGTTCCGCTTGATCGAAGCAACTTTACAATATTTCAGGAAGCAGATACTTCAAGTTAATTAATTCCCAAATGTTACGAGAGTTTGTGTCCTGTTTTCCTACAGCAGTGAAGTTATTGAACGATTATTTTTCATCGTTAATAATTTCTGAAGTTCAGAAAAGTCTCAAATAAGTGTTTTCGCTGTCAAGGCAGTAATTGAGGTGTATACAAATTTCGATGAAACTTCTAAGGAAAAGTTTCATTTTCTTTAGAGTAAACCAACTATCATCAAATCAATATTCATCTCGAAAAAATGTAATTGACAGACAACATTAAAAGCTAAAGGATAGTTCATATCCAAGTTCAACGGAAAATTCATAATGGAATTTAAATGAATTCATGCGTTATTCTTTTTTCAAGAAGTTTAAATTTTGTTGGATTTTTGTAATGTTCAAGTACTAGTCAATAAGAATTGTATATTATTATCAAATTAAATCAAAATTTTTTTTTTTTGTTGGTTACAAGAAATAAGATTCAATTAACAATTGAAATGATGGCGAGATCCAGCATGGCTGTTGATATCTAATCACCTTGAAAATAGACTTAAATGAAAACCTTGTAATTTATATGCTAACGTACTAGTAATAATAAAAATAAAAAAAAACTATATAGTGATATATTATAATGTAGCTCGACACGCCTAAGAATATGTAGCAACTGAGAACTCTGTTATCTTTGAGAGATTAAATATTTTTTAAGTTTTGACTTAAACGAATCTACGGACGGGCTTGCCTTGATATACGTAAATAAACGCTGAAAAGCAGCGGTGCTGTGCCTGGGAATCTGATTCAGACCTCGATGGCGTGTAATGATATTATGGACATTTAAACCCTTTGCCAATCTATCAAGAAGATACGTGGGCTCTTGGGACAACTCAATTTTTAAACACTAAACATGCGAGACGTAGTTCATACCTTTCGGAAAGATTTAGCTATTTGGATCTCTCAAAATGATCTGATATGTGGTCAAACTTACGAAGTCCGTATGAATATCTAACGCAGGAGTTCTGAATTCTTTGAAGGATGGTTTTATTTCCTTGCGTGAGAAAAGATCAATAGACTACATCGGCATAACCCAAATGTGACAGAATAAGGCTATCACACAATCTTAATGTTACATAGGTCGAAAGAATATCCCTGTAAATATAAAGAAGTTTCAACTTAGCAATTGATTTTTGAATCAAAGAGGCGACGTGGTCATCAAATCGCAGACTAGTATCCATTAAAAGCCCAAGGTTCTTGCAAACATTGGTAGCAGTTAGTTTAACATTATTCAGGTAGAGACAGAAATTAATCTATCACGACCAAATATTAAAAGCTTGGTTTTATTATTGTTTAGAAGTAAAGCCAGTGCCAAAGAAACTTCAGAAATGATTTCCAAATCATTATTAATGTGACCGCATGCTGTGCAGATCTTCCTTTGCAAATGAGCAATAAAGTTGCACGTTATCGGCATATTGATGAGAGAGACAATAATTCAGATGAGATGAAAAGTCAGCAGTGTACACAGAAAACAACAAGGGACCCAGAATGCTCCCTTGCTGTACACCCCTACTGACTGCCCGAAAGTTAGAGGCTTCAGCACCCAAAACCACCCTGTGACTTCTTCCGTTTAAATAAGTATTCATAAATTGAATTGCCTCTGGACCCAAGCCAAAATATCGCAGTTTCTTTATTAATAAGCCCTGATCCAGTCTATCGAATGCCTTGCTATAATCCAAGAAAATTAAACAACTATTTTCGAACTATCGAACAGGGCAGTAACGGTACTGTGGTGAGCGAAATCCAGACTGCGTGGTAGGTATTATGTGGCAGCTAAATAAATGTGTTTTTAGTTGATTGTTAATAATCTTTTCCAGAACTTTTGACAAACAACAAAGTATACTTATTGGTCGGAAATCAGAAGTAGAATTCGGTTTGTTGATTTTTTGAACAGGTATCACACTGGCATGCTTCCAGATAGTTGGAAATTTTTTGTCAGAATACATTGATTCATTATGAAAGTAATGTGAGGTATAAGGCAGGGAATAAAAAGACTAAGCATCTTTATGTCAAAGCCATCCACCCCCTTGGCATTGCTTTTGATCCGTAAAATAATCTGCTCAACTTGTCGTTCAGATACTTCAGTGAAAGAAAATCTATTAAGCATGCCTACATGCAACCCTTCTTGAAATGACTGCAATAAGACATTTCCATCAGCAACCGTGGTATCTGAGACACTATCTATAAAGAAATTATTGAAGACCTCAGCATTTCCTATATTATGAGCTGAGTAGCTCGGTTTAGAATTAATATTTAAATACGAAAGCGTTTGCCAAACTCGCTTAGGGTCAGTCTGAGATTTATAGTTTAAAATTAGATTTTAATTTAGGTAACCACAAAAATGACTAACATTGGACAGTCTAACCATCCAGATTCTTCTAAAATATCGATCCGTATGATAATTATATGAGAAACCTTTTGACACCGATTTGTAGCTCTAGGTTTTGTTAGACAAAAAAACATTAATAAGCAAAGTTTCAAAAATAGCAATTTATATGCTAGCCATATAGATATAGTTATGGAGAGTATAGAGTTTTGGGGCCTATCTGTCTGGTAGATTTTCCTTTTTTTACTTCCCTCGTAAAAGGGAAGTATTGTAATCGTAAAAAAATTACACTCCGAGATTTTTTCAGATGTTCACGTTTTAGGGTCCCTAGATACCGAAAAACATGTTTTCTCAAATCCGTCGGTCTGTTTGTCCGTACTTAACCAACTGATTTCAAATTTTGGTCAAAAATTAAGACCTGGTTACATTTTGGTAAAAACCCAGTTTGGCGAAACAAAATGGCGGCCTGAAATGTTAAAAAACTGCTTATCCAATTTATCTCAAATTGCTCAAACATCAAGAAGTACAGTGTTAAATCAACTGATAACATTTTTTGATACGAATCCAAGATGGCGGAAGCAAATAGCGGCATAATAAATATTTAAAAATTCAAATTACTTAATGGAATTGAATTTGGTCATAAATTAGGGGTAATATGGGAGAAACATGTAACAAATGGCAGCCTAATAAAATGTGAATAAAATATATTAATAAAAACTAATTATTCAATTTACCTCCAATCTTGTGTTATAGGATGAAATGGTATGCAACCTTTGGTACAATTTCAAGATGGCTGCCTAATAAAGAAAATTTATAACTAAAATACTACTAGTCCAATTACTTTATATTTTGCACAAGAACTAAACGTATGGTGCGTATGTTTGTTGTGATCTGAACGATGTGGAAATGAAAAATGCATTATTGGTTTTACCTGTTCTAATCTTTAAAGAGAAAAGTTCCTGGACCAATTTTTTTAATTCTTGCTCCTCTCTTTTTTCTGCTATTACGGCATTGGTGGTTACGTTACGTAATTGTTTAGAATACCCCCTATGTTCTTATCTTTTTGTCCTACGAAATTTAATCAGTAATTCATCGCCCACATGACCTAATTTTTCCTTTTATTACGTCCTCCGCATCAAGCCCAAATTATAACAGACCTTTGGAAGAGAATAATATTGAAAGGATGGATTAGCCAGTGAAGTCATCTGACTTAAATATTACCATCTGATCTAAAATTATTAAATATATCAAGAACTAACTTACCTCAACTTGTAAAATAACTAATTCAAGCGACACAAGAAGAATTGGAAAATGTAGTCATTTAGTTTTAAGTATGTCCAATAAACATCAAGAGGTTTGCAATGTTAGAGGATAACCCAGCAAATATTAGAATTATATTTTTGCCGTCAGACATTATATTGACAAAAAAGTTGACATTTTATTATTACTTTATAACATTTCTAAAACCGAGAACAAATTGATATGGAAAATAGTGAAGTGAGGAAAAAACAATAAAAATCGTTTAGAAGCGTTAGTATGTAAAGTATAATCAAGTAAAGTTAAAGGAGTTCAATTTGTAAATCTTTTTTAGAAATATTTGATCAACAGTAAAAGGTATGGTACGAGCGGCGATCGAACCTTTGGATCTATAGCCCATTGCTCTAACCAATTTCGCTATTGTAACACTGATAAACAATTCGTTAGGACTTGTACATACTCAAACCCACCAGTATCATAACCATTACTGCCATCCTGCCAAATATTCTAACCGTTCTGACTGGATATTAGTAAATTTATAATTTTTACCTTATGTTCGTATACGCCAACTTTTTAATAGAGGTGTTTTATCAGTTTTTTTAAACTGTGAAATATTTTCTATTTTCTAAGAATATTTTGGCCGGACCAATAATGGTTATGATACAGCTGGTTTTGAATATGTACCAGTTCTAAGCAATTGCTTATCAGTGGCACCATAGCACAATTGGTTAGAGTAATGGGCTAGAGATCCAGCGGTGCAGGTTCGACCCCGCTCGTGCCATAACTTTTGCCGTTGATCAAATATTTCTAAAAAAACATAGATTTCATAGTTTGAAAAAACTGATAAAATACTTCGTTTAAAAATTTGGCTTATACGGATATAACACAAAAACTATAAATTTACTAATATGAACGGAACCTAATAGACACATCAGATTTGACATCCAGTCAGCAACGCCGCGCTATAGGGTTAGAATATTTGGGAGGATCAACAATGATTAGAGCAATGGGCTAGGAAACCAGAGGTGCGGGTTCAATCCCCGCTCGCACTATAACTTTTACTGTTGATCAATTAATTCTAAATAAAAAAAATATGTATTTCACACTTAAAAAACTGATAAAATAATTCTATCAAAAATCGAAATTTTATTAGATATAACGAAAAAAACATATTTTTATAATGGTATCAAAAAAGAAACAATTTGATATTCAAAAAATAAACACAACGGAGGTATTAAAAATCAAGCAAATTGTTTTCTGTATTTATTTTTGGTATAAAATAAAAATTTTATTCGAAATTTCATTTTTTTTAATTCTCCATGGAATTATAGTTAGTTAACACTCTGTATATAATGGCTTCTTTTGATGTTGTCGTTGAAACACTCTACACTAATATTAATATTTTTTTTGTCATTAATTACTGGAATATTTTAAAACGATTAGAGATCCTGAGATGTGGTTTTCAGCTAAGCCTTGATAATTTTATGGCATGTTGCTGATTTTAAGCCCTACATTTATTTAGGTTAAAAACTGATTTATACAGGGTATTAAACAAGACAATTTTCTAATATTTTAATTCTTCCGCAAATTTAGAAACACGATTGTTAAGTTCTAATTGCTACATCAGCTTAATCTTTGTTGAAAATGTACAAAAAATTGAACGGTTTTACTACATATTAAGATGTACCTTTTTTATTAGCCGTTCGATGTAAAGTTTTCTTGCCAGAGAGCCATTGATTCTTGGTTTTTTTATAATCTGTATGGTCTGCACACGCAGGAAATATACAAGGAGTGCAAAAAATATGTTATGATTAGTTAAAAAGATAGCCCGACCCAAATATCCTGTAGGTATATTTCAATACCCTATAGCATAAAAATTAATTTATATTTTAAAGTTTTTGTGTAAGTTTTAGTGTTAAACATTTTCTGCACACGTTTTTTTTTATTTTAACTCTAAATTTATTATTTCAAAAAATACAGGTGTTGCTTTAGAGCCAAATGTGCCTATACCGGCTGACACAGGAGACATGTAACAGGCTACTATTTTTTTTTAGTTTCAAAACTATCAATTCGAAATTTTAGACATTTCTATGACTCCATACGAGGCAAATGTTCTATGAAAAAAAAAACGAATGTGAATCCTACTTTTTTATTTTAAACAGGACTGTGTATTATGTGTATAAGGTGTCACTTTACACAAAACAAATTGTTTTGAAGAGTCCAAAATTAGCCTATTTTTTAATTTTTTTAGAACGCTTCAATATAAAAATTGCTTTGGGTCATAATAGAATTTTTTAATTTTTCACTTCTTGCTTTACCGAAAAAGCAATCTACTCCAGTATTTATAATGGAACCTTATATATTTTTTTACAGTCAATTTCGCCGTAAATGTAATACATCTTTAGAAAGGTATTCTAAGGATGTATCACATAATAACCTTCATTTTTAGAATGACTATAAAATAACCCTTTATTCTAAATAAAAACTATCCTGATTTCATAAAAAGAGCTGGCATATCGCCATCTTGAAAATAAAGGTTGGACTGCGACACATGTTTGAAAAAATATACAAGGTGTCATTAAAAATATTGGAGTTAAATGCTCTTACAATTAAAGACATAATTAAATGTTTTAGTAGCCAAAACGATTTTTAAATCGAAGTAATAGAAATATAGAAATAAATTTATTTAGGACAGTATTTTATATAAAATTACAATATTTTATCAATAGTGACTGTATTTTTTGTATAAATCGCCAATGTTGAAGTTTCAAAAAATGGCTATTCAGCCGCCATTTTGAAAACAAAAGCTTACTCGTTGGAAAGCTAATTTTAGATTGTCTACGAGAGTCCATAAAATGCACAGATTTTTAGTTAAAATTAAAAAAAAAATGAAAGAAGTCAATTAATGGTTCAAATTTTAAATTGACATTTTTAAAACTAAAAAATTGCAGACTTCTGTTTCCTATCAATCGGTGTTGGTAAATTTAATTTTAAGCAACTGCATTTAAAAAAAAAATAAAGTAAGAAACCAAAAAAACCCTGTGGAGAAAAAGTTGAAATGTAAAAATAATTAAATTCAAATTCTTTTTAAACTACGGGGTGTTATATCCATACATTATCTTTAGTATCGCTAGGTTTTTAATTAATTTTAACATATTTTTTGTACATCCTATATTTTCTGCGTAGTGCAGACCATACAGATTTTTAAAAAATAAAACTTAAGGGCTTCCTAGCAAGAAAACTTTGCATCAAACAGGCAATAATATGTTACAACCTAATATGTAAATCAAATTTTTCCAAAAAAAAATTATATCTCGAAAAGATTTAAAATTTTAAAACTTTTCAAACCGTTTAAAATTTTATTTTGTAAATTTTCGGAACAAATAAAATATAAGAAAATTTGCAGTCTTGTTTAACACCCTGCATACATAATTTTTGGCTTCAGTTTCACGCTAAAAATTGGCAATCAAATCTGCAAGGCATAGCTCAAGATCCCAATATATTTTCTTGTTTTGAAAACATTCGAATTTAAACTTTACCTAAAAAGTTCTTGTCTTGATTGCTTTGTACGCAAATCCTACTAGTGCATCATCACTCCAACATTATGATAAAAAAATAATTTTTGCTGGTTGTACTGATAAAGTTACATATAAATTTTAAAAAGTCAGTAACTTTTTAAAAGCTATTATGTCGAATTAATGAATGGAAGGACGACTACAATGAACTTACCAACTAGCTCTTAGTGATTTCTGCGACAAAGCATTATATCCGAGACACCGAGAGCAACAAACGGAGTTTCCCACCCAACCCTATTGGAAACTAAGTACCCCCCCGCATTCAATATCGTTTAATTCCGTAAAAATTGTCGTCGGCGTGTATTCAACGGATTAAGTTTGGCGTCTTTAGAAAGTTATCAGAGGTTCTCAAATTGGAAACGTATTGTTAAAAGTTGTCGAATTGGCGTATGTGTAAATATCTTCATTGTTCGGCTGCAAATGTTTCATTAATTGCAATAAACGTATTTCGTACGTACTTTAAGTTGCACGCCTGTAGGAGGAGAAAAAATGTTCTACTTTATTAGTTTAATTTTGAAAAATCTGAATTTAGGGACGTGAAACCAAACATTTCCAAAAATATTCCAAAAGCAACAAAAAAAATTATTATCCGTCTTGGGACAAGTACACTAAGTACATCACCAGCTGTACAGTTACGTTTTGAGTGTATTTCATATTAGTAGCTTTCATCAGTTTGATTTTTGCTGATATTTGAAAATGACGTAAATTTGTTATTTTGGTTTTCTACGTTGTTAAAAAGGTTTTTTGTTAAATAGGACGTTTTCTTGACTTCCATAGTATCTATTAAATATTTCAATAGATTCTCCGATTTTTCGTTTATAAATATTTTATAATAAATCCGAGACCGATGCTAGAACCTTAGTTTCCTTTATATTTATAATATGGTCAGTGTTATGCTGGTGTTCAATATATTCGCCTACATACAAACTAAGTAAATATCTTTCAAATTGCCTTAATCCATTTTACTGGAAAATGATTCTTTCACCAAAAACTCTGCTCATTTCGTGGAAAAACTTAAGGCAATCAGTTGAATC
>JAUTXW010002609.1:0-469889 GCA_030620095.1 Kuschelorhynchus macadamiae
TCATAAGTTCCGTCAGGAATAACAATTACTTTTTATCTATATAAAATTTATTATATCCTTCTTTTATATTGGGGATAGTCATAAACGTTTCAAAATCAGCTAAACCCAGGTAATATTGTTTTTCATCCTCTAAATATATGGGCGGATTAAAATCAGCAGACAAAACAGAACTGTTTCCTGATATGGCAATTGTGGTAGACATTGCAGTTTATTTATGAATGAGATATTACAATAAATAATGAGTTTATATATTTTGCAAAAATTTTAGGGATAGTTGACCACAGTTATATGAATTAAATTTTTGTTTATTTTCATAAGTATAAAATACATCCACTTTGCCATTCGAATTAAAATATTTGAGAAGTTCAAAAGGTGGTTTTAAATTTCCATAACTATCAAAATATATTACATTTTTGTTATTTTTAATATAAGCAGTCCAATGAGATCCTTTATTTTGTTTTTTATCCAAATTTACAATACCACATTCTTTCAGATTAATTTTTTTTTGGAAGTTCATCGAGCATAAAAACACCTCTAAAGCCAGTTATTTTTAACAACTTTACATATTTAATAATATCATTGTTCGTAAGTGCTCTTTTTGGAAAACTTATTTTGAGTTTTTTTTTTGTCTGATTGCTTTCATTTTGACGGATCCTCCTTTATAAGGTCTAATAAATAGTCCCTTTCCTTTATATGGTCTAATATATAATCCTTTCCCTTCTTTAGAAGCATTTTCCATTGCAATATTATGTCTATGTATTTCTTCTAGTTGCTGTTTAGCTGCTTTAGCATCATTTACTGCCTTAGCAATTCCTGCCGCGCCTCCACCTAGTGCACCCAGGGCGCCAAGAATGGGAAACAAAAGAGGTAGAAATCCTCCAATTTTTTTGGGTGTTCGAATGATACATTTTTTTTTCTCAATTTAAGTTTACCCCCTTTTGTATTTTTTAATCCCAAACCGAACTTTCTTTTACCCTTCATTATTCCTGCAACACTTAAAGCTGCAATTTTTTCACCAATAGAAGAATCTTTAGCTTTTACCCTATCCCAGGCTTTTTTTTCTAATATTTGGTCAGATATGTGTCTTTTTGATAAATCTTCAGTCTGAGAGTAAGATATATCATGTTCTTTGCAAGCGGAATCCAATGGATTTATACCAACGTCACCTCTAGTTAATCTTTTTTCCAAGTTGGTGCCGGGACCACAATAATTATATCCTGGTATATGAACTTTGAAAGGTAGTTTGCTAATTAATTTATTTACTAAACCAGAGCCTTTTCTATTACGTGTTTTAATAGTTTTTTTCAACTTATGGCGACCCACAGTCATTGAAGTTCTTTTTATACTAAAAGCACATTGACATTTTTCTGGTATAAATACTTTTACAGCTAAAAATATTTACTAGTGTGATTAAGAATGAGGATTGAAAAACAAAAATTCTCATTACCAGTAAATAATCATGATGAAAAAATTTTAAGTAAACAGTTGAGAAAGCATGGTGACTTGTTTTGCGGTGGTTCAAAAAGAGGGCTTATAGTTGGTTGCAGTGGTAGCGGTAAAACCAACGTTATGCTTACACTGCTCGAGCATCCAAATGGAATTAGGTTTGAAAATGTCTATGTTTATTCAAAGTCATTAGATCAACCAAAATATGAATATTTAAGAAAGTTGTTAAAACCTATGAAAGAAATTGGATACTTTGAATATGATAGCGATGAGAACATTATTTCACCTCATGAGATAAAGCCAAATTCCGTTATCATTTTTGATGATATTGCTTGTCATAATCAATCTATTATTAGGGACTATTTCACGCATGGAAGGCATAGAAACACCGATTGTTTTTTTATTTTTCAAGGATATTCCTCAATCCTTAAACGTCTAATTCGAGAAAATGCAAACTTATTAATTTTATTTAAACAGGACTGTTTGAGTTTAAAACATATATATAATGACCACTGTATATTGGATATGACATTTGATCAGTTTAAAAATATTTGTGCTAACTGTTGGATGGATCCATATGGCTTTCTTGTAATTGACAAAGATTGTGAAGTAAATCACGGCAGATATAGGAGTAAATTCGATTCCTTTATATATTTATAAAAGTAAAAAATTTGCAGTTTTATTTCATTTAAAACTTGTACAGCATGGATAAACGTTTAGCTCGAGAATTAATAAGATCGAGACAAGCCGTGAAGCAGAAATATCAAAGCTTGAAATTAGCTACTTCTACTGCTCAGTCCGAATTAGAACAAACTTATAGACCAATAACACAACCACTTAAACAGCTAATTTCAAGTATTGGTAAATCCGAACCATTCGATTTAAAAGAAGAAAGAGTTTCAAAGTATGAAGATTTCAAAACACCTACAAAGCTTTATAAAACATCAACTCCGACGAAAAATATTCAGAAAACAGGAAAAACTCTTTCTCTCCCTACAGAACTACCAACATTTTTAAATGACAGTAGTATCACTTCTTCCTCTCCTGTAGTACAACCATTGTCATCAACTGTTATAGCAGAAACTTCAGATCCTTCTAGTGACACAACAACAAATTTAAACTTGTCAGACATATTGGAACAAACTAGAAAAACAATTCAAACCTATGTTGGTACACCATCATATAAAGATTACTTAGCAGATTTTCATGAATTACCCAGATCATATATTGATGAGGGTGTGAAAGATACACAACATAAATTTGACCATTATTATGGAATAGTTCATGACCTCGAAACGGATAAGTTTTCTTTTGGTTTAACACAGATACCGGTAGAAATTATTGGAAAAGACATTAAAGTGGGAGGAATAACGTACACAGGCACGCCAGGTTTATACGAATTGCTTTTCAAAAAAGAACCGAAAGGTTATAAGAAGGGAGATTTAGATAATTACATGAACATTCTAGCTAAAACAAATGTATATCGTAGGAATTTTGATTCAAATGAACAAGTTCAAGGAAATACATCACACAAATATGTTACAATAATAGGACCATATTTACAAAGAAAGGGGATTACAAAGACAAAAACCTTGCCAAGATTAGTTACAGCATTTAACAAACCAAAACCTCCGTTTAGAACAACTAGAGCCAAATCTACAGGAAAGGGATTAATTTTGAAAACAAACAGATCAAATACAGACTATGTATACTGGAATAATGTTAACGAAATTGTTGATAGGCTACGTTTATTAATTTCATCAAGTGATGCGGGAAATAATGCTCATAGTAACGAGATTATCTCTATTATTGAAGAATTAAGAGAAGATAAAGTAATACTATAAATAACAGCTATCAAATATAATCATATTTATTGTTTAATGAAAGCTCAACATGACAGTTGATAAATTTGGACGCCATATTTCAAAACAAAATCAAGAGAGAATAAGTGACATTAATAATTTAAAAAGGAGATTAGGTGAAAATGAAACAAATAATGAAATCTTTGCTAAAAAGCTTAAGGTTTTTGATGAAAATTTTTTAAAGTATGAAAACCAGATTAAAGGATGCTATACCTCAATTGAAAACGTTAATAAACAGTTGCTAACGCTAAATCAAATAAGTAAAGATTTGCAATTTTTAAATGAACATGTTAAAAAGGAAGACAAAAAATTAAGTGATGATATCAACAAAATTAATAAAATAATGGAAACAAATATAAGAGAAGTAATAATTGAAAAACACAAGGAAAAAATTAAACAATTAAGAACTTTTATAAAAAGGTTAGATGATGAAAAAAAAAGAAATCAAAATAGCATTCTTAACAGTAGAACAATTGACCAACTCACTTTGGAAGAAAATCAACAATATATTTCCTTGGAAAATATAATGTCCAGTGTAATTAAGAAATTAGAACAAGAATTAAATAAAACAGAGGAGGAATTAAAAAATAGTGATAGTAGATCAACTACTTTCTTAACTGGAGAGATAAAAAAATCCTTTAATGCGTTAGAAAAGGAGATTACTAAAATTAGTAAAATTTTAAATGAAAAAAGTTATACAATACAAATTGATAAATTGAATTAATGGGAAAAAACATATAAAAGTTATATTTCGAATTATTACAAAACATAGAAAGTGAACTTCCTTAAAATTGAATAAACAAGTTTGTTGTCATGACAACCGTTAAACAACAAGTCGTTAATGAATTACATAAACCTGCTAGAAAAAACTACAAACGCAGAAGGGTGGTAGTGAAAGGGTTAAATGATCTTTTTCAAGCTGATTTGGTTGAAATGTTACCCTATGCCAAATTTAATAAGGGATTTAAATATATCTTGATTACCATAAATGTATTTTCTAAGTATGTTTGGGCCGAACCGTTAAAATCTAAATCTGGAAAAGACGTAACAGCGGCAATGAAAAAAATATTAATCAGTGCAAAAACTCCAACAAAAAACTTGCAAACGGATAGAGGGAGAGAGTTTTTCAATGTACATTTTCAAAATTTGATGCAACAATTTCGAATTAACCATTATAGCACGTTTTCCAATTTGAAAGCGAGTATAGTAGAAAGAGTGAACAGGACTTTAAAGAATAATATGTGGAAAATATTTAGCATTCAAGGAAATTACAAATGGTTTAATATATTAGCGGATATTGTAAAAGATTATAACAATACAAAACATTCTTCAATAGGAATGAAGCCAAAACAAGTAAATAAAACAAATGAAAATAGAATCTTGAAATCTGCATTTACTCATGCTAAAACGTTAGATATAAAATCTCCAAAGTTTAAAGTGGGTGATCACGTACGAATAAGCAAGCATCGAGAGGCATTTTCAAAAGGTTACACACCAAATTGGTCAAATGAGATATTCCACATTAAAGAAGTTAAGATGACAAACCCTTGGACATATTTAATTCAAGACGAAGATAATCAGGACATTCTGGGTGGTTTTTATGAGCAAGAATTACTAAAAGTAAAGCATACCGATGTGTATCTTATTGAGAAGATTTTGAGAAGGAAAGGAAACAAAGTTTATGTGAAATGGTTAGGACTTGATAAAAAATATAATACATGGATTGATAAAAAAAATATTGTTTAATTAAATTGAAATTAAATTTTAGTTAAATTTGTTTTATTTCTGTTCCTCACTTTATGCTTTAGCTGATACAAATTACAAAGTCTTAATGTGCTAATTAATTTCAAATAAAATTCACATTTACTAAACTAAAATTTTATTAAGTAAAACATCAAATACAATTTTTATTAAAACGTGTCAAATATATTTTATTTCTATGTTCCTCAGATAATATCGAATCTAGAATAAGTTTACAATCATTTATTCTTTTTTCAAAACGGAGTCTATCTAAGTACCACATCTGAAAGTTACTCCTACGGGCTTGTCTGTAAGCAAAGCTCCACTTCACTAACACATGCACCTTATTGTTCTCTTCCAGAAAAGATATTGTTTTCTTCGTAATATTTTCTTTTTGATCCATTTTCATTGTTTTCTTCGTAATATTTTCGTTTTGTTCCATTTTGCTTCAATTTGTTTTCCATTTGTTCAGGATATAAAGCAAGTAATTCCATCATAGTTGAAACATTTTCACTGTTAGGATTTTCTGTTGGACTTATTATATTATAAACATGCGTACACAAGTCGCCACAATCAGATGAAATATTATTTTGAAATATTTTGAAATATGTATTGAATTCTTGCCTTTTAAGTATAGATAATCTATAATCAATAATTTCCTTTAATCGCCACAAATTGTCCAAAGACTCTTGTCCTAAGTATATGAAGTGTGGGCCTTTTGTAATTTGTAGAACAGGGGTATCATTTATTTTCTGAACCTGCAGATGAATGTTGTTTATATTCACACTGGTTTGATCAACTTGAGGAAAGTAGAAATTGTTTACAATAATTCCTTGATGAACACAAATGTCTTTCCAATTTTCTTCGGTTAGTGCGATTGAAAATCCAGTTTTTCCACCAATTACAATTTTTGGAGAAAAATCATTTAAACTAATGCCAACAAGAACAAATTTTGACAAAGAATTATTTAAAAAATAAATTTTTGAATTAAGAAGCGTTTCCAAAGGTTTATGAACCACGGCGTTGTTCATAATGACTAAACGAGACTGAAACATATTGTGTTATTCTTGTACTTAAATATTCTCATCCCCACTTTCTTTAAATTTTCGATTAAAATGGATTAATGAAAAAATAGATTTCCAGTTTGAAATTTGTAATAAAGATAAATAATTAAAATGGTAATGTATAAAAATAATGCAAAGTTTAATGTAACACTAATGATGGAAAAGTAATAATTTTTGAATCCGTCATAATAATTGGTACAGTTGGGGGTTAAAATTTGTAACTGATTATTTTTAAACTCTAACCTTTCTATCCAATTTGTATCAAAAATAGATCGATTTGGATAATGATACAAAATTTTAAAAAATTTACTTGCATTTTCATTTCCATTTATTCGTTCCATTCAACTAATTGTACTATTGTTAATTAATCCAATTTTCATAAATTTACAATATTTACTTAGAGTGACGTCTGTTTTATTAGAAAAACATATTTCACACTGTGTTACGCCAGGGGGATGATGAACATAAAAAACATTTTGGAAAATAAAATAAAGAAGAATAAATTGAGATCTACTGATAGTCATTAAAACAAATTAATAATTATATTCCAAATTTATTAACATTAAGCAGATACTTTCACCACGAAAGCAAAAGCAGTTGTAAAAAAATAACAATAAAATACTTAATTTAAATATATGTAAAAGTTCATAAATAAGGATATTAATAATACTATATAAAATGTGTAGCTTGAAGACTTATTTTGAATGGTTACAATTATTCGATTCCTATTTTTCCATAAACAGTTATTTAAATCACAATTCCTAGCAAATTTCTTATGCTCCACAATAGGATCATCATAACTTAACCAATCAAAAATTTCAATACCACAATAAAAACATTTACAAATATCATTGATTGAAGTATAGTAAAAGCCAGCTCCAGCTAACACTTCTGGTCTCAATTTTCCTTTCCATTTTTTAAAAGTGGAAAGTCGTTTTTCATATATTTTAAAATAACTGTTATCAATTTCTTTGTCAAAAGTTTCTATGCACATTTTGTGAAAGACTTATGAAGACTAACTTTGGTTTCAAAAACAACAAATTTAAATACCTTATAATATCTACATAAATATATCTAAATCTTCATGTTCTGCATTCCATTGATACAAAGCAATATCTTGGTGTCCCCAAGCTAATGTATTAAAACTATAGGGAATTTTATACCGCTTATCATCTTCGGAACTCAAAGCCAATTTATTAATTAACTCTGTAAAAATTGTATGTTGTCTAGATCGAAAAACATACATTGAACAAAAGGTTTTAGAATGATTTTCAACAACATCTTTATAATGAATAAAATCCAACTGCTTTTTAATTGCACTTTTTTTAACACCTTTTGCTTTTTTTGTTAAACTGTTTTCCGTTTTAATACAATATGCTTTTGCTCCAGTACCAAAGAAAGCAGTAATGGGTTCACCAGCATATTCATCTTTGAATTTTCCTATAACTGACTTTGTAATAGGCATTTCATGAATATTATTAAATTCATAATTAGATGTGTCAAATTTGTGAATATTTTTTATCATGTCAGAATAAATATTTGGAGTTGTGACTTCTAAAATGAACGAATCGGTATCGGTGTATAAAAGTGAAATATTTTCCTGATAAAGAGGTTTTAAAAAATTATAAAAGAAATCATACATGACAGTTTTAGATATATCTGATATTGAGAAGCCTACATATATTGGTTTATTGTAAGTAACTTGAATCTTTTGCATTTGAATAGCTACCAAGTTTTCAGAAAATATTGTTAAGTCCTTGAAATATGGTTTTGCAATTAAATTCTCAGCACCATCTTTTCTTCTATTTTTTTCCCACTCTGTAACAAGTCTTACGTCAATTCTCCTATCAACATTTTCCATAGTCTTGCCATAAATACTATTATTTGCCAACTTGTAAGTATTACGATCAAATTCATTCTTTGAATCATTTCTTAATCTTGAATTCAAGTCTATATATTTTTTCAACCAATCAGATTGAGAAAACTGTAAAACTCTATGAACTTTAGTTAACTTGAGTCCATGTTCCAAACATTGTTTTAATAATTGATAGTGAATAACATATTTTGATTTATCATTTAAATTGGGTATTAATTTTATGCATTTAGAATTTGGCGGTTTAAAGTTTTCTGGACAAAACGGAAAATCGTTATGATAGGAATGTAGACTTGTAGGATATTCTAAATCAACTTCTAAAACATATCCCTTATTAGATTTTTTAGAAATATTCATAATATTTAAATCATTGATTTCTTTATCTGTTAACCAAACAAAATCTCCCGTTGGAATGTGCTGTGACATTGCATAACCATACAAATTTGTTGCATCATAATAAATTATGTATTTAGTTGGCTTTAAAGGATCAAAATTTAAAAGAAATGGGTTATTAGCTTCAGATTTTCTACAAATGCAAGAGCTCACACCACCGCGAACGCTTTTTTTGAAAAAGTGTATCATATCTGGATCAGTTAACAATTCTAACTCTATTCCAGTATAACGCAAACACGCCTCCCAGGATAAACCTGGAAAAGTGTAAAAATGAGCTGGATCGAGCTTATATGTGGATAAACAAGTGCTTCTAAAATTTTCAAAAATATCTGCCAAAAGTAAAGTATCAGAGAGTAAGTAAACGTCGGAGTATTGACCAAGAGATTCACATTTAAACAATTGCCAAACCTTTACAGCTCTTTGGTATTCTGCATCACTGATGTGCTCATCCGTTAAAGTATTATAAAATTGGTCTTTCTGAGGTAAATTTGTTTCTTCTAATTTTAAATAATCATCAATATAACTGTAAGGAAATACACCTTTTTGCCGAATAAGTTTAAATCTTTCTTCATCATTGAAAATTTTTTTTATTTCCTTACATTGTTCATCTTTTAAGCTTTCAGAGAGTTTTAATAAAGAATGGGATAGAAATTGAAAAGAATCAATAAACCTTAATGATATATTTTTTTTCTTAGCCTTTTGTGTCTTTTTATCAAAATAGTTATCCACATGAATAAGCTTTTCAAATGAAATATATTTTTCCTTGTTTTGTGCGATAACTGTTAGTTGTTCTTTGTTTAAGCATAATTTTTTAAGAAATAGATGAGAATCATAATTACGCAAATTATGCAATATAACTGGAATAAAGTTAGGTATTCTGTAATTTATGTTGCAGAGTGAATGAGCTGGACCTCTATAAAGACCGGTTATATGACAATGATCTGCAACCCTGTCATTTAAAAGAGGTTTATTACAAATATGACAAACTTTTTCATAGTTATGATAAATTTTGTCCAGTTCGTTCAAAGGGATCATTTTTTAGGAGCCTTTAAATATTTATTGTATATGTTATACACATCTCTTTCTAAAGAATTTATAAATAATGTATCACAATTTTGACCTCTATATTTTTCAAATTTAGAATAATTATCGTCGAAGGAACATTTAATGTAATAGGCAAATGAATGTGGAATATGTTCATATTGTTTTAAGGTGTATGAAGTATTAGGATTTTTATCAACATTGTCATTATTTAAAGGCTTTAAAATGCATTCAAAATCTGCATACACCACGAAAGGAACTTTCATTTGTTTATGATAATTTACAAATTTCAAAATATTATCATATGAATAGTTTCCAAACTTATCTTTTATTAATTCTTTAGAAGGTAGGTTAATTCGTAAATGATCACAATCATAGCTATTGTGTTGTAATAAATTTTCTTCTGTAGGGAAATATTGTAAACAACCATCGCAAATATATTTTTTCCGTGATGTTTAGAAATTTGTGCAGAAACTAGTTTTGATAAATCTTTAATATAGCAATAATGAAAAGTTTTTTCATCATCATCACTTATTAACAATAAATTGACATGTTGATTTTTTTTATTCGATGAATAATAAAGTGGACCAATTACTTCATACCCCTTTTTAGGATTTATAATTTCTAATCCATATACATTAATAGAAATGTTATTTTTTTCTTCAAAAATCTTAATGTTCTTTAGCAACATTGGAAATTCTATACCTGACATATCCAAAACAGAAGAGTAGTGTGGGTAGGATGAAGTTTCAAAATCTAATCCGCGTGGTTGGTGAAGAGCAGACACAACTGCCCAGGCGAAGCAAAAGTTGTCCTCATTCCTAATGTTGATCACAGCTTGACGTCTCTTGATCTCTTGAGGAAGTTCGATAAAAGATGAGGCTCTCAGCGGATTGTGCTTGTTAACATTAATTTCCAAATGAAGTAAATTCATCAAAGCCCATCCTGCAACGTAAAAATTAAAAAATTACTTTTTTTGTTGCTGTTGTAAAATCGAAAATAAATTCTTTACCTGAATCTCTTTCTGCAAATTTGTCAGCTTTCTGGTCAATAATGGTGCAGATTTGCTCTAACAGTTCTTTTTTCTGATATCCCTGGCAAATGACTTGGAACGGCGCATTAAAAGATTTGACATCATAGCTGTCGCTGCTGGGGTTAAAATAGAAACCGAACAGTTCCATATTTAGCTTGATACATTTATGTTTCTGCAGTTCTTGATCTATTAGATGTGCAATTTTGTATTCCAAATGTTGAAAATATTCTTTCACATTTATGAAGTTTTGGTGTGAGGAAATCCTATAAGATATTATTCGTTCCCTGAATGCTGACTTGATAATTTCAACACCTTCCTCCAAGCCTATTTTGGAATTGTTCTTGTGCACACTAGATCGAAGATGTCCACCCCATAGACTTTGGTTTATATTTTTCTTGCATTCTTTACAATATTTTACAATATTTGTAGAATCTATATAAATTAAGAAAAAAATATTTTACAAAATATTTTACAAAATATGACATGAAAAATAAAATGTTCTTACCTTTAACAAGCTTTGGTTTTTTCAACCAACTGTTGAGTTTTGTGGAATTTCCGTTAACATGTTTTTTAATATGTCGCAGTAAATTATCCTTTCTAGTAAAGACTTTATTACATGTTACACACTTATGCATTTCTGAAGTTTTCTGCATAATAATAATAATAATAAAATTAATATTGTGCAATTCTATTTAGTTATAGTCAAATTTTGAAAAAAGCAATTGCATTTTTGAAGTTCTTTGTATAATAATAAAATTAATATTGTGCATTTTTATTTAGTTATAGTCAAATTTTGAAAAAAGCAATAGAAATTAATTGACTTTATGAATCCATTTCTTCAAATGAGTCAACTAATTTGTCAAAGGCCTGTTTAACATAATTCACCGTACTTTCGTCTCCCTTTTTAATTGTGATCAAATTAGTTAAATTTTGAATAGCGAAACCCAGACACTTAAGGTTTGCTATTTGTTTTTATTTATTTTTTTTTATTAATTTTAAATTTTTTTTTAATGATAAATGATGGTTTCGAAATTGAATTTTGTTCAACTGGTGAATTATTAGGAGAAATATCCGAAGTCAAATTTGCATCAATTTGTTTTTCTTGCGGATCAGAATTTACAATAGCATATGGTGAATTAATAGAAGATATAGCCGAACTTAAATTTTGATCAATTTGTTTTTCTTGCGAATCAGAATTTACAATATCATATGGTGAATTAGTAGGACAAATAGCCAAACTTAAATTTTGATCAATTTGTTCTTCTTCCGAATCAGAATTTTCACTAAACAAAAAGGGAGAGCAAATTGGTCTCGGAGAATTAATTGGCGATTTTAATGTTAAATAATTTGGATTAGATTTTTGAAAACAAACAATATCCTCACAGCTAGAATTTTCAGTTTCGTCAATGTCATTCAGTTCTTCAAGAGTTTGTTTAGTTTTTATTGTAATTAAGTCCGTTTTGTTGTCAATAATGTCATTAAGATCGTCAAGAGTTTGTTGTTGAGTAGCTGTAAATAAATATTTTTCGTTGTTGTGTTTGTTGGCATTATTCTGAACTTGGCTATTATAAATAATTTCATTCAAGTCCTGAATAGTTTGTTGTTGACTAGTTGTAAATACGTCTGTTTCATTGTTTTGTTGGTTTGCAAAATTCTGCATTTGAGTACATGTGTATAAGTCAAAGTCATTGTCAATTATTTTGCTACTCGATGCCAAAAAATTGTCCATTATGAAAAAAATCGTAATAACAAATAAAAATGCCACAAATGTACATAAAAATGTCACCAATATATATAAGAATTAAATCTTGCCAAATAAAAATGTTAGAAATAAAAATAAAAATTTACCAAATAGACACAATGTAAACACCAGAAAACTCGCTAGCTCTGCACAGTGTGAATGCAGAAATCAATTGCATTCGTCTTTTCGCTGAGGCGATTTTATATGCAAAAGTTAATCACATGTGTCCTACTTAAAGTTGAACGACAATCTCTAAAAACCACTTTCCCAAGCCGATCAACAACCTTACCCCCCCTCCCCCCCCCCCCGGACCCCTGAATTTCCGAGACTAAAATCCCGGTTCCCCAATTTCGGGCTACCCTCTTCAGGTTAAGTTAAGTTAGGTTAGGTTAGGTTAGGTTAGGTTAGATTAAAAAAGAAGAAAAGAAAAAAGGAGAAGGAAAGAAAAAGAAGAAGGAAGGAAAAAGGAGAAGGAAGGAAAAAGGAGAAGGAAGGAAAACGGAGAAACATATAAAAAAGAGAAAGAAGGAAGGGAGAGAAAGAAGATAAGGTGAGAGTGAGGGGGGTTTAAGGGGGCGAAGCCCCCCTTGGCCCCCCCCCCCCCCCCCCCCCCCCCGAGGAAACTGACAGGGAAAGGGACAGCGAAAAAAGAAACAAAAAAAAAAAACTTAAGTATTGCAGGTAGTAAAAGTGGTGGTTGATGGGATATATACTTAAGAACATCCACTCGACGATTATACAGTATCATTCGCTGTAATATCAGTTGTCGATATTATTTTATAAGCTATAACCAAAATTGTTTTTTATCAAATATATCTATCTAAATCTAAAGCTCCTAACGATGGCAGAAAATATGATTGGAAACGCTGACCAAATTGAAGAAAATAATGTGGAGAACGCCGCTCAAATTGAAGAAAGAAAAGAAATTTTTATTAACTTGGAAGGCGATTCCATCACTTATAAACATTCATTTTTGGACAAATCATCTAGGCTTGTTAGAAGATCATTCTTATGTAACATCGACATTAATTATATTGAGGAGGAAGAAGAAGAGATGGAGGAAGATGATCAGGAAATTGACGAAGGAGTGGACATGGATGGACAACTACTAAATTTAGGAACCGAGGCTGACGTAAAAGTAAGCAAGTTTAGGGCTAGTGAATTATTTAATAATTTTGAAGAAAAAGATGTATGTGTTATACAAAGCTACTCTAAAATTGAAAGTCGAAGACTAGGAACATTTGCTATTTGCCTTCCTTGTAGTGCAATTCACGTGAGATATTTACGGAGAGGGGAGTCCGATCATGTGAGCTGCCACTACAAAAGAGCCTATGTTGTTAGTGCTTCTGATTTACATTGTGCTATTTGTAGGATACATCTTTTTCTACTAATTCCTGAACATGCTTGCTTTTACTGCAACAAAAATGAAAAAAAAGAGATAGAAAATTATGTTGTTAAATATTAATAATAAACATAGTTTGTAAAGGTGATGGGTAGATTATTTCAACAATATTAATTTTAAATATAGGTTATAAACGTAATGGGTAGATTATATCAAAAATATTAATTTTAAACATAAATTGTAAAGATAATAAGTAGAATATGTCAACAATATTAATTTTAAAAAATGTCAACTGTTACTATAAGCGGTTATATATTTTCATTGCTATATGCAAAATACCTCTTTTTATTCTAACATCTGACACTGTATTTGTAAATGAAATAGCTAATCATATGTAAAAAAAGTGTCGATTATGTCAACTGCCACTAGAAGCACTCATATATTAGCATAACATTTTGTTAACGCTTGTTTCTGTATTCAATTGAGTTTTCTCTTACTTGATGCAAATTATATTAATATTATTAGTAAATTCCCATAAGAAAATTTAAGCTTCCATTTGCAAAAGTGGTGCCATTTTAGGGCGTGGCACTTTTTGTGTAAACCCATAACAATTGTTTTGTTATGTAATGTGAAAATTAGTATGTATTAAAAAACTTGTTAGATCATTGTTGTCGTTTCAATATAGGAAAAGGAAAAAATGTGTGTCAATTATTATATATATTTACATTTACTTTTTTTACAAAATTATTTGTTACCAGAGTTTTCACAAACACAAATTATAAAAAATATTATCCTCTTTTTAAAATTACAACAAAATGATGTCTAATTACATCTTTGAAGATTTGTACCAAATAGTAATATCTAGTGCGACATACAGGACAATTGTTTACCATTATAGAACAACCATTTTCATCATTCCATCTTAAAATACATTTTAAACAAAAAATGTGGGAACATGTATTTGGTCTACATGAATCATAATATTCGATTATTTCAAAACAAATAGCACAAAACATTTTTTTCTCTTCACTCTCAGTTTTATTCAAATTTTTTAAAACAATCCCATTATTTTCTTCTCGAACTAATGGTATATTTTCTTCTTGAACTCCTGGTATAATTTCTTCGAGGCTAATTGTCTGAAGCGGAATGGATCGATTTCTTTCTCCAACTGATTCACTCATTTTATTTTAATATTATTATTAATAGATTTATTCAACAGATTTTTTTCTTTTAACAGTCACTCGTACCTTAATATACTAAAATGATCTTGATGCACCTATTTATAAGACTTAAGAATGCAAAATCAAATGTGGGAGAACAAAGAGAAAAAATTAAAAAATATGATGCGAATGAGAATAAAAGGGGAGGAAGTTAAGAATGAGGGACATGAGAGAGAGGAAGAGGAGGAGGAGGAGGCGCTCCCCTATTATAACTACTATAAATTTTACCAACTAAAACAATTTATGGAATATAAAGTACTAAAAAATATCTATTTATCACTTGTTGAGTCAATCAAAATCATTATGAGAACTTTGATTGTCACCCAAAAGTATATCTTAAAAATAATATTAAGAAAGCCTAGACTTTACTCTTCCAGTGCTTTTTTTCTCTGAAACTAACATCCTAATGCTCAATCAATTATATATTAAAGCTGTAATTAGGTATATTTCCAAAAACAAAAACGTCCTAACACTTACATCTCACCTAGTTAACACTAGGGCAAATTGCAATATATTGGCCGAAATCCAAAGTGCAAAATTAGTAAAATGTCAGAAAAGTTTATACTTTACTATGCTAAAGATATATAACATGCTACCACATGAATTCAGAAATAAAAATGTTCATAAAATAAAGGGTAAAATTAATGAATGGCCAATAAAGAAGAATGTAACTTGCTTTACAAAGTCAAATAGTTTTAATTCCGGTGATGAAATATTATTTTTGTTGTAACTTTCTAATGTATTATATTTTTCTCATTCTTGAACTCTCTCTTGTATAAAACTTTGGTAATATTATGTATATATTTAGTAATTTAATATAAGTCGTTGTGTTTAATAATTTAATAAGATTTGTGTAAAAATGCACACACAGAGTGTATCCATTGTGCACAAACTTTTAGTAACTTATTTTTTTGAAATATATTTTGAATTTGAATTTTTTGAAAAAACTGGTTGTTGGACTTAAAAATTAATGGCACTCCATCATAGCATATGCAGACGATACTGCTATTATTTCTTCTGGTAATGTGGGAAGAAATCAGTCACTCAATGTCAGTAAAACAAATTACATACCTTTCTCCATAACCTAACTAAATATACCAACTTTTAATAAAATAATTTGTGTCAATAGTGCACTTTTCAAATTTCAAGCAGTAGCAAAGACAAAATACCTCATAATATTTATTGACCAACACCAGATGGACAGATCACATGCAATATCTCACAAATAAAATTCATAAATTAATATACAAATTCTATATTTTGAGGGAATTTCTTAACCCCAAATTATTGACACAAATATACAAATCTTTAATTGAGTCCTTACTTAGCTATAGAATATGGGGAGGGGCATACAAATCTAACATATTTCCTATAATCATAGTACAGAATTATATCCTAAGTACTATTTATAAGAGAAACAGACTTTATCCCACAACAGATTGCATAATCAGGAAATTAACAATTTTAATTGTTTATGCATTCCACCATGCAATTACCATGCTCCTTTGTTTACAAAAATAAAAGATTACAGGCAACATGGTCACAAAATGCAAGTAATATCTTAATACTTCCTATTAGTAATAGATCAATAAATCTGCGTTTTGTGACTTATTTAGTGCCCAAATTCTACAACTTCATACCATATGATATAAAGGTTGTGCATAACTTAAGAATGTTTAACAAGATAATTAAAGTTACTCTCTCAAATAATAATCATAAAATTATATGAATTATTGTAAAACTGTATTTATACTATGAAATAAAAAATAAATAAATATATCTAAATAGATAAGTACAGAAATAGTGTATAGTATGCATAGTTCTGAAAGTGGTAGCTTGTAATAATTGTAAATACTCTTTAAAAGATTATATATTAATTTTATCAGGCAGAAGAAAATTAGTTGATTTTTTGGTTAATCATGGACTTTTGATGAAATACAGTACTTGCAATACTTGTAATAGTAGAATAGATGCAGAATACGCTAAGAAAAACATTGAAGATTTAAAAAGTGTACATTTAAGAAAAATTCGAAACTAGGAACTTGGTTTTATAAGTCAAAATTGCCAGTGGAAAGTGTGGTTTACTTTACGGTGTTATGGTTAAGAATGCGATTTCCTAGACAACTTGTTAGTATGAAGGAACTTAAATGTAACGCCAATGTTGTCGTCGATTGGCCTTCATTCTGTAGGGCTTAAGGTTGTTACAAATCAGTACAGTTGGAACAATTGTTGAGATAGATGAAGCAAAATTTGGGAAAAGAAAATATTATAGAGGTCGTAGAACTGAATGCAAGTGGGTGTTTGGAGGTTTTGAAAGAGACTCTAAAAGAGTTTTATTAATTCCAATTGAAAATAGAACTACTGAAACTTTATTGACAGCTATCAAACATCCTTCCATGCACCATTATTGTTTTTGACTGCTGGAAATCTTATGATGTTTTACATAATGAAAGTTTTCAACACCTACAAATAAATTGTTCTATTCAATTTGTGGAGCCTACCAAACCACAAGTTCATACTTAAAGTATAGAACACATGTGGTGGGATGTAAGAGGTGCAATACCACAATATGGGAGGATGGAAGCACACTTCGTTGGATCCGTAGATGATGTTCATAATTTTTTTATTCAAATAGCTTACTTATATTCACCTAATTTAGGTTAGTTATTTTTATAACTTGTTAATTTTCTTTATTAATAAATAAATATAAAAATACTTATTGTTTCTATTTTGAACCTTACAACTAATTAGACAAAATAACCTAGGGATATTTTATTATACCATACCATATTAGGGTTAGGTTGGTTTAGGTAAGGTTTGATTAGGTTAGGTTTGGTTTGATTTCGAAAGCCATGTCAGAAGCGTTATTGAGGCGTAGGTATTTTTATTATTTGAAGATATAATTTGAACCATTCTTTTTTCATTATTAAAATACACACAAGTCATAGTACAGGTTAATATTTTAAGTACCGGTAAAGCTAAAACATGAAAAATTTGGTATTTGCATGCGTAGCCAGAGAACAACTTGTTTTGGGTATTTAAGCTTTTTTTTTTCCCTTTTGGGGTTGGTGGGAGAGGGTTGCCCATTTGAATTTGAAATTTAACTTTAATGTGGGGACCAGGAAATTTCTGTTGTCATTTTAGGTTTAAAAAGACATAAATAATATTAATTTGCAATTTTTAAAATGAGTCGTCTTGTAAGTTTTACTCTTAGGCCACAGTTTTCTTTTCCTAATTTCAAATATAATAGAGAAAAATCCTTGTAAAAATGCCTTGAAACTTGATGGGTTTTTTAATAAAAAAAATATAAATTGCTTTTCTATTTTTCCAATTTACCAATTTTTTTTTTTATAGTATTAGAATACAGACTTTAAAGGCTCTGCACTTGTTTTTAAAAAATAAAATGTCGTTGGGAAAAATTTTACACCTTCAGTACATTCCTACTATCATAAAAATGTTCTGTTGTTTTTTCATATTTAAGTGGTTTTTTAGGAAATACATTCATAAAACTTTTAATAAATTGTGCATTTTGTGTTAATCTGCTTATTGATTGTATTTGTGTCATCATTCCACCAATTTTTGTGATACATATTAATTCTTAAACAATAGAAGATATTTACTCAACACTATCAAACTTTTTTTGTGTGTTTTTGAATATCCACTGTTAAAATGATAAACAATTTAACTTTTAATAATAGACGTGTTCAACGAGAATAGAGATTTGGAGTTTGCCTGCCGAAATTTTTAATTTGATTGCAACTTTTTGACTGTTTTTTGTTGTTTTGATTATAAAATTATTGGCACTTGTTTTGTATGTAATTCTTTGGCAGATTCACCTTCCGACTGATGTGGATGCTATGGTTATAAACAATTATTCATCACACTTATGCAGGTCTTATTGCCTCTAAAGTCAGGGTAGAGACATGATCTGTTGGACTTGGCTTATTACCAATTATGCAGAAACAGATAAAAGTCAAATGTCTGATGTAATTTGTAAATTAAATAATATTGAAATAGATTCATAACAGTGATCACAATAAAATATCCCAAGCTTATTTACAATTAGTGCACAAATCTGTTCTGCATCTTTTTAAACTTATTTAGTGTCTGAGAGTTAACAGTCTCATTCTCTAACTAGTTCCAGCTATACACAACTTGGTTGGTGAGAAAATGCCTTCTGAGTAGTTTGTTGCATTGTTCCTGTTGTGTCCTCTCGAGAGTAGTTATTTGACTAAGACAAAAAATGTTCAGGTTGCCACCATAGTGACCAGATGTGATCCTAAAAGTTCCTCTCTCATTCTGCATTCACGCAGAGTACCTTAGTTCAAGGATTTAAGTAATTCTCTGAACTTTTTCAAGATGTTCTATATTTTTAAGTTAATAGGGGCTCCAGATATTCTGGTTGTATTCAACTTTGGGCCTCATAAAGGCCTTTATAATTTCAAAATCATATCCCCTGAATAGTCCTTGAATGACTTTTTTGAATCAAATTCAAATTCAAAATATATTTCAAAAAAAATATATTACATTGTTCAAATATACATAGATAAATATTTGTGCATAATGGATACACTCTGTGTGTGCACTTTTACACCAATCTTATTAAATTATTAAACACAATGACTTAAATTAAATTACTAAATATATACATAATATTACCAAAGTTTTAGACAAGAGAGAGTGAGAAAAATAGAATACATTAGAAAGTTATAGTACAAGTACAGTTACAACAAAAATAATATTTTATCACTGGAATTAAAACTATTTTATTTTGCAAAAAGTTGCATTATTTTTTATTAACCATTCATTAATTTTACCGTTTATTTTATGAAAACTATTATTTCTGAATTCATGCGGTAGCATATCATATATCTTTGGCATAGTGAAGTATAAACTTTTCTAACATTTTTCTAGTTTTGCATTTTGGATTTCTGCCGATTTATTGCAATTTGCCTTAGTGTTAACTAGGTGAGATGTAAGTGTTAGGACGTTTTTGTTTTTGGAAGTATATGTTATTACAGCTTTAATATATAATTGATTGAGCATTAGGATGTTAGCTTCAGAGAAAAAAGCACTAGAAGAGTAAAGTTTAGGCTTTCTTAACATTATTTTTAAGATATACTTTTGGGTAAGATATACTTTTGGGTGACAATCAAAGTTCCCATAATGGTTTTATTTGATGTGCTCCACGCGGTAATACAATAATTTAATATTGACTCAACAAGTAATATTAGAAGATATTTTTTAGTACTTTATATTCCATAAATTGTCTTAGTTGGTAAAATTTGTAGATGAGTTTTGTTTGATAGGTATGTTATGTGTGAATTCCAATTCGAATTAGAGTCAATCATTATACCAAGGTACTTAGCTTCAGATGTTTTTTTAATTTTTAGGTCACACTTACACTGAGTATGGTGAGGACATTTGTACTTATGTACAGTTAGTTCAGTCATAGTACAGGATTTAAAACCGAAAAGACCAAGAAATTAGTTTTACTTGCATATATTACTAGATAATTAAAGTCAAGCCATGCTTTGACTTCTTTTATTGCAATTTCTGCTTTATACTTTATTTCTTCCCAACTTTTTCTTTTAATAAGAATAGTAGTATCATCTGCAAAACAAATCACTTCTCCCTGAGCATCCGTCAATAGGTTGAGTAAGTCGTTTGCGTATATAAGAAACAAAATGGGACTCAATACTGTACCCTGTGACACACCTACCTCAACTGGACAAGGTTCGCTTATACTGTTGTTTATTTTTACACTTTAAGTTCTGTGATTTAGTTAAGATCTGAATAGGTGGTATACAATACCTCTAACTCCTATGTTCTCTAGTTTGTCCAGTAGAACCTGATGTGTCACAGTGTCAAAAGCTTTGCTTGGATCCAAAAATATGCCCATGCATATGTTTCTCTCCCTAATTGTCTTATAAATAGAGTCTGTAAGATATAATTGGAAACTCCCCCATTAGAAAAATAAAATAAAGTTTATCAGATATTGCAGTGGCTCTAGTAGGTATGTGTGATTAAATTTTAGTTTTTTTTAAATAAATGTAAGGGCATAGCCGATGCAAGCATTGGACAAGTGGCCCTTCTGAAATGTACACTACAGAACGCTAAACATTTTAAATGGTACGAATTCGCAAAAGACAAAAAAGATAATCATAAGAGTAAAATAAGACTAAAAAAAATGTGTCAAATAATAAAATAAAAAAGAGACAATATGACAACATATTATATGATAATACAATTTAATGAGTAAACATATATCAGACAAAACATACGAACAAAAGATAATCACATAATGAATCCTTTTAATTGCTGAGTCTGAAAAGGTCATATTTGGGAAAGTATCAATTGTAATTGTCTACTATGATCAATAAATACACTAAACCCATAATTTGTATGGTGATACCTTTCAAAAAACAGCTGTGATTGTCTTGTTCTAATAGGAACTAGAAATGAGACTGACTGCAGCAATATTTCACAGTTAATCGCCCTTTTAATAATTTGTGAAAGAAAACTAGAATTGCAATTTTTCTCCGAAACGAAAAGGGTTTGGCCACACAGTAGAACTCTTGCATTGTAAATTTAAATAAAAGATATTTTGCAAATTTATTTCAATTCTGTCAATGTAACACTGATATGAAGGACTCCATATAGTAGAACAGTTCTCCAGTGTATTAACAGTTATTTTATCACAACCAGGAGTAGATTCATTTTTAAGAGTTTTTAATTGTAAAAAAAAATTTTAGTTCTAGGTTAAGGAACATGGAATTTAAATTTGTTTTATTTTTAATTTTGCATTATTAATCTAATTTTACTATCTTGTTGGCCATTTTTTTACCTATTTTACAAAAATAATTATTTTTTGCAGTAGCCACTTCAAGGTTTGACTTTACTTCCATCCCATCTTCGTCAAATATCGAGTTAGATAGAGAATATGCCTGTTTAATTATTTTCCATGTTTGTGTAGGATTTAATTTGGAATTATCTAGATCTCGTGAGTAATAATCATTTTTTGTCATTTTTATCAAGGCACTCGGATGGTCTCTATAAGTTATAAATTTTTTAAAAGCATATGTTTATCTCTTTGTCTTATTGATGCAACTAGAGCATATGTTATCAATGGTTTTAATTTACGATTTTTGCTCTTTATTGGTTTTGATTCTGTCGCCGCATCACTAAGTTTTTTTAAAATATTAACCAAAAGGTTAGCGCGGTCATCAGGGTGGGCCAAATTGGACACTTTTAAAGGGAAACTCCCTTTTCTAGAGGAGATAGGCAAAAAGTAATGTCGGTGTCTGGGGCTCAATTTTGACAAAAAACATAGTGGTGGAAACCGCACATCGATATCTCTTACCGTTTCAGAGTTACAGGGTGTTTTTCGAAAATGTGCATTTTTAACAAGTAGCTGTAATTTTTTTCCTATTGATTTTTTTTTGTTTCTGTAAAAACATTTTCAAAGCAACTTTTTACGTAGAATTTAATGGTTTTAGAATAATTTAAAAAAAATTAATAGTTTAATAGGTATAAGCAAAAAAAAAATTTTTTTATATGGTACACCCTGTATATTATTGAATAATTGAAAAGAGCTTAAAATTACCTTTCCGAAAACATAGCACACTTGATATTTTGCTCAAGTTCTCTTTGAAATAGAGAGTTTTTTATAGTTTACTCATTTTAAACCAAGTAGGCTTTGGACGCACGCGGCCTTAAATAAGAAACAATTGCGTAAGTAGTTGTCAAATTGTTATTTTAGCCATTTTGGCTGTATCGACGATCGACGCTTTGTTTTAGTTTAGGCCGGTTTAGGCTTTTAATTAAATTTAAAATGGAATTTGACAATTATGAAAAATGGGATATGATAGTGTGTTTTATAGAAGCCGGACAGAATGCACAGGTAGCAAGTAATTTGTACCACGAACGATATCCAGAGAGAAGGCAACCTTTTAAAGACATCTTCGGAAGATTGCGTTACAATTTAATTAATAGTGGCCAGTTTAAGAAAAATAGACCAAAACAGTATGCAGCAAACAGAGATAAAGAGTTAGAAGAAATAGTAATTTTAGGAGCCGTTCAAAATAATCCCAAAACATCCACACGAAAACTGACTACAGTAACAGGACTGGGACGAAGTAACATTCGACGAAGTTTAAAGAAACATAATTTTAAACCATATAGAACCAGAAAAGTGCATCACCTTAGACCCGGAGATTTTGGACGCCGCATAGTTTTTTGCCACTGGTTTTTAGAAAAATGTAATGAAGTACGCGATTTTCCGTTAAATTGTATTTGGATAGATGAAGCATATATAAGCAGTGCCGGTATTTTCAATCGGTATAACTCCTATACTTGGGCACAGGAAAATCCTCATTCAATAGTAGAGGTAAGAAATCAGGGAAGATTTGGATTTAATGTATGGGCAGGTATATTTAGGGGTAGGATTATTGGGCCAATAATTTATGATGGAACTCTCACCTCTCAACGGTATCTACAAATATTACAACAACAAATAGAACCTCTCATTGATGATTTACCCTTAATGGCACACCGTAACATTTTCTTCCAACAAGACGGGGCACCGCCACACAATGCTGAAATCATCAGCAATTTTCTAGCCGTTAACTTTCAAAATAATTGGATAGGTAACCAAGGTCCTAATCGTTGGCCAGCGAGGTCGCCGGACCTAACCCCTATGGATTTTTATCTTTGGGGAAGACTAAAGAACGTTATTTTTCAATTGCCCATAAATACAAGAGAAGATTTAGAAGTCGCAGTTATGCGAGGGTTTGCATCTCTCACCCCTCTTGAATTAATGAATTCTGCAAAGAGTGTGATGAAACGATGCCGTCTGTGCATAAGAGAAAACGGTCGACATTTTGAAAACCTCCTGTAGGAAAAATCTTTTATTACTATTTCGTATTATTATTTTAATTTTTTAATTTAATTTTTTTTAATTTTAATTAACCTTTTTCTAAATTTGTTATTTGTTTTTAAATTATAAATAATAAATGATTTCGTTGTAAATAATACACTTTTTTGCTAAGTAACTACTAGTAGCAGTACGCAATTGTTTCTTATTTAAGGCCGCGTGCGTCCAAAGCCTACTTGGTTTAAAATGAGTAAACTATAAAAAACTCTCTATTTCAAAGAGAACTTGAGCAAAATATCAAGTGTGCTATGTTTTCGGAAAGGTAATTTTAAGCTCTTTTCAATTATTCAATAATATACAGGGTGTACCATATAAAAAAATTTTTTTTTTGCTTATACCTATTAAACTATTAATTTTTTTTAAATTATTCTAAAACCATTAAATTCTACGTAAAAAGTTGCTTTGAAAATGTTTTTACAGAAACAAAAAAAAATCAATAGGAAAAAAATTACAGCTACTTGTTAAAAATGCACATTTTCGAAAAACACCCTGTAACTCTGAAACGGTAAGAGATATCGATGTGCGGTTTCCACCACTATGTTTTTTGTCAAAATTGAGCCCCAGACACCGACATTACTTTTTGCCTATCTCCTCTAGAAAAGGGAGTTTCCCTTTAAAAGTGTCCAATTTGGCCCACCCTGTACATTACTTGCTTTATATAGATCTTCCCACTTTTCGTTTTTTAAAATTTTTATATAATTTCGTATAGTTTATTTTTTTTATATATATAATTCGCTAATTAGAGTTCACTTTGCATTAAGCTGTATATTTAAGATTATATGATAGTGGTCTGAAATACCACTAGTTACTATTTTAGATTATACCTCTGGGTGTCTTTTCAAATTCTTGACAAAACAATGATCAATACAAGAGGGTTGCTGACCCTCTCTTACTCTTGTAGGTTTATTAATTTGACTATTAAGACCATAGGTTTTTAAAGTATTTAAATATTCACTATTTCATTTGCCGGTTTTTAAAATATTTAAATTGATGTCATCCAAAAATATTTCTATATCAAACTTTTTAATTATTTTTGTGGATAATAATTTATTTGGTTCTATTAAAAAATAAACCTTGTTTATTGATGGCAACCTATAATTACCCATTACACCTACAATAACACCATTCTTGCTTAGAATTACCCTGACATCTGCTATTATTACACTTATTTATATGACTATTATTATAAAATGCCTCATACCCAGGTATTTGAAAATGTGGTCGTTATGTATCAGATGCATTTCATATAATTACATTCTCAAAATTTTTACCTATGCTGCAAATATTAATGTGTATAACATTTAGATCGTGTAATTTATAACCTAATTTAGAAATATCGATACAGTATTCACAGTTGCAGGACAAGTAATCATCCAGCAATGTGTTTTGATTGGTCATTTTAAATTTTTAGATATATACAAAAATGTTCCAAGTAAACAGTCAGATTGCAAACTTACAAGACGTTTCTGATCATGTCAACTACTTGCTTGGATGACTTAATTCTGACAGCATTGGCCTGTTCATCAATTCTTGCATATATCGAGCCTTCCTTTTGCTACATATATTTAAAGCCATGATCCGTTAATTTAAATGAGTCCTTTTGAAGGTTATACACTGGCGAGATCATTTCTTCATTTATAAAGATATTTTTTGCATCAGCAATATTGCAGATCTGTCCAGTTATTTTGCCTTTACTGTACCTTTTTTTGAGCAATTCCCATTTTTTGTTAATGTTTTGAAAGGAGACTCCGACCTGTGCATTGTTTTCTTTTTGGTTTCTCAATTTAATGCTCTTAATAACATTTTTTTGCATATTTTCGTACACGAAAGTTAACACTTGTTTCTTCCTCAATCGTGTTATGATTCTCTTTAGGATCATTACTAGTTCCAGTTATAATAACGTTATTTTGAATTGCGTTTCTAAAAGATGATGATGATGAAAATTCTAAGGACGTTTTCATTTCCTTCAATTCTTTGCGCATTTCCCTAATTTCCAATAATATCTATATCAGATAGATAAGTGTGTAAGCCTTTTTAGTTATATGTATGAAGTGTTGCTTCCATTTTAAGTCTGATGTCACAACTATGCCCAAATCCGTTTGTTTTTGGACTTCTGTGATTTCAGTTTGACCAATGGCATAGAGTGGTTTGGGATTGTTCTGGTCCACATGTAGAACAATGCATTTAATGTCATTTAGTGGTATCTTCCAGATTGCTGTCCGATTTTAATTGTGGTAAGGTCTTCTTAGAGGTATAGTATTTGAAATACACCAAGGCAAATTCCCTCTTTATTTAATTATATTTAATCAGATGAGAGAAAAATTACTAGAAAAGGGAATGTTGTTACCTAATAATATTAAGATGCCAACTATTATAAAACGTCAAATCATTCTTTTTAAGCAGGGTCACTCATGTCAGAAAATTACAGTAAATTTAATTATCTGGTTTTGATTTTAATTTAGTGAAATAAAATGGTTTATAATTACAAACTATTAAACTTCTGAGATTCCTTTACAACTTTCCTGGCCCCTAGTAACATTTTTAGATGAATGTATGTATAAAAGACTGAAATAAGAATACACATGCAAATGTAACTAGAAATTTGTTACTCATTTGTTGTTCTGAAAGTTTATTGTAGTTGCTTGATGTTAAGTTAGCTTTAAAATTGAACTGTCACAAAAATTATTTATTTGCTCAGTCAGCAGTCCAAAATTGCCATTTCTAAATTTTATATGATGGCTTATTAGAAAGCTATAGCTGCGTTTTTAGTGTTGTTACAATGTGGTTGCTGAGGTCAAGGGGTGCATGTTCTTGTATATCAAAAACCAATTTTTTGTCATTCACAAGTAGTAGGTTAAATAGGAAATTTAATCATTTGTTCACCTCTGATTGATCTATAGCCATCAACAAAATCTAGACTATATTGGTCATTGGGAGAGACTGTGAGGGTATTTCAGTTGATCTCTGGGTAATTGAAGTCCAAATATGTACAAAGCCATGGCTTCCTCAGGAACTTGAAAACGTTTTTGATTTTGTTTGACTGATGTGGTAGGTTTTGGTCTATATACACAAGCCCCAAAGCATTTACTCTGGTTTATTGTAATTTCAAGACATATTGACTCTATTGGTCCTGCTTTGGTAAAACATGAAATTGTTGTTCCACCAACACTATGTCCTGCTACTTCTTTCTTGATTTAAATACATATGCCCCACCATTTGTTTCTCTATATTTACTAAATATAATATATCCAGGTATTTCTATTAAGCTGTCAGGAATTTTGTTGTTTAGCCAGGTTTCAGTAATTAATGTGATGGATGGATTAGTATTGTGAATGCTGATTTTCAGTTCGTTAAGCTTATTTGTCATAGAGTTTAAATTGCTGTACCAAAAGGAGGCCTCAACCAGAGAAGATATTCGTTTTTGTATTAGTCTCAGGTCAGTCTGCCTGATGACAATCTTTGGAATGTTGTTGATATATTTAACTACATGCTTGGTCCCACCTTTTGCCTTCCTATCATTGAGAATTTTCTTAAGATAGGCTCTCTGCATTGGTGTTTGGTCTGATTTGATGTTTTTTATTGTTGTTTGTTATTTTGTTTATGGTTTATCTATTCCAACGTAATAGTACAAAGCAGTTAAATTAAGCAAAACCTGAAGGGCAAGGCAATGTTAAAGACAGCAATGTTAAAAACAAATAACTTAAAAACCTTAACAAATTAAGATATTAATTATTATCACAAATAACTCATCTAAAGAGTAAAATTCCTTACATAACTGATATTATCTTAAAATATCTTATTTTTGTTAGATTGTGTATACATTGCAGAATGCTAATAAGTATCGTAAAAATACTATATTGCACATATTTCTGTATATAGGAAAAATTGCATCTGTTGTTGATCACAGTTAAGAAACATATTGCTATTGTCATTAATAAATATCAGAGAATCAAGTACATACAAACAAACCAATGTTAAAATATTTCTTTCAATAAAGAGACTTCTACAGCTTTCACATTGTTTTATTTTAAAGATCATAATACACCTTTTCTGCAGCACTATACTGTTAGACATATCAGTAGAATTCCCCCTGAATATTAACCCATATCTAAGTGTTGAATGTATATATGCATCAATTAAATTAAGTTTTAAACCATTAGTGCCACATGCACACCAACATACTTTACAGTAACACTTAAAGCGTAGCAGTACCTAGAGGTATTCTCTGTGACACTCTCTACATACTCTCTTCAATCCAGTCTGGCATCAATATGGACGCTCAAGAACAAAACTCTCTTCACTGATTACAAATTCTTATATGATAGTGTTAGAACATTATTACTTCTGTTAGCAAATAAAAGTAACTGCGTTTTAGACACATTAAGAAGGTCGTTAGATGAAAAGTAGCTGTCAAGAATGTCCATTGTAGCGTTTATCTTTCCACTAACATTTCTTCATTTTCTTCATATAAGAGTAGTATCATCAACATACAATATAGTAAACTCATTCGAAACCTCTGAAAGTTCATTTGTATAAATAAAGTATAGATGAAATACGAAAATGTAGCCCTGTGGTACACCTCTAATGGACTAACAATGGATTTTATTTTGATTCAAGCAAATTTCCACCTTCATCAGTTTCTACTACTAATAATGTCATTAATGTCACTATTTTCTGCACAGTGGGCAGTACTCAAGGATCGCTTAGACGTTTTCGGAGATATATTTGTTTGGTTCATGGTTATTTCTGGCAATACTAGTTTGCTCTAGTTATGGTTTCATATACTTTTGGTTTGTATACGTCCGGCGGGATTTTAAGCGCTGCTTTCTTTTGAAGTTTATCTGAATGCTGTTTTTTGTGGGTCAATTAAGTTGGCCCCCTCACTAATTTTTTTTAAGATTTACTAATGCAATATAAATGCACTCCTTATGCACCATTGGACACCACCAATAAAATTTTTTGCACCATGTCATACGAGAAACTAATTAAGAAAATGTGTAGGCCAGGCCAACATAATGGAAGCCCCCCCCCCACTAAATTTTTTAAAACTTTTAGTGAAATATTATGTAATTTGATATGCACCACCATTAGTTTGTTTTGCACCCTAGGTTTCAAGAGAAAACACCCTTACAAAAAATTAAGTTAGCATTCCCCCACTATTTTTTTATGGATTATTCTGTAACTTGATATGCACCACTCTTTGTTAACAATAACTTAAGTTAGCTCCCCCCACCATTTTTTTACTTTTTTAGTGAAATATCATGTAATTTGATATGCACCACCCTTAGTTTCTTTTGCACCCTTAGGGTTGAAAAGATATTTACAAAATACTGAGTTAAACGATCTACTCGATATTTTCCTATTGTTTTGCAGCTTTAAATACTCTTATGCACCAACCTTAATTTATTTTGCGGCACTAGATTAAGGTTATGTAATGTGTGATGTCTTGCTGGTTGCACGTTATGACACAACGTATCTAGATGAATTGAATTTAGCAAGAAATGCTGCTATTCGAATCTCCTTTCCTTTAATATGACTAAGACAAATATCCTCTACTTTAATTGTTCTTTGGACGACATAAAACTCAATTCCAATATTATCCCTACATGCTCTACAACAAAGTTCTTGGGAGTATTTATAGATATGTTTGTCATTTAAGGAGCATATATTGCAACTGTCTTGAAGCATTGCTTCTGTTTGCTATTCTCTGAGGATAATAAAAGAGCTAAATTTGGATATGGCGCGAGTGGCTTATTTTGCCCCTGTAGAATCTCACTTGAGGTATGGTATTGCATTTTGGGGGAATTCACCACAGTACCTAATTAATACGTTGTTTCTGCTGCAGAAGAGAGCTCTGTGATGTGTATGTGGCGTCAATGTGAGGGAGTCATGTAAACCTTTAGAAATGAGTTTCGCCATTTTGTTAAATCATATTGGATTCCTACCAATACCTTACCAGTTTCTACCTATGCCACACCTGATTTTTGGGCATAATTTAAAATAAATTCCTTAAGTAGTTTTTATATCAACACACATGGCAATTTTGTTACGTCATGTTGAACTCTTATCAGTTTATCCTTATGTCACATTTAATTCAAGTCAACTAAATAATTTTTTTACCTTAATTTTTTAAAAATTTTATTTGGCCGTCGTTTTGTTCCGCTATCTTGAATTCGTACCATAACTTTAACAGTGTATCACACTTAATGCTTGCACAAAATTTGAAATTAATCTAATAAGTAGTGTTTTCAGGCTGATTTTTTAAATATTTTAAAAGGCAGCAATTTTGTTTTGCTATCTTATACTCATACCAAAATGTTATCAGTTCATTCCTATGTAACATTTATGATTATGACCCTTCATTTTTGACCAAAATTTGAAGTCATTCTGATAAGTAGTTTTTAAGCTTTGCCGTGAAATGGCAAACAGAGAGAAATAGACGGAATTGATAAAAGATATTTTTTGTCGTCTAGGGACGCTAAAACGTGAAGATATGTAAAACCTGAGAAGATGATTTTTTCACGATTACAAATATTATATTTAGCCGCCATTTTGTTCCGTCATCTTGAATTTCTACCAAAGTTTTACTAGTTGATCTATATACTACAATTATTTATTGCACACAATTTGAAATCAGTCCATTAAGTAGTTTTTCAAGCTGAAATTTTAAATATTTTACTAAGCCGCCATCTTGAATTTTTGAATGGAAGTTTTGCCATTTAATTCCTACATAATACTTGATTTTTCTGCAAAATATGAGAAAAATTGGATAAGTAATTTTTTAGTAATATTTTTTTTTAACATTTCATTAGGCCGCCATTTTGTTTTGCTTATTGGATTTTTTCCAAAATGTTAACAGGTCATCCCTATATGACCCTTATTTTTTGACGAAAATTTGAAGTCAATCGCGTAAATAGTTTTTAAGCTATGCCGTGAACTGACAGACAGACAGACAGACAAACCAACAGACGGACTGAGGGAACTAATAAAACATATATTTTGGTATCTAGGCACTCTAAAACGTGAAGATATGTAAAACCTGAGAGTGTGATTTTTTCACGATTACAAATATTTTATTTAGCGCCATTTTGTATACCACAATTATTTATGACACACAATTTGAAATCAGTCCATTAAATAGTTTTCCAGGCTGAATTTTTAAATATTTTACTAAGCCGTCATTTTGTTTCGCCATCTTGGATTCGTACTAAAATATTACCAGTTGATTCCTGCATAATAAGTATAACAATAATCCAACCTATGGTCAAAATCTTGTTTATTCAAGGCCTAATGTAAAACTAAATGATATGAGTGGAGTCTAAAAATAAAAAAATACATTGTGGGACATTCAAAGGAATATATTTTCTAGTGTATATATGTTATATGTTCTAGCTTACCCGTGATCCTTCCAAATATTTTGTACTAACATGGGGATTAAATTTAATATATGCCAAAACGGTTTTTCCATTTTTATGTCTTTGGGACGTAGGCTGAAAGCTACCAATGGTACGTAAACACTTCACTAAGCGGGGAAAACATCTCGCGTCGCAAGTACGCCGATTTGGATATCGAGCCGCGTACACTCTATTAACGCATTTTGAAGATATTCGAAATAAACAGCTTCAATAACTGACATAAATTATACTGCATCTAAATAAAATTTGACGTTTCTTTCCAATTTATTAGGCACTTGTTTTATCTTCCATGGTCTACTAATTTTATATTGAAAGTTATTTTTAGCATCACTTACTTCTTAGCATTTTTATACAAAATTTTGAAGAAAAAATCAAAAAGCTTATCAGAATCGATTGAATTTTCTCATTAAATTTTGTATAATTGATATTTTAGGTTAAAATTTGAACAAAAAATAGTCAACGGGGTAGATCTTCGATGTTTTTTAGGGGTATATAATTTTATAGGTATAAGAAAACCTACAAAAACAAGATATATATATATATATATATATATATATATATATATATATATATATATTTATATATATATATAATCATGACAACTTCAAAATTCACTTTTTAAAAAATGATTTTATTTATAAAACACAAACTTTACTTAATTACAAAAATTTTAAAACAATTATATTAAAATTCAAATATCAAACTGACAGCATTACTAGCTATTTCTATTACTAACTTAAAATTATATTCACAAGAGTATTTATATTATTACATTTGCAAGCATCAGCATTGTTCCCACGGTAAAGTCACGTAGAGTGTTTCCTGCTGATGTTGCATCCTGCGAAATATCAGGTCTCGCCATTATTGCGTAATGTCACCTCGTGTGACCGGCAATCAGGTCAATATATTGTATGATATTGCATATAACAACTCCCCCTTTAAGTAAAAAGTTGGGGCGATGCGGCAACTTTTAGGTTTCGTTTTGGAGTTCCATTGCTTCTTCCATAGATGAGTCTAAGTGCAGGCTGGGTCTTCTCCTGGGAAGAATACTGGTCAACCTCGTGTGTCTCCGGTTCAAAGGCTTTGGAGCTGGGGGCGAGTCATCGTTAGGTGAGCTCATGGTGATCATCGGCAGCTTCTTGCGTCGACATTTGCACATGACGTAGGTGGAGACTAAGAGAGCGATAAACACTATCGTAGTTACTGTGAACCAGGGCTGGTGTTTGCTGATAAATGGCTGGTTGATGATCTTGTTAAGTTCCTCGGAATATTGATCGAGTTTGTGTTGGGCTATGTTCAACTCTCCGATATCCAACTTGTTAAGCTTTAGTGGTTTGATAGCTACTTGAGGTTTTCTGGAATATGTTTGCAGCACTTGTATGGAATTTCTATAGGATGGCTGCGGTCACATTCTGATAGTTGTCGATGGTGCTTTGGGCATGCACTCTGGTACTTCCTACAAATGCGTTGCATTCAGGTCGTAATTGTAGAAGACTGTTAGTATTAATGACCTTGGTGGTAGCTTCTTTTCTCTTACACTGGACGGTGATTGGCAGTGGGTTGGAGATGCAAATTAACCAAAGGTTTTGGTCAATTTCCTGAACATTGTATTCTCGTGCAAGCAACAGATTTGATTGGCAGGTTCTCGGTAGCTGGTGGCTTAATTAGTTTAAGAGTTGAGCCTCGCAGATGGAATCAGTGTCTATTGGGTGGGGAAGTACGTTGGAACAGATTTTCTGATTTAACCCAAGAGATTTACAATTGTACAAACTTGGGAGTGAAACGTATAGCATCGAATCATCGTCTCTAGCGACATATTTTTGCGTAGTAGAAATGATGTGATGAAACACTGTTCGATCATCTGATATGGAAATTGGATAAATATGGTATAAAGTGTAAGTTTCAGGTTCTACAAACGGAATTTTAAGAGCAAATATTATTTTAGATTCGGATTGATAAGCTTCTAATTCGATGATATCTATGTATTTAGCAATGCTATCGGAATAGACCGGTAGGGGTAAATTATTTTTATGAAGAGCTTGAGAGATTTGTCTTAGAGAGCTAATCAAATCTAATAGTGTTACTATTGAGCTATGTAATATTTTAAGGCGTGCAAATGTTATAGCATTAAGGATGTCATTAAGATAGTTTTCTATGAAAGCGTAACTTTCCATTAGTGATTCGCATAAATCTAAAACATTTACCTTAGCTTGGTAGAAGGCAACAGTGTCACTGATGTCTAGAATTGCTTTTTGGATATTTTCTACGTAGTCGTTAAATGTCTCCTCGTCTATTTGTAGTTTTTGTAAAGTGGTGTTAAAGCTCTTAATAACCGATGTAGTTACGGATATTTGATTTTTCATTAGGGTCTCAATGTGTGGTTCGTCGTGAGTAATTTTCTCAATACATTGGTTATAGTATTTGCCATCTGAGGCGTCCAGATTGCCTGTTAACGTTTTCCAAACTGTTCCTAAGCCATTAAGAAGTCCGCGTTTTGATCGGTGTTCGGCATAATTTTGGGTATCGGCTATTGTTTCTCTGTATTTGAGGTTTACCGAATCGGAGATTTGGCCTAGAAGACTAACATGAGTTTGGATTTCTCCTTTGAATGAGATCATTCGGGGTATTTCTGCAGATATAAAGGTATTCAAAAGATTGTCTAAGATTTTATCATTTTTGACTATTGCGTCTTTTATGGATTGAAGTTCTTTGTAGACAAGAAGCGTCCATTAATTGTTAGAAATTTTAATGGTTCCTTCTTCATGGAGGAATATTCCTACAGTATTATTAATGGGTGTGATGGAGTATTGCGAAAGGGTGGCTACGATCAGCCAGGAGAATCTGAAAAGAAGGTCTATTCAGAATACGGCTTTAGCCTATCGAAATTAAATTTAGAAGTTTGATTTGTTTGGGGATTTAGGAGAGTGGCTGAATTTTGGAAAATTTCGGTAATTTCAGAAGGTCGGTTGAAAAGGTTTTCGGCTTTCGTTCTTATTTGCGATTGTTTTACGTATACTTTATCTCCAATGTTATATTCATATGGGTTTTTCGAAACAGACTGATCGAATCTGTTGTAATCTTCGTGTATTTCCTGATCCTCGTCTTCAGTATTATTTTCTGCTGTTTCGTCAGGTTCGGTTTCTTCGTCATTGGTGGCATAAATGTTTATCTTATTTTGTAGTTTTGCGCATTCTTCAAAATAGTTTATCTTAAGTCTTGAGAGTGTATCTGCATTCTTGTTTATTTTACCAGGTTTGTATTCGATCTTATAATTGTAAACTTCGAGTGTTAAGCGCCATCTTGCTAGCCTACTCCCTGGATCTTTTATAGAAAAGAGCCATGTTAGCGGTCTGTGGTCTGTTATCAAGGTAAATTTCCTACCAAAGAGATATGGCCGGAAGTGCTTGACAGCCCAAACGATTGCTAGCGCTTCTCGTTCGATAGTAGAATATTTAGGTTCGGCATTGCAAAGGGTTCGGGATGCATAAGCTATAGGAAGGTCTCTTCTTACTGGTCCTTGCGAGAGAACTGCGCCGATAGCGAATGCGCTGGCGTCGGTTGTTAGAATGAAGGGTTCTTCGAAGTCAGGGTATATCAATATAGGGTCAGACATAAGGGCTTGCTTTATGGTTTCAAAGGAAGTCTTGCATTCAGTGTCGAAAAGAAATTCGACATCCTTCTGAAGAAGTTTTGTAAGAGGCTTTGACATTTTAGCGAAGTTAGGAATAAAACGTCGGTAGTAGCCTGCGAGTCCTAGAAAAGATTTAAGGTCCTTGGGATTTTTGGGTGGAGGAAAATTTCGAATACATTCGACTTTTGCTGGATTCGGCTTTACGCCATCTTTGGTGACGAGGTGCCCGAGGTATGCAACTTCTTTGTGCAGGAATTTGTACTTGTCTGGCTGAATTTTTAGATTAGCCTTGCGAAGTCGTTTGAATATATCCTTTAGTCGGTCCATATGGGTGTGAATGGTAGGCGAGTAGATGATTATATCATCCATATAAACCAGGCAGCGTTCATTTTGAATGCCCAACAGGATATTGTCCATGACGCGCTGGAAGGTGGACGGTGCATTCTTAAGCCCAAATGGCATACGAACGAATTCGTAATGGCCATTCTCGACTGAGAAAGCGGTTTTGGGAATGTCGTCGGGGTGAATCTCAATCTGGTGAAATCCAGATGGCAGGTCGAGGGTGGTAAAGTACTGGCATTTGCCAAGTTGGTCAAGAAGATCTGAAATATTAGGGAGTGGGTATTTATCATATACAGAGAGCTCATTAAGCTTTCTATAGTCGATAACGACACGCCATTTCTGTTTTCCAGAAGCGTCAAGTTTTTTGGGAACGACCCAAACGGGAGATGACCAAGGGGAGACCGATGGGCGTATTATGCCTTGATCTAACATGTTTCCAATTTGTTTTTTGACTTCTTCTTTGTGTGGTATCTATAGGATTTCGTGTAAATGGGCCTAGCATTATTCGTTTCGATGGTATGCTTGATTTCGTTAGTGAAGGTTAATTTATCACCTTCGACGTAAAATATGTCGGCGTATTCAACGCAAAGCTGAGTGATTTCTTCTCGTTCCTCTTCGTTTAGATGTCCGGTTCTTAATTGGGTTTTTATAAATTGAATTCTATCAATAGGTTCCGTATTACAATGTTCATTACTATTAAAATTAAAGATTGGTTCAAGGACTTGTAAAGGTTCTATTTGGAGGTCAGAGAAGTCGATGACTTTTGGGATGACATTGGAATTTATGACTGATGTTAAAAATTCACCATTTTTGTCTATTTTAACGAGGGCATAAGGCAGTCCAACTTTTTCTTTTTCTTGTGCGTATAGTATGGCATCTGTATCAGTAAGGTCGCATTTTAACCTGAAACTTTTTTCTGTACGTCCTTCTATCGAAATTTTGATTCGGGAGTTTTTATTTTTTTCAGAAAAGCTCTTAAGTTTGTTGCCCGTTTTGTGTATAGGTATTGTTTTGAAATTAGTTACAAGTTGTTTAGATTTTAAATCAATTATACATTTGTAGTGTTCACCTGCATTAAATGGTACAAGAGTGGATTCGGTTATTTGAAGTTTTTGATTTGTGATTCCCTGAATGGTTATATTTTCGGGTGATCTTTGAGGAAAATTTTCGGCGTTTTTTTCTTTGAAAATGGTTATACCCGCTCTAGTGTCAATTAGGAGTTTATATTTGTTTGATGCGTCGTTAATGAAGTACAGATTTTTTGAATTTACTGCGAGTAGGGGGATTTAGAGAAAGCTCTGTTCTGTAAAATTCAAATTGGGGTTCATGTCGTCTAGAGTCTGGATCTGATCCTGGACTTCTTGTAATGGGTCTACAGATTGATTGGTGTTGTTCAGGGGATGGTTTTGGTTCGGGAGTCCCAGAAAATTTTGATAATTTTCGTTATCAGGGATTGGTTCGAAATTTTCATAAAATCCTTGATTGTCTGCACTATATGCGCGGTAATCGGACTGTTCTGGGCTATAATCACAGTAATGGTTATTATATGAATCATTTACATATTAGTCGGGGTCATATTCATGGGATTGAGAGTTATAGTTCATATGAAGGATTCTATGTTGATTGGGCTGAAAATTAGGGTTCCTTTGCATTCCTAAGGAGCGAAATTGGGATAACTGATTTTGTTGGGAAGTAGCAAATGGTCTGGATTGGTTAAAGGGTTGATTTTGGGAAGGACATGGTCTTTGTAAATTAGTATTGTTTTGGAAATTAGGTCTATTTTGAAAATTTGTACCAAAATTAGAATAGCTTTTATTTTGTTGGGCGCGACATTCATTAGCCATATGTCCCAAACGTCCGCAACTGAAACACTTTTGGGGTTGAGAAGGGGTTTTCCTGACCGAAAGGTTAGGTCTAATTGAGATGGGTGCTGGTTTAGGGTTTTTCTGAGTTTCGAAATACGATAATTGTATTTCTCGTCTAATTCTTATTTGGGCTTCGATAAGATTTGAAGGATTTCCAGCTCTGATAATCTGGCCAAGGCGTGGCTCTAATCCTGTGAGAGAATATTAAGGGCCATTGTGTCAATAAGGGAACACTGTGCATTTTTTGTTCAGGACTTAGACCAGGAGTTTTTTGAATATTTGCAAGCATTTTTGCATGGAGTACTTGCAAACGATTGAAAAATGTTAGGGGAGATTCGTTAGATAATTTTTTAAGACGTTGCAGGTCTTGAATGAGTGAGGAGAGGTCCCTTGTATCGCCAAAATGCAAGGTGAGTAATTGTTTAATGTCGGCATAAGTAGAAGGGTTTCTCGTGTTTATAAGTTGAGCCGCTCTACCTCGTAGTTTATTTTTTACGAAAATCACTAATAATTTTTTTTGGTCTGCGACTGCCATATCATTTGCGGTCACAAGCATTTAAAAATGTTCCTAACGAGATTTGATCTCCCTCAAACTCCGGGATAATGGAAAATATCTCGGATAATTTATAGGGCTCGATAACTTCAGTAACAGTATTTTTTGAATCTTGTGCCACAGTGGCAGTAGCTGCGCTACTAGTTTGAGAGCATGTATCAGGCATTTTTCTTAAAATATTCAATATAAAAGAAATAAGCAATAACTAACAGGGAAATATCAGATTTCCGAACAGAAATTCAACAAAAATCACTTCAACACACAAAATTCAATTTTAAAAATAAGAGATGATTCGTTACTTACGAAAACACTCCAAGATGCATGAATTGTCTTGTTCTCGACTTTGGGCAACCAAGGGCTTCACTAGGTGTTCCTTCCGTTCCTGTCGTCGAGTGAGGACTCTTCACTTGAGAGGATTGGTTCTTTTTTCGTTAAGGGATGAATCCGCCGTTACAGTTGGAGTTCTCCTGTTATGTTGACGTTGACGAATCCTACCACGACTGCGCCAATTGTTATCACGACAACTTCAAAATTCACTTTTTAAAAAATGATTTTATTTATAAAACACAAACTTTACTTAATTACAAAAATATTAAAACAATTATATTAAAATTCAAATATCAAACTGACTATATAATATATATATATATATATATATATATATATATATATATATATATATATATATATATATATATATATATATATATATATATATATATATATATATATATATATATATATATATATATATACATATATATATATATATATATATATATATATATATATATATATATATATATATATATATATATATATATATATATATATATACATATATAGATTCAATTTTACTAATCATTTTATCCTTTGACAATGTATTGCTGATTTCCTTTAAAAGCGTTACTAATTCGACGTCAAACTAATAAAGATAGCAAATAGACATTATATTTGTACTAGATTCTAGACACTCAATACATATATATCTTTTTGTGATTCAGCAATGAGAATTAGTTTGACTTAGTCAAATTTTTAAGATAAAAAAAATTTTTTTATTTTTTTTCTTTTTAGGTCGGTTTAATTTTTTCGTATTTCTTTACATATTTTTTTACAAAAGGGGGTTTCCTATATAGTATACATATCCACTAAGGAAAAGTATTTTAAAATCAAAATCTTCCTATTCTCCTATAGGAGTCAAATGCTTTCTTGCTTTTTATACAATATGCTCTTTATATCTAAATGAGTTTTCAAGACGATTTTTTGGTGGATGACTTTCAAAAAAAAATGTTCTTAAAATTGATTTCTCAATGATTTTATATTCTACACTTGAGCGTTAAAGGCTTAAGAAATTAAATATCTAAAAAAAGTTTTCTGAATTTTTCGGAATTACAACCTTAACGGAGTGAAATTTTTACTATTTTAGCAATAACTCCTCGACTAATTGAGAATAAGGCACACATAGGCTAGTGGCATTAAAAAATAATATTCTAAAAATTTGTAAACGCGTTTTTCTCAATTCCACCGGGCGTAAAATATCTTTTTACTTTTTTTAAAATATCTGTACCTGACTTTTAAAACGATTCTTTCGTTAGTGGCTTTTAATAACAAAGGGTAAAAGGTGGTGTGACTTGTTTTTATTTTTGCAATATCTCCTGAACTAAATTAGATTATTTTTCTATTAATGGCTTTCCAAAATAGTTATTTAAACATATGGGTAAAAAGGAAAAAAAATGCTTTTATTTTTTACGATATTTAAAAAAATTATGTTAAGTAGAGATGTGCAACTCAGGAGTGAGCTGGCTCAAAGTATCAGCTCAGTTAAGTGAGTCATTGAAGCAGCTTCGCGGTACAAATCTTTTTCGATTCTGACTCGCCTCTCACTTACAGCGTAACGTAGCGTGAAAGACTTGCGACGATGAAGAGGCGGAGAGTCACCGACAGTCAAAAGAATCGAATTGCATTGCAATATGTGCTGTTTGTTACATTTTCGATGCGGCGCGACTTAGCGGTCTTAACTCTTTAGGTGTTATCTTTTTGTTTCCTCTGTTTAGATGTAAAATAAATACAAATATAGATATTAGATATGGTTGGAACTACCTATTGGTAAATACGCATACAAAATAACGCAATTTACTATTTAAGAAAATAATGTAGGTTGAAAAATGCAACAAACTTAAATATTATTTATTCTAACATTATGGAAAAAATATATGATGACTTTTTTTCGGCAATATCGTGAGGTCATGTTTAGTTTTAATTATACAAATATCTATAAGTTTTAATACCTACCTTAAACGAAATAAATAAGAGCCTAATTTATTTGATAAACAAATCTCCACAGACATTCTGCATAGGCAGACTGTATAACGTTAAAAATCAAAAGACTAAACTTCACCAATTCCTCGTCGTGATTTTTCGCCGTACTAGCCGAGCACGATATTCCATCCTCTGTCCTTTACAACTACTAGCCGCCAGGGTGGCAGACTCGTGGCCCGGGAGTCAATTCATGAGTTAGGAGTGAGTGAGCTGACTCAGTAAAATGAGCCAGACTCAGTGAAGCGCATCATTAAAATGAGTTACCTCCTCTAATGTTAAGTGGTTCCTATTATAACGTAGGCATCCAGTAATAAATGATTTAAGAGATATATGTATTGAGTGTCTGGAAGGTATTATGTTATTACTTTTTTACTATATATCTCTTCCTAAATATTTTTTTTAAAACAGTTCTTTCGTTATTAGCTGTCCAAAAAATTATCTAAAAATAGATTTCTTAATCTTAATATTTCGAGTTTCTACACTTAAGGGGGTAAAACGGCTAAAGTGTGTTTTTATCAGTTGTTATCATTTGAAAATTAGTAAAGATGCTTTATTACTTCCTTATTTGTAGTGTTATAAAGACGGAAATATTCTGGTTCGTGACTGAAAACCTTGGCGAACGTGCGCGACTCTTCAAGACTTCATTTGTAATTATTATAATAGAGTGTTTATAAAATAATACCGTAACATAATATTTAAGCAGCGTTAGTATATACCTAGTAGTACGATACTAATACAATGTTCATGTGCAAAAAATGCATAATCATCAGACTTAAACTTAATATTTAGTATACTTTTGTTGAAATATGTATTTTTATTTTCTAACATATGCATGTACATATATAGTTTGCATGGGTATGAGAAACTTGTGTATAGCGGTCATTTAGTTATTTGCCTGTTAGGTTCTATACTATCTTTGATTTCTCTAGGCGAAATGTTATTATGTAAATTTTATGTAGTATTTTGCAGTGGCAGCTATTCAGGTGAAGTAGGTGAAGTGCTACTTCACCAGGAAAAATAAACAAGCAAACATCTAACTATATTTATTATATATCTCTTAAAATTTTAGTTTTTACATTCATTTATTCACCTGATTGGTAAAAAATAAACTGTACATCTCGAATAAATATTTTACTTGACCGTTGGCGGCATGTCTTTTTAAAACTTTCAATCGACCTTTGTTATAACAACTATAACAGTAGCGCAAACCGCTTGGACTTTGCTGGAGATGCTATGTTTAGTTTACGATTTTCCTACTATGTTGCCATGACAACGCGTTAAACACGTTAACCAGCGCCATACAAAACTCTCGGTGAATGGCAGTCGCAGTACACTACACCCACGTGTCGTTCAGTTTGCGGTGGTTGTTTACTTTTATTTTCGCGGATTTCGATACAACCGGTGAGTTCCTTTGCTGGTTGCTTCACTGTTTTGTGTTATATTTATTTATGGTGTTGTTACAACTTCAAATTCGAAGTTAGTAAATGTGATTGTTCAAGACTGGAATAAATTAAAAGACGTCTTTGAATTTATTACAAACTGTGACAAATCTGATAACATAAACATAAACATAATTTATTTAATATCTTTTACATTAAATTCTGATGAAAAATCAATCCAGCTTGCGAAAAGATTTTTAGTTGAAATGGACGATTTTGAATTCACGTTTCTAGCATTAGTGTTTAATGACATTTTCTCAATCACCGATATACTATTTGACGTTCTTTAAAAAAATCGCTTGACATTCATTTTTGCCTATTCAATTAAAACACTGTCGTGAGGCGCTCTGTAAAAAAAGAAATGGACATTTTTTAATACCATGTTTGATAAAGCAAATTCTATTACAGAAATAAATCATTACAAATGTGAGTTTGCTAAACTTTCACCTGAAGAAATTAGGGCTAAGTATAGAACCCTTTTTTATGAAATATTGGACCATATTTTAATGGAAATGACTAAGAATCCAAGACTGAAAAACTTACATTTTCATGTTTGGCAGGTTCTGCTAAATTTTCCGAATATAGTTGAAATTTTCCGACTGGCCCGTTTGAAAAATTGTTACAGTTATATGGGGAAATATTTTCAAAAACCCAACGACTTAAAAATGAGCTTGGTCTTATTTTTGCCAATGAGAGTAATTGGAATATATCGCTGCAAGAGCAAGTGAAGAAAATTGTGAGAATAAAGATATTTTTACCGAAGCATATAAACTGTTTTCCCTTATTTTCACAATACCGTCGACAAGTGCTTCAGTGGAAAGAAGTTTTTCTTGCTTCAAATGTGTAAAAACTTATTTAAGAGATACTATATCTCAAGAAAGACTTACTTCTCTTGGCAATATTTCATTTCAAAAGGAATTTCTGGAGGAGATTAGGGCAACTCATCCATTTTATGAGGATGTTATAAATACATTTGCTGCTATGAAGAGTAGGAGAATTGATTTAGTATAAAAAATTTAGGCAAGTCGTAAAAAAAATATTCTATCCCCTCCAAATATAAAAAATTTCGGAAAAAAAAATTATTGCGATATTTGCTTCATTTGCACTTCACTTGGTTTTTCACCCGCGAGTTGCCACTGGTATTTTGTTTCTTTTTTAGCTGGCTAATAATGTACCTACTAAAAATGAAATTAGACTTTCCTGGTGCCCAAAAGAAACTAGTTTTGAAATAATCTTTAAAAGAACGAGAATAGAGAAAGTATATATGGACCAGCTGGTACTTTTTACAGTTTTGGGGTTAAACACGAAATGAGCTATAATTTTGTTTTTAGACCAATAATTTCAAGTGCAGACAAAAATGAGTACTACCTCCAAGAATTTTGTAATTAGTAATCATTTTCTGTTGAAATACGAAACTATAGCAAATTACGAATTTAATCTCAAGTTTTTAAATGAAAAGTAAAGTAAGTGGCTCGAATAAGCCTTTCTAACTAGGTATATAATTTGAACTCTAACAAGTTAATCTGCAATTATGACGAGCACGAGGTATATAATAAATTTTGGTTTAGAGATTAAGTTAAAATTGGAATTTTAATGATTAACATAATAGATGTTTTCAGATTTATCAATAAAGCTCAAAAATACACTAATACATTCCAAAATTATAAAAAAATGACAATAAGTAAATTTCGATAAAATGCCAAATTTGAAATGCATGGTGGTTCTTTTAAAAAATAGATATGTCACCGCATTCACAGTGGAATAAGAATTTTAAAATTACAAAATCAAAATTGGTAATTTTCATTTACCCGGAACTTCCGTTGTTGAACTTTTTCTTTTATTAGGAACAGTGTGACCCAATTTAGTCTTTTCAAACATTTGTTGGGCGCCCTTTTGTTCCTCCATATTAGATTTGTAATATTATTTAACATGTTACTACCCATGCACACCTGATTTTTGGGTATAGTTAAAAATAAATTAAATAAGTAGATATTTCCACTGATTTTTTAAAAATTTCATTAGACCACCCTTTTGTTCCTTCATGTTGAATTCGTACCAAAATTTTACCAGTTTATCCCTATAGCACATCTAATTTTTGTGCCAAATCTGAAGTTAATTAAATAAAATGTTTTTTTTTTAGGTTCAGTTCATAATTCGTAATTTTTTAAATATTTTATTAGGCCGCCATTTTGTTTTGACATCTTGGATTTGTTCCAAATGTTTATTCCTATATAACACTTGACTTTCATGCAAAAGTTAAGGTAAATTGGATAATTTCTTTTTTAATAACAATTTCACCAGACCAGCATGTTGTTCCGCCAAACTGACTACCAAAATATTATCAGTTCTCCCATATGACTTTATTTTTGACCGAAAGTCAGTCGAGTAAGTAGTTTAGCTATACCGCGAAACGTCAAATATTCAGACAGGTCGACAGACAGGCCCATGAGGAGAAAACATGTTTTTTGGCATCTAGGGACGCCATATTGAATTCGTACCGCAATTTTACCAGTTCCCCTCTATATCACACTTAACTCTTGCAAAAAATTTCTAATAATTAGTTTTTTGAGGCGGTTTTTTTTTGTAATGTTTTATTTTTTTTTCTTAAGTAATACTTGATTTCTGTGCTAAATTTGAAATAAATTGAGGAAGTGGTTTTTTTAGAATATTTTTTAACAATTGACGAGGCCGCCATTTTGTTCCGCCATATTATATTTTTATCAAATACTAGGTCATCCCCATATAACCCTTAATTTTTGAGCAAGTCAATCGGGTATTTCATCATATAAATTTAACTCCCACTAAGACCTAATTAATATTTCATACCACAATTAAAACTTACAGTTTCTACTAGTTTGACCCCAACCTCATCAAGCCAAATTTCCAAGACTGAATTAAGTATTATTTTTTTACTTTGATTTATAAAAGGTTTTATTACAATCGTCATGATCAAAGTTTGTGAGGCCTAATCCTAAGTACTAGGGTCCTCCGAACTTAAAATTTTTCCAGAAACACGATAACTAATATTAACTAATATAAAAGTGCATTCTGTACATATTTAAAAATAGGGATGTAGATCAAAATGGACTTACAAAATTTGAGTGTTGGTTATTTAGTTTGCAAAATGTTCGGAAATCCCCTATACTAGCAAAGTTTCCAGCATCATCAGCAGATGATATAAACAGTTTATATCATCTGCTGATGATGCTAACTTGGTTAGTGAAACGCGCGTCCAGAACGTAACAAGTTGTGGTGTAGTGTGGTTAGAACTCTTGTATTTTTATTTATAACCCACCACAGGTTCCAGTGTTAGGACTGGAGGAGTTAAAATATTTTTAAAAATAGTTAAAATATAAAAAGTAGTTAAAGTAAATAGTTAACTACTTTTTAGAGTATTTAGAAACAAAATGTATAGTGTATATATATATATATATATATATATATATATATATATATATATATATATATATATATATATATACATATATATATATATATATATATATATATATATATATATATATATATATATATATATATATATATATATATATATATATATATATATATATATATATATATATATATATATATATATATATATATATATATATATATATATATATATATATATATATATATATATATATATATATATATATATATATATATATATATATATATATATATATATATATATATATATATATATATATATATATATATATATATATATATATATATATATATATATATATATATATATATATATATATATATATATATATATATATATATATATATATATATATATATATATATATATATATATATATATATATATATATATATATATATAGCGAGAGGGTGGGTAGTTGTGACTAACTAGTTAGAACAAAACGTGCTTTAATCTAAGGTCCCCTCTCTTTGACTACAGCCCCACTATATATATATATATATATATATATATATATATATATATATATATATATATATATATATATATATGTATGTATATATATTTATTTATTACTGTTTGTAATATTTTGAGTTATCCTCGATTTCATGCCGAAATTTTGAAACCCTCTATAGAAAGAACCGCCCTCCTACAATATCTGTGCTCTAGTAAAATAACATTGAAGTTATCTTTTTAAACTGGATTATTAATTACTTTCTTTACTGCTTTTCTTTTACATAAAATATGCATTTTTTTAGCTGTCTTAAAATTGCGAAGGTTATTCTCTTGCACACGGGTGGTGGTGTGCATGAGTCCTGTAACCGTCGGTCTACCTGTTGTCCAAATTGATGGAAAAATGGGTAAGGGTAGAGTATGGAACTATTTGCAGTCTCTAAAGTTTAAATCACTAAAGCAGTTTGGTTCTCAAAGCGCTAAGGGAACGTCAGATGTGATATTCAGCTTCGTTGGGGGTGTCTATATTCATCTGAATCAGGGTGAATCAGTGGTGGCATTATTATTTGATCTTTCGAAAACTTTTGACTGCGTGGATCCCGGACCACTGTTGTCCAAACTCGAGGATCTGCACACCAGTGGTTTGCGCCTTATCGTAAGGAATATAGTCATTCGGTGGTTGAGTCTGGTCGGAGGTCGTCTTCAATGAGTGTTGAGTGCCATGTCCCACAAGGATTTGTTTTAGGACGACTTATTTCCTTAATTTATGTAAACGACCTTGTTCGCGTTAATATCTCTACAGAATTTTCACTCTTTGCTGATGATACCTCTATTGTCTGGCGCAATAAAAGCATTGAGGGTCCTATGTTTAGCATATCAGGTGACTTATTAGAAATTAAAAAATGGTGTAGCTCTTAACTGACTCATTCAATGTTGAAAACACAAACTTGGTTGGATTTAAGTGTAACATGCAAGGTTTATATTTAGCTAACGATCCGACACGTTCCTTTGATATGGAGATCATATTACAGGACTTCAACAGGGTGTTTTGCTATTAGAGTCACACGGAAAGAACATTCATTGCTTTAACGTTGATCCCAAAAAAAATCCGCGTTCTAATATATATATATATATATATATATATATATATATATATATATATATATATATATATATATATAAATAGTTGGAGTAAACACCTTGACATCATAACATTGTGGAACTCTTTATAGACACTATTGTACCATGGGGTATAGGTTGGCACAGAGTTTGTCACGAGATATCGACCCCATAGACAGATGAAGTGTGGAGTGCTCTTCAGGATATTAAAAATGAGAATATTTGCGGGGACGACGAAATATCCGCCGAGGTACTTTTAAGGGTGCCAGAGTATACATTGGATTGCACTGGTGACGGCTATCAGTGATTCTTGGTTGAGGGGTGGGTATATTTCCTTCCTGTCTTAAAATTGCGAACGTTATTCTTTGCGCAAGGGTGGTGATGTCACTGAGCCCTCTAACTATTGGCCTGTCTGTTGTCTGTCCACTTTGTCCAAACTGAAAAAAAAGACCGGGAACAAAACTTTTTATCAGGGTGCTTTGTTATTGGAGTCGCGAGGAAAGATCTTGGTCCTGAGTTAGCTCGAACGATCTATTTTGCAGTTTTTGAGCCCCATCTCACATATGGTATTCCATTTTGGGGGGTTAGTTTCTGCTGAACATTTTTTCGTACTGCAGAAGAAAGCTGCCTGTTTCATTAATAACGTTTCCCTTCCAGAAAATTCTTATCTTCACTTCCTTGTTTGTTCTCGAGACTTTCCGAGTTTATTCTCGTTTATCTACAAGAGTCTCCTTGGCATCCAGTGCCTAGCTTCTCGGAATACTCGTCAAGCTCAAGATTTGCTGAGTTCCAACTAAGGCCCTTACTAAATATTCACTCATATATGAGGGTAGAAAAATGTTTAATCATCTGCTGAACCAAGTTAGGACGGCTGACTCCTTCAGAGTTTTTCCAAGGTCTCTAAAAAAGATGTTAATTTCTATAGCCTATTATGATCTGATTTTAAACTTAAATAAACAAAAACTTTTTTATTTTCTTCTTTAAGGGTTTTTTGCCCATTAAGTCAGCATGTGTACTAAAACTCACTTTGTTTTTAAATTAGTTCAAAATGATTTTAAGTTTTATTTACTAGTCAAGTGTCTACATATATTTTTCTGTTCTATCGATTCTGCTTTACTCTCTATTGCTTATTTTTATGTAAAAACTCTTAGTATTTTTTACATATTATTCTAGTTTTCTACATTTAATTTACTTTGATATTAATAAATATTATATTTTTAGAACATATAAAATGAAACATTTTTAAACAATAATATTTTACTAGTAAATGGTGTAGATACTTAGTATATTTAGGGGAATTTATTTAAAAAAATCATATTTTAAGAACTTCTTCGGGAGTTTGAATCTCAAGTTTTAAAAACTACTGACATGGAAGTATTTTATTTACCAAATAGCATTTTTTAGTTTTGGTGAGCAATCTTTATCTTTATTTGAGGTTAATATAAGGAGGTAAAACAATAAAATCTAAAGTTGGTTTTTTAAACGGTGAAATCTGTAGGTACCTTAGGTTGTAAGTTTATCGTCTCCAAAATTTTAATATACAACAAGAAAAAAAAATACAGATATTGAAGTAAAGTGCGGAACACGAAAGAAAACCGGGCGTTCCTTAAAATAAAGGTTCATAGTCTTAAGCAAGCGGAAAAGTAAAATTTGTGTACACAAATAAATTTTATGTTATTTTATTTGTTGTAATAGTTTGCCGCTTCATCTATAAAGTGCGCCAGCTAAGCGGTACGGAAAATTAATCGAGGATTTAGTAAGTTTCGCACTGGTCCACTTGTAATTGGGATGTGCCTAGAGTCTCCATGCACTTGCCGCTAGAAGGTTCTAGCTATTTCCAGTGGCGCCTATACATTTCGAGCATTTGTTTTCATTTCTATATAAATGCGTTGCGTTGAATTTGAATTATTATTTCGAAGTAACGATGGCGAGCAAAAGAGGAAAAACAATTCGAAGCGGTGCACGTGAAGTTATTGCGAGCGTTATAGAGGCCTGTACTGTACAAAATCGAACAGAACGCGCTGCATTTTACACTGGTAGTGTAAGAAAAATTCAAAGAGAACTTAATGATCGCTCATGTTCTACTTCACCTTTAAAATCTCCTGGTAAAAGAAGACCCCGATTATCATAGAAAGAAAAAATTAACGAAGGTGATTGTCACGTAGTTCGACGAACAATAGAGGATTTTTATATAAACCTGAAGAAGGTTCCGACCTGCAAACCCCTACTTCGTGCTGTAAAGAACCAAATAGATTTTCCGTACGGGTATAAAACCTTAAATTGGCTTTTACGATCAAATGGTTTTGGCGCAAGTGCCAACATAAACGGAAATTGCTCATTGAGAGACCAAATATTTTACCGTACGTATGTTCGTTCTATTGAAGATAAATACTGGGAAGTAGATGGCAAAATTGAAACGGTTATTGATGATTTAGTTATCACACTGGGATCTTCAAGTAGTGACGACGAAACCTCATCATTTTCAGAGGAAGGCAACGATTTAGAAGGAATCGGACCATTAGAATCACAGCCGTCAACCTCAGAAATGGCTTAGTTTTTTTTTTCGTATATTTTGTAAAATTGTTCATAAAGTAGCTGTCAATAAACTGCTTCAAAATAATTAATTTTCTGTTCAATATCGGGTGTCAAAAAATATCTAATATTGCAATTAATATTTGAAAAACTACAGAACTCATATTTTTCCAAAATTATTACATCAATATGTAGTTATAGTAAGGGAGCCAGCACTGATTCCAGTGATCAAAATTTTAACTTATGCAGTTCGACTTTGGGCTATTCGGGTATGCCAAAAGTGACCGTTTGTCTCCGTCTGTCATATTACTTTGTACAGGGGGCGTCATTGTGAAGTACTATACAGGGCGTTTCCTAATTGTGTGTTAATGTTAAACGGGGGTGATTCTTGGGGGCCTTTTTAAGAAAAAAGTTTAATATGAACCTAAAAGTCTTAACTTTGGAGATACAGGGTTTAAAAAAACATTTTTTGTTAATCCTAATTCTGATGCTATTATAGATAAATACGTCTTTTATGCATAAAAGGGCATTTTTTATTAATAATCAATTTTTGAAATTTCTACCAGTGGCGTGCATATGTAATTAGCCCGGGTATATCCGTATGCTCCTTAATGCATAGAAGACGTCTTTTAAATTTCATGCAGTTATCTACAAGAGCATCAGAATTGGGATGAAAAAAAAAAACGTTTTCTTTTTAAACTTTACCGTCCTGTATCTCAAAAAAGACTTTTAGGACATAAAAACACCCCCTTTAACATCAGCACGCAATTAGGAAACGCCCTGTATAGTACTTCACAATGACGGAACCCTGTATAAAGTAATATGACAAACGGAGACAGGCGGCCACTTTTGGCATACCCGAGTAGCCCAAAGTCGAACTGCATAAATTAAAATTTTGATAAATCTCGGATACTGGATCTGATGCTGGCTGCCCTTGTAAATCTGGACTTGTAAATCGTGTATCACTATACTGGGTGGTCCGATAATAGTGGACGTAGGCAATAGCCCGGTAACCTTTAATGACAGAACTCAAGAAAAAATATATTTATAGGTAAATCGATCAAGAAAAATCAAAATTAAATCATTTTAAAATTCGAAAGTTCGCTGTTTTTGCAACACAAAAGAGATATAGAAGTGCGGTACAGGAAAGAAAATAGACAAATATAGATAAAGGTTCATTAAGCATAGTTACATTTTTTCGAGCATTTTTTAATTATCTGAAGTGCGTATAGTCAAAAAGGAGTGCCATATTATTTAAAGAACGACGGACACCACTGGTTTAAAGAGATTTCTTGGCCGACCTTCCTAAACCGATTAACTCCGCCCGGTTTTCTTTCGTGTCTCGCACTTTAATGACTAAAATTTAAGAATGTCACTTCATGTTTGAAAATTGTATTTAGGATCAGTATAGAGTATTTCCACACCATTTTAAAAGGTGATATTCGAAGTTTAGATTCTCAGCGGCGGCGTATCCGATATGTATTGTCATTTTTTACTTTTCCAGTATTTCCTAATACATACTGTTGCCCTATTCGAGACATTAATTTTACTCAATAAATGGGCTTTTAACATAAATCTTCTTAACTATAGCTTAGCAGGAATGCTTGTAGAATTTTTAGATTTTTTAAATTTTCATTTCCATCATATTTTTTCAGGAATTATATGTGCGCATTGGTAAATGGGAATGTGGAAGATTTAAATCGAGTAAGAATTGTCATTTTTTTGTTGTTTTAATAGTAACAAAGACCGATAAGACTTCGAATAGACGATTCATCGGATGTACGTAAATTATCACTTATCTATAAACGAACTTAACAGTAACAGCCAATCCGATGCAGTACGTCGCGGACTGATAACTCTGGGCCAACAGCGTCGGCCTCGGGTTACGCGGAAATCTGTCGATGGATCCCTGCTATACGGAATAAAATACAAAGTTGTGATCCATTTAGGGGTAATTCATTTAACATTGGATGGATTGTCTATTCAACATATTATCTGGCTTTATTAGTAGGTATGTAGTTTTAACGGCAGATGCTTTGCAGGTAAATAGTAACGGTAAACCACTATTTTGCTCATATACTCACATATGTTTATTTGCTGCTTTAAAATCCACTTTGACCTGGCACCTGATTTGTGTCTGTAAATAAACAGAAAAAAAAAGTAGAGTTACTTGTTGCTATTTACCCTTATATTTAATTTATTCTAACCAGTCATTTGTGTACTCTTTGGATGCTAGTTGCTGCTTTATTTTGATATGTTTAAATTGTAAGTTTATTTTTAGCTTCATTTGAAAGGCTTTTTTAAATTTTAATTTAGTGTTAATCAGAATTAAGTTTATCAATACGGAGTCTTATTAATACATTTTGTATATATTACTCTCCATATTGCTTTAGTAAATTTGCTGTAACGTAGTGTGTAGATTATCACTTTGCATGCATAATGTTGTTAGTAAATTTTTGAACGCTATTTATTAATGGTTCATACTTTGCATTTAGGTATTTCCACTAATAAAACTTGAAAAATGGTTTTAAATTTTTGATGGTGGGTTTTAATTTTTTATTAGTATAAAACTGCACATTAATCACGTAGTATCTCAAATAGAGAAAATTTAAAAAAAAGTTAACTTATATGAATTGCGAAATTAAATTCAATTCAAATTACCTATACTTGTAGGAGTTGTAGGCATGCGAGAGTAATTGCACGCACAATATTGTATTGTAGGTAATATTTGGAGGAAACCTCTGATTGGCAGGCCTTTATTTGATGTTACCAATTTCGAGATTAACGTTTCATTAGTGATTTATATTTGTATTAAAGACAAGACTCTAGATCTGTAACTATTCCCACCAATCACAATACAGATTGTTCAATGTGCTGTGGTTCATCGTTTATTTAGGCAGATTATAAACAAATTTTGTTCAATGTTTAGTATGGGCTTCTTCAAAGCCGAGTTTCCCCGTTAAGGCGGATGACTTTTTTTAGTTTTTTTTAAACAAATCTTTTAATTGTTAAAAATGAGAATTAGGTTAGGATGGATTTAGTTTGATTTAAAGAAAGCAGGTCAATAAAATTCCTATTGTATATTAAACACATTTTTTTTAACAAAAAGCTATACTGTTAGGTGGATCTGCCCCGTTAGCATTAGGTTCGCCCAGGTTCGTCGATAAAACCATCATAAAGGTATAAAATCACACTTCATATAACCGAAAATCAGATTTGAAAGACGCGCGAAATACAAAAAATATTCCTTGCTGGCTGGAAAATGTTTAATGAATAATTTGAAAGTCAAGAGGTTTGGTGCCTTGGATAAAATATTTAAAAAGGGGGGCGACTAATAAAATATTTAATTATTTGGTAAAATTCCACTTCCTGGAGTTTAACCTTCATTTATGGAGGAAAATAAATAAAAAAATCGGTAAATTTCCGTTACCGGGAACTTCCCCCAATTTAGTTCAGCACATAGTAATTTAGTAACACATGTATACTATATTTTCAAACAAAGTTTTATTGGGCCCCAGTTTAGATTCCTACCAATATTTTCAGAGTTTCTACCTATTCCACACTCGATTTTTGGTCATAATTTAAAATAAATTCAATAAGTCGTTTTACATTGACACACCGCCATTTTGTTACGTCATGTTGAATTCGTACCATTTTATCTTTATATCATATTTAATTTTTGTTATTTGGCCGTCATTTTGTTCCGACATCTTGAATTCGTATCATAATTTTACCAGTTTATCTATATATAACACTAATGCTTGCAAACAATTTGAAATTAATCTAATGAGAAGTTTTTTTCCATGTCGATTTTTTAAATACTTTATTAGACTGTCATTTTGTTTTGCTATTTTATATCCATACCAAAATGTTACCAGTTCATTCGTATATGTAACACTTGATTTGTATACAAAATTTAAGGAAATTGGATAATTAGTTTAGTAATAATTTTTTGAACGTTTCGCTAGGCCGCCATCTTGTTCCGACATATTGAATTTTTACCAAAATATTACCAGGACATCCCCATATGATCTTATTTTTTCAGTAAAATTGGAAGTCGCTCTGATGAGTAGTTTTTAAGCTATGCCGCAAACTGACACAGACAGACGGACTGACGGAATTGATAAAAATATTTTTTGAATATTTATCTAAGGACGCTAAAACCTGAAAATATGTAAAATTTGAGAGGGTGATTTTTTCACTTACAAACATTTTATTTGGCCGTCATTTTGTTCCGCCATCTTGAGTTAGTACTACCGTTCTGCTAGTTCATCTCACCAGAATTAGTTATGACACACAATTTGAAATCAGTCCATTAAGTTATTTTTACAATTTTTTTTAAATATTTTATTACGCGGCCAGTTTTTTCCGGCGTTTTTGAATCGTATCAAAATTTTACGAGTTGACTTTTGTGCAAAATTTGAGTTAAATTGGATAAATAGTTTTCCAGCAATAATTTTTTTAACACTTTACTAGGCTGCCATTTTGTTTCAGTATGTTGGACTTTTACCATAGTGTTACCAGGTGAGCCTTAATTTGTGACGAAAATTTGAAGTCAAACAGATCAGTAGTTTTTTAGCTATTGCGCAGGCAGACATGTCGAGGGAATTGAGAAAACATATTTTTCGGCATCTAAAGACTAAGAAACGTAGAGATTTGAAAAAAATGTCGGAGGCTGATTTTTTCACGATTACAATACTTCTCTTTTACGAGGGAAGTAAAAATTATTTTCCTGCCATTTTATTTCGCCATCTTGTACCACAACCTTGCCGGTTTATCTCTATAACCCACTTAATGCATGCAGAAAATTTGAAATTAAACTAATAGTTTTTTTTCAGGCCGATTTTTTAAATATTTTATTAGGTCGTAATTTTGTTAATCTATATTATATTCATACCAAAATATTACCAGTTCATTCCTATGTAACACTTGATTTTGTGGAAAATTGGAGAACAGTGAATGATTAGTTTTTTTAGTAATATTTTTTAAAGTTTTACTAGGCCGCCATCTTGTTCGGGTATATTGGATTTTTACCAAAATATTCTAGGTCATCCCCATTACCCTTAATTTTTGACAAAAATGTGAAGTCAATCTAAGGAGTAGTTTTTTAAACTATGCCGCGAACTGACAGACAGAATTCAACTACACACAAATATACATTTTATGAATCCATATAGTTGTTTGGAAGTGACTTACAAAATTGAAATAAATTACAGTTTACATGGATTTGTTTTAAGTTGTTTCCAAATAATATGCATATATAAAGTGTTATCTGTACGAAGTGGAATTCTATATGATGGAAGTTGTGGGTGAAGGCGAATTTACCAATTTTTTAAATTTGTTTAATACCTAGAGTTCATATGCTTTGCAATAAAGTTGTTACAAATACCTTTCTCAACCACACTGTTAAAAAAATATATAAAAGCATAAGAACTAATTGCAGGCAAGAAAAATTAAAAAAACTTTCTCATAGACACTATACTTGATAAATAATGGATTCAAGAGCATTTGACGTTTATTAATACTACCTTTGTTTTGGCTTATAACTAATATAAACTAATATTGATCGTTTTTGATATGAATGTCAACTTTTTAAGGTCTAGTTTAAAGAAAATATTTGATTATTTACTTGCGTTTTTCAGTTCAGTTTCAGTTATTAAACGTAAGATATGTAGTTTTCTTTGTGTAGAAATCTATGCTAATATTTTAAAGAGGAAGTTCTGACTGATTGACTGACTCATCAACGCAGAGTTGAAACTACTGAAGCCAGAACTACGAAATTTGAACAGTCCTAAGCAAGCACTAAGAAATGATATTAGGATATTCTACCGTTAAGGGTGTAAAATAGGAAAAGTTGGAACAAGGAAAAATCATTCTTTATCTATTTCAAATTTAGCGCAAGTAATCTCCTATAACAATAATTGAACACGTCTTTTATCATTAATCAAAACTCATCCCCTGTGGGTGTAAAAATTGGGGATGAAACTTTGTTTCGTATGGAGTGGAGTAAAAAACGGGGCAAAAGTCGCTTCCTTCACGATTTTTTTTTGCATTAGAACACACCGATATACAGTGTGTCTCAGATTCGCTTCTCTATACAGGGATCTCGGCTCCTGTTATACCAACAGCAAAGGTTAAATGGGGAAAGTTTGTTTTTGGAAATATCGGGGAAAACCCGAAAATGGCGGATTTCGTTTTTGGCCAGTATATCCAGAACGGTAAATTTGACAGCTGCCAAAATGTGACATTATTCGGACACATTTTTAAGACAAATAAGATGGCGTATACGACACGTCTTCATTGTTTTTTGTTAACCCGCAACCCGCCTCAACTTTCATTTTTCATATGGCCGCCATATTGGATTTTTCGATTTTTGGAAAGAGTCTAAAATTTTCAGTCTAGTGATATCTCACAAGTGCATTAAAGAAATTATCTGTAACAAAATTGGATTTTGACTTTGACGTTAAGTTAAATAGTTGAATGTATCAAAGCTGTGTTTTAATAAGTAGTAGGTACGCTTTTATCCCAATAAAATCATAAATCTGACAGATGAATTGTCAAAACCTATAGAAAATGGCCGGCATTCCGTATTCAAATGAAGAAAAGGTTGACATGTTAGCTCTGTACTTTCAATCATACAGAGACGCCGAAGTTACCTCAGTAAGGTATTTGGAGAGGTACCCCGAACGACGGCAGCTTCATAAAACCCAATTCAGGAAAATCGTAGCTAATTTAATTCACCATGGTGCCTTCGAACAACCTAGAAACGGATACAATAATAACAATGAAAATCGAGACAGAAACATTTTACAAGCTATCAACGAAAACCCTAGTGCATCGGTAAGAACTGTAGAACAGGAAACTAATGTGCCAACATCAACAGTACAGAGAGTTTTAAAAAAGAATAAGTACCATCCATACAAACCCATAATAGTACAAGGTCTTAAGGAAACTGATTTTCCAAGACGACTACAGTTCTGTGAGTGGTATACTAGGAGATGTAATGAAAATCCTGATTTTGTAAATCATGTCTTGTGGTCCGATGAGAGCAGGTTCACGAATTGTGGAGTCTTTAATAGGCACAACCGTCATCATTGGGCTGTGCAAAATCCTCACCAAGTGGCAGAGAGACGTCTACAGATCAGATTTGGAAGTAACGTTTGGTGTGGGATCATTGGTAAGTTAATCTAACCAATCTTTTTTAAATAGGCACCAAATGATGGTCAAATAATAATCTTTTTTTTTCGTTTAGTTCTTTAATGATACTAAAAGAGTATAATCTAATAAAAAAAAAGTAAAACGTTCTACTCTAGTCAGTCAACCTACTTTTTTGATATTGTATTGCATTTTTATTCAATCATTTTGTATTATAGTTTCGAAGAACCTATAAAAATAGAATTGGGTTCTATAAATTTATTAACACTTATCTAAATTTTCTGCAGATTTAGCTAATTCTCTAAAATTATTTTGATTGTCTGAATTTAATGATTTATTATTACCCGGGAAGCCTAGTTCTTGCGTTATGAAAAAATACCATATTAATCAAATGTCGAATTATTTTTCGATTTTCATTATGATTTATAGAAAGGCGTTCAGCTGTATTTCCTAATAATTTAAATTCTAAAGCGCAAGGGGTTTGTTCTTTTGATATTTTATGTTTTATTAAGGCACGGTGTACTTCTTTAATATTATTATATCACTGAAATAAATTGATTTAGTATTTCCGAAATTAATATGCAATACCAACAAAATAATTTATTACGGCTATTACTTCCCGCTAACCAAATATGTTTTTCTCTTTCATAATAAAGCTGAATAGGTTTCAACTGTATACAAGCTCATTCATTACGGGATGTTTCGATAATTATTTTTGGACTTATTGGACTATTTTTGTTGGACTACAACCTAAACGGGCAGAGGTACCTAGAGCTTTTGTGAAACCAGGTTGTACCAGCCTTACGAGCTATTCTACCGGAAGGTGAATTAAGAAGAACTTGGTTTCAACAAGACAAGTCAGGAACTTCTTAAGAGAGCAGTTTGACGAAAGAATAATTTCTTTAAATGGTCCAATATCTTGGCCTCCTATTACCTCTGACCTGTCGCCCTTGGATTTCTACCTCTGGGGTCACACGAAGAACGAAATCTATGAATTTGATCCGCCCGTGACCGTAGAAATCCTGAGACAAAGAGTTCTAGACACATTTAGAAATATTAACCGAAATACACTTACCAGGGTTGTACGAAAAACAGTCACCAATTGTCAAAAATGTCTCGATGCAAATGGACGTCATTTTGCAGATTTGTAAATTAATGTTACCCACTTACAAAGTAGTTAAAGCTCATTTAGATTTTTTAAGTCCTTATTTACGTTCATGTTGTATTGAAAATTCAATGCGTTCAATACATTATTGACTTATTAATGTAATCTTGTGACAAATAAATCATGGCCTCCTTTAAAAACATTGAAACCTAATTTACGAAGTGTGATGTTTTGATGACACTAAAATTTTGAATCTTATGAGATATCACTAGACTGGAAATTTTAGGCTTTGTCCAAAAATCGAAAAATCCAATATGGCGGTCATAAGAAATATAAAAGTTGAAGCGGGTTGCGGGTTAACAAAAAACAATGAAGACGTGTCGTATACGCCATCTTATTTGTCTTAAAAATGTGTCCGAATAATGTCACATTTTGACAGCTGTCAAATTTACGGTTCTGGATATACTGGCGAAAAACGAAATCTGCCATTTTCGGTTTTTCGGCGATATTTCCCAAACTCATTGATCGATCGTAAATCTGAAGCCAGATATCGAAAGCAATAAGTTTCCTCTAAAACTTTCCCCATTTAACCTTTGCTGTAGGTATAATAGGAGCCGAGATCCCTATATAGAGAAGCGAATCAGGGACACACTGTATACCTCATTTTATCAAATGGATCATTTTACATACGAAATCACAAAATATTGCTTTTTTTTGCGGTCTCGACTTTTTTATTTACAGAAAACTGGAAAACTATTATTTTTTTAAAATCGGGTTTTTTATGTTTACCCTCGTATAACTTCTTACCTAATTAAGCTATCGAGACGATTTAAAGCAGACATTTCGGCGCTTCTTCCCATGTAAAACATGATAGCGATTATTCATTTTAAATATAGCTAAAACATCGATGAACTTGAAACTTTAGAAATTATGTAAACAAGTTTTCACTAATCGAAAAAACATTTTGTTTTTGGAAATTTTATATAACATGCAGCGAATAAAATGTAGACAATATATCAAAAACGTTTTTAGTAGCAAAATCGTTAGTGTAGCTTTCATACTTTAGGTGCTACGATTTTTTAAAGTGCGCGAGTTTTAAAACTAATTCTCAACGGCGAATATGAAGCGGCCGGTGTTTTGTACCAGAGCGACGTGTTGTAAAATGCAGGACTAAACCAGTGTTTGCACGTATATTACTATGGTGATAATTATTATCACCACAGCTCTATGTGATAATTATTATCACCATAGTAATGTACAAATACTGCTTTGTTCAATTGTGAATTGTGCTTTGTCCTAATCAAGTTTTCAGCAAAATATGGTGAAAAGTGAGATATTAAAATGGAGTGTTTATTGTGTGGTGAAGGTGTGGGTGAAGAAGATAAAAATGTGGTACATAAAGGTTCGAAGCAGGGTTTAGATACAATAATTTGGGCGGCTGAAATAAGAAAGGATTATTTTGGGCAAAGAATTTTGAAAATTAGAGATGACATTTTACACGGAAAAATAAAAGTGAAATACCAGAAAGACTGTAGGAAAATCTACACCTGCAAATATCATATGAACATGCTTAGCCAAGCTAGTGTGGGGGACAGGCGCATTCCCGGCTCCTCAGAAACTAGGACGGAATATTTTAACATACGCAAAATGTGCCTTGTTTGCAATGAAAGGGGTATAAAAAAAAAGCAAAAATTGTCATCCATACAAACATGTTTGTAGAGTTTTCTTAAGTATTATTTATTTAAGGTATATTCACACTTAAAAACACCATAATAACTGTGATTTAAGTAGAAAGATTTGCTTAATAATATACTAGCTGTTGAAATACACTTATATCATGTTTAATATGAAAAGAAGTGCCAAAGTGTCTGCTTTGAGTAAAAAAAAAAATCGTCTCGATAGCTTAATTAGGTAAGAATATATTACAGGGGAAATATAAAAAAAACACGATTTAAAAAAAAATTAAATTTTCGCGGTTTATTGTAAATAAAAAAAGCCGAAACAGGGAAGAAAGGTCATATTTTTAGGTTTCAAGTGTAAAATGATGTGGCAAAATTACTCATTATTTACTCTACTAAAACCAACATTTTAAATTTCGCGCACTTTAAAAAATCGTAGCACCTAACGTATGAAAGCTACACTAATGATTTTGCTACTAAAAACTTTTTTGATATTTTGTCTATATTCGCTGCATGTTATATAAAATTTCCAAAAACAAATTTTTTTTTCTATTAGTGAAAACTGGTTTACATAATTTCTAAAGTTTCAAGTTCATCGATGTTTTAGCCATATTTAAAATAAATAATAGCTGTCATGTTTTACGTGGGAAGAAGCGCCAAAATGTCTGCTTTAAGTAAAAAAAAAATCGTCTCGGTAGCTTAATTAGGTAAGAAGTTATACAAGGGGAAACATAAAAAAACACGATTTTAAAAAAATAATAATTTTTCCAGTTTTTTGTAAATAAAAAAAGTCGAGACCGCAAAAAAAAGTAATTTTGTGATTTCGTATGTACAACGATCGATTTAATAAAATGAGGTATATATTGGTGTGTTTTAACGCAAAAAAAAAATCGAGAAGGGAGCGACTTTTGCCCCGTTTTTTACTCCACTAATGGGAAAAAAAAATATTTTCTTTGACGATTATACGTCAGCAAAACCGCTGGAGCAGTAACGGTGCGGGAACAAAAAGTTGATGCATACTGACGTGTTTAGTGGGAGCTGTATTTTTGTCGAGTGTTTGTTCGGATCTCCTATAATTATTCATCTTCATCAGATCCTGCATTCTACTGACCCAACAACCAACCCTGCCTGTAGTTACTATAGCACTATGTATTACTAAACATAGGTACTTGAAGCTCTTTATTGGTTACATACATTCATCGTATTTAATATGCATTTTTTAGAAAATGCATGACTTATTACTGCAAAACATATACGATCATGACTGTATACAGAATGGGCAAAGTTTCATTAAGTAAAAAAATCCAATACATGTCCTATACATAGGTATGGTCTTTACTAAGAAAACTTCCACTATCAAAAATAAATATTTCGAAAATATTTAGGTGGGGGTACGTTTTAATGCAATATCCTTTTTCAAAAAGTTAAAAATACTAACTTGTTTTTTAATGAAACGTCCTGTATATTATTTTCAAAAATCAGAAAATTAATAAAAACTGTTACATTACATGCATTGGTAGGTATTTTCTCTCCATAACACATTTTTTCTTATAGCACCGTGCTTGTTTTAAAATATACGAAAGCACCCTATACAACCCTTTCCCATCATCTAAAGAATATCTTTGGTAATAATTGGAAAGTGCTATTTAGCCCGAGGTTACCTCAGGTTCAATAAATTGTACTTTTTATCGTGGTTACACTTTCTATTTATACAGCGCTTCTCTTTAATGTATGTATGTATGAACTAATCTAGACAGAAATTTGAAAATCTACAAAAATCGGAAAGAATTTTACGCGATACTTAGCCCCCCCCCCCCACTGCTCATAAGATTATTTCAATTAAGGATCATGTGAGGAATAAAATACTCGTTATTAAAAATTTGTATTCTCCCAATATCCAAAATGTAATAAAACAAAGATATAGTGAAAAAGATAGATAGGACTGATCAAAAACTATAAAAAATGTAAAATCTATGAGAGTTTGAAAGGTTATCTTGCAAGTCTTTCGAACATTTTCTAGGTCCATTATTTTTGTAAGGTACTTATATCTTGAATTTTTTCTAAAATCGGGTGTGCTTGTAGGACAAATGTTCCGTGCATGACAATAGGCTGTGAATATTTGTTAATAAGAGCATCACAAACTTTAAAGAAATTGCCTAAATTCAATGTCGAAATAGTTTCTGCAAAACAACTTAAAAATTGATCTAAAATATCGTACACATACATTTTTTTTTGCATTTTTTTTTCAAAATATACAAAGACCTGTTCTTGCGTCGATACATCTATTGGCTGTAAAGAAAAATGCCGTATTCTTTATTACAAACTATTGCAAATTTTCATGACTAAGGATGGACGATTTATCGATAGGTCAGCAGCATATCGAATAAGAGTAGGTAAATAAAAAAATATTGATATATCGATGATAAGTGCCGATAGGTATCCGATAAAATCGATAAGTAGCCGATAACATCGATAGTTATACAAAGGTGACTTTTTTTGATGTCTTCAGCTTTACTTTATAATTGTAATCCAGTCATAATACTCTATTTTTAGATTCGATCATATTAAACTTTCAACTTTTCTATAAACCCACAGCGGGGTCCTTTAATGTCCTTTTATTTTAGGCATGAATTATGGTGGATAATACCCTAATAAAAGATATGCTACTCGAGCCCTTTTTCCATAAATTTTTCCCTCAACATTTTCATCACAAAACATACAGATACTTAAGTAGGATTTAGTCTGCTAAGGAAGTGTCCCAGATTTTATGGTCGACTAATTTAAAAAGTAAATGGGGACATTAAATATATTACAATCTAACATAATATCAAATTAAACTCACTTAAGATAATATGACTTTTTACGAAAATTTTACTGTTGTCACTAATTTAGATAGTAAAGGGTCTGCACTTTATTCCAGTTCCTTTGGAACTGTTTGCCTTTTCTAAAAACGTCCGGCCACTTGAATGTTTACACTTCCCAAAAATTACTTACTTACTTATTTAAAAAGCTGTGCAAATTACATACACATTTTGAAAGAAAATTTTAATACTTTCATTGTTGGTAGTTCGCGACCACAATATCTCAGATTCGAAAAAAAAAATGTACAGCTCTTTCGAACTCTATTTAATTATTTAAATTAAATTGCTACGTTTCAATATCGTCCTCAAAGCTAAAAGAAAAGAATATTTTATTGACACAAAAATTATATTTATTTTTGAAAAATTGCAAATTACAAAAACATTTTTAAATAAAAAAAAATCAATTATAACGTTGGTACTTCACGTCCACAGTGTTTCGATTTCGAAAGAAAATAATAATAGTAGTAGTAGTAGTAGGTGGGGAGACTAAAGCCTAGTAGCTAGTTAAAGCTTAATATTAAATTAATATATCTAAAAGGAATATGATTCGTCATTATAGAGTAAATAGTACTGAATTCTTAAAAGAAATTTAAAAACTACACTTGATAACATGATGAAACAATTTTAATAGTACTGGCATAACAAGGATGGTAAGGTTTATTACAGGTGAGGGAGATTTCGGACGAGCAAGCTTAGCGAATCACTACCAGAATCAAACAAGTGGCAATTCGCGCAGCGTCGCAAGAATTTCTACGTGTATGTTTTTTAAATCTGTAGTAGCCTTTAGTATCATGAAAGACCAGTGGGGCCAGAGGTTCCTAAATCGGTAGATCTGAGGATTCTTTGACAGATTTCCGCGGACAGGGCTGCCCTCGGCGGTCCCCGTCTTGCTGGATAGATCTAGATTGGGCTGTCTGTACACCTACTGACAACACCGTTCCAATTCTAGTTACATAATTATAAAACTGCCTTATATACTGTATATTCGGAGTGGAATTTTTGGTCTTTGGTATCATGTATGCTATAACTTCTTATCACTACCTTTGCCTTGTCATATTTTTAAATTAAAAATATAAACCTCTAAATACTTTTTAACGTGAAAGAATTGGTAAATTTGTAATAGGCTGTAATTTTGTATATGATATTCGATGGGTTAGTCTTGCAAATGAAATTTGGAATTGCAAATGAAATGCAACAGTTTCAAATATTCATATAATTGTTTTTTTCGGCACCTCAAATTTCCTCACCATGTTAATAAGACCTACAAACTATCTAACTCTCACATTGAGATCGTGAGAATATTGTAGTAATCAAATATTCAAAACAATTTTGTAAGGAAATAATGCGCTGCAGAATTATGTAATGTATTTATAAGTGCAATATTTCCTTTTTTTTATTAATATACAAAGATGGGTTTGTCTTGTTTTTTTTTTTTCAATTAGATGTTATTTTTTATGTCGTCCGTCGATGTAGTTGATGGACGTCCTCTATTTCTATAGGTTTGATCTTCGAGCTGCCTTTACAAAAATATTGATAAAAACTACAAAATGGTCAGTGTTTACTTTGAGCCTTTAATTCCCTGGACCCCAGGCGGGTTTTAAACAAATTACATTTTTATGGCTTTCGTGGTACATGTGCTGCTTATTTAGAAAAAAGAACCCAAACGGTTTGCATCACAACAAATGGTAATGGTGAAACTATTAAACTTAAAATGGCGGTGCTTCAGGGGTTCATTCTGTGGCCACTTTTAGTTATATTATATGTAAATGATCTCTCCTATGGATTTGATGAGTTGTTGGTTTTCCAGTATGCAAACGATACTTCTGTTTTGTTGGCTGACCATTGCTTGGATGGTCTCTTGTGATGTGGCAGAGTCCCTGGCTGAGAAGTGTAGGGGAAATTCCTTGAGACTTACTGCTGACAAAATTGAGAGGGGAACTTGACCAGTGCTTGGCCTGAGCAGCCCACACTGATCTCTTGCCTCGAGATTGAGTAGTGCGTGTGCTATGATCTGTAGATTTAAGACCCATCATATATTTGCAGTTATTGATTATGGATTTTGCTTTTAGGGCTCTTCAATGGATGCCACAAGAATTTCCATCATATGGAAGAATATAATTAGACGTATTCTTGGTTTACCGCGAGGAGCATCTTGCGGAGAATATTTTCGGTAGTTAGACATCTTAACAGTACCATCATTATATTATTTATCTGCAGCGATGCTAATTAAAAAATTACCCTGAGTTCTTTACGCAAACCGCCCAAAATATGGACCATATAATAGGAGTGGTCCTTATTATATGGCAGTTAAGGCCTATCGATATCTACTTATAACTTTAAGAGCTTCTATAGTCAAAACATTAAAGCTGTAACATTAAATAGTCAAAACATTAAATCTGTAATTCGAATTTATTATTGACAGATGAGTAGAATATTTTAAAAGATAATAAAATTACTGAGCACATAAACAACTACATCAAATCTTCACAAATCAGTTTTGACGCAGGTGAAAACTGACAATATATCTCTAATGTATCTCATAATATAACCCATAATAATAATAATTTTCTATAAATTGATAAGATTGTTTATATATTTTGTTAAAATGTTTTGAAAGTTTTAACCTTCTGCGGAACTCCGGATTATTGGTATACTCGACAGTTTTAAAAAACCTCTCCGGAGATCCTTAAAAAAAAGGGGTAGGGGAGTCTGGTTTTTCGGAGGTTAAAATGATTTAAACCTTTAAACCTTAAAAAGGTCAGGACAGTGTCAGGCAAAAACGAACGAAAGTAAAGATTTTTTCGCTCATTGTTGATCTGTAAGAGATCATTCTAAAATATTATTTCGGTAGTTTTTAGTTCATATACAGACAGAAAAATACTTAGGGTCGAATTGAGATAGGTTGCAGTTTTAAGTTATTACTGCATATTATTCTGGATTTTATTGCAAAGTATCAGAAAGTTGATTAATAAACATACTACTTTAAAAAACAATGACTACTTTCTATGATTATCACAACTTTTCTGTGACTCATTTGCATATTTTAATATATCACATTTAGCTAATAATAGCAAAACTCTCGATATACCATAATCATTTGACCAATGATGAAGAAATAACTGTAAGATTCTTCTAATTGTGGATCAGAAATAAGTATGCATGTTATTTATTTGCTGTTTAAAAAAAACGTATCCCTATTTATTTTGAAATTGTAAGCGGATTTACCTTAAGCATATATACGGACAATTGTCAAAAATGTTTAAACAGTGTTGGTGGCTTATTAATATTAAATTTCAGAATTATGCTTTCGGCAGTTATGTTGCTTAATTGTTTTTTTACATTCTAGTAATATATTTTGCATTTTTTAGGCTTCATTAAGAGAAGAGTTTTCCAAATTTGGTAATGTCAGAAAAATATTTATAGAAGCAGAAAATAAATACGCAAAAGTCTATTTGGACGACAAAGAGTAAGTAAATTTTATGTATTTATAATTGTATTTTTTATTGTAATTCATGTAATTTAATTACCTTTATTACGCAGAAACGTTAAGTGCCAATAAAGTCTTGAATTGCTGTAGTCTGACTATCCCCAAAATATATTGATTTTCATCTAAAAGGGTATCGGTTCATTTTTAAAAGGTAATATAATTTTGGAAATTACAAAAAACGTTTATAAAGGTTTATAAAAATAAAAAAATAAAATATGAAAAAAGTCGAATAATCTTAACTAGAAATATAACATACTTGTTTTACAATTATTTATAATTAACAGCAACAATTATGGTACGAGTGGGGATCAAACCCGCACCTCTGGATCACTAGTCGCTAATTGCTCTATCGTACCACTGAAAAGCAATTCGTACATGTACATATTCAAACTCACCAGTATCATAACCATTGTAGATCCTGTCAAATATTCAAAACTTGGCTTATACAGGCATATCGTAAAATTATAGATTTACTAATAAGAACGGTACCTAATAGCGATGGCAGATTTGACGCCCAGTCAGGAATGCCGTGCTATAAGGTTACAATACTTGGCTGGATCAACAATGGTTATGAAACAGTGGTACGATAGCACAATTGGTTAGAGCAATGGACGATTAGTGATCCAGAGGTGCGGGTTCGATCCCCACTCGTACCATAACTCTTGCTGTTGATTATAAATATTTCTAAAACAATATTTCACAGTTTAAAAACAAACTGGTAAATACTTCTATACTTCTTTTACTCTAGATATTTTTACTTCGAATGGAATGCAAATTTTGCATCTAAAATCAGATGTGATAAAGGGTTAAAGTGGTAAAATTTTGGTGTAAAGCCATTATGGCGGACCGAAATGGCCGTGTAATGAAATATTTATAAATCCGGTAGCAAAACCTAGTTATCCAATTGATTAATTTTTGTTGAAATTCGAAGCTGTTTCTATTTCTTTTAGACATTACATCGGTTTTTGAATGTGCCAAAGTATAAGATAGTTGAATAGGAGTGAAGCTAAATGTGGCATTGCCAATGGATTTAATTTAGCTGTAGACGCAGGTGGTAGAAATTATACGAGTTGTATTACATTCCCAGCAAAACACAATTCTGTCAACATATTTGAAAAGTTATTTGGAGTTTATACAAATTTCGAAAAGTCACGTTGATTTTGTTTAATTGAGAAGAAGTAAAAAGTGTATAACAATTTATCAGTGAGAGCACATGACAATGCAGTAATTACTAAACGAACATTTACCAAAAACTGTTCCAAGTTACATAGATTTGTTTCCGATTTTTGAATTAAAACACACCGTGGTACTATTCATATTATGACGAGGCATTGTCTCATCAGCATAGACGTTTTGATCATTTTGATTAAGTTGTTTAAATAATACACGACGTCGACATTCAGTAGCCTGAGAGTCTCTATATTTAGAACTTATAGGAGAAATTAAAAAAATGTATTTAAAAACTTAATATTTTCCACACCCTGTAATCTGTATTTCCTGTTTTTCTGGTAAGAGGCATTAACTCCTTTCATGAAACTATTTTTGTCTTTTTCCTTGTGAAAAAACAATTTTTATTAAATAAAGTAAACAAGGCCATATAAAATATATATATTAAAAATAAAATTAAATTTAACTCTATATTTGGAACTTATAGGAGAAATTAAAAAAATATATTTAATTACGTAATATTTTCCACACCTTGTAATCTGTAGCGTCCCATAACAAAGCTTTACATGTTTTACAATGTCATACCATAAAATAGACAAACTTCAGGCGGTTATAAAACAGCGGGAAATTCTATGGTTATCAGAGAACCCTTGATTATGTCCTTGGTAAGCCTATGTCTGGACATACGACCTGCACTTATTTTGCGGATTAGTCCATGAAGGTCATAGGTCTACTGTTTCGCTATAAGTGCAGGTATGTTGTTCACACACAGACAAACCAACTCTCAAAGCAATGGAAATACGAAAAGATGAATCATCCAAAAGGTTTCCTCCCCAAAGATGCAGAAGGTAGAGCTTTTAAACGAGTATTGCTTTCAGGGCTTTGAAGAGCAAGAAAACGTGTACGAATTAACTACGCTTATTCAGAATTAAATTTCGTGACGCTTAAATATAAAATACTCTTTACAAATTACTATGTACTTTACTTATAACATTTACTGGTATTATTTTGGCTCAGCTTTCAAATGAGAGGAAAGTCAATCGTTAATCAGCAATATTAAAAAAAATGCCAAAAATAAACTCGCACGTACTTTTACCTTGATACTTTTTAATTATTTACAAATCCATATAATAATAGTAAAACATCTATCTATACTTTTAAATGTAATATTAAATAATATATAAGGCTCAAAAACTGTAGACTCGACTCCCCATTTTACGTAGAAGAAGTTTAGAGGTGCCGCATCGCATTTAATAAACTTGGGAGTGTGCCCGAATAATTTTTTAATGTAATTTGTGCCTGATTCTTTGTAAATTGTTATTCGACTTGGGCAAATAGGAATTTATGTCAAAATATGTTTCATTTAAATCTCTAACAATTATTCAAATTAAAAGGAAGGAATATACATTTTTCATCTTCACAACTTTATTTGTCAATATCTTTAGATCTAGATGCGATCTAGATGCATATGTTAATATTTTAAGCTTTTTAAATATATAATGCAATAGAACTTCAACCATGTTATGATAATTATTTTTTAGTCAACGAAAGACACCAATTATTTACCTTTTTTGCCTATTATACAGTATGCCCATGATGATTGACATATTATCCTACCATATGTATTGTACAAATCTTATAAAAATATTACATTTAGTTTTTCCTATTTTTTCCATTATATCATATTAACATTTTTTCCTTGTATTGGTATGTATGACCTTTAAACGAGCAGTTACATAATGTCCAATTAAAAAGATATGGGAGATATGGAACTCGGATTTATCAATTTTTTATCACATAAGATGAATATAAAAAAAGAATTTTAAAATAACTTGCATTTTTTAAAATGAGACAACCTGTAAATTTTACTTTTGTTGGATAGGTCTCTTTCCTGATTTCAAGTATACCGTGTTTAATACCTTTGATGACAAATATTCTTTCTTCACTACATTTGTCTAATGGCGAAGTTCTTCTCCATTTTCTCCTTTATTTGTACAGATACACGTATCAAACTCGGTATATTTGCGGGAAAAAGAGACTTATCTACTGAAAGTAAAACAGTCATGAATAAAATGTAACAAGTTAAATTTATTTATATTCTGTTTTTTAACAGGCTGTGTTAACTATTGCTTATTTTATTTTTTTTAGGTCAGTCACCCTGGCATGTAGTGAACTGAATGGGTACAAAAGTTGGAAAGTAACACTCTTTAAAGACGATTATAAAAATAACAATAACAAGTAAGTTAAGAAAATTCAATATTCTGTAAGTATAGCTTCGGAATGTGGGACCAAAAATTCCTCGTAATTTTATGAAAGTTAGTTTCTGATTCCTAATTCATCAAAAAACGTACATACGAACAACTTTTCAGCTGTTTACAAAAGGTTTTTATTTGACACTAAGAATAAGCGCGTGTTCTATTTCTGTATTTAGGGATATGCTACAGTACCGGGTGCACGAAGGGCAGGGGTGGCTCGTGAGGTTTGAGTTTGGAGTGGTGCATCGGTGCTCAAACACCAATAAAAGATACCGACAATTGCGTAACAATGTATTCTTTTTCTGTCGATTTTCTTGTACATGTCAAAGCTCGGAAATATATTTTATATAATTTTCGATATACTGCTGCTCTTTAAAACTTTCTTCTCCACCTCTTTTATACGCTTCTCACAAAAAAATATAGTTAGAAATTCAGGGTTTTTTAAAATTACAATTTAAGTAAAAGTACTTGGTGTATAACAGTGATTTTGGTGCAAGATTTTGACATTATATGAAGTGTGATACTTCCCAGAAAATTATTCCATACTTCAGAAGTAACTGCACATATGAAAACTGAATGGACTTAGAATTGAGCCTTACATAAAGAGACTGAGACCTGGAGCTTTTCGTTTTGCTGAAAAGAAGCAATGCTGTTTTCTCTGGAAATTAGACTCACACCAGGCCACCATCTGTCGAGCTGCAGGTGAATAACCCACCGAAAGGGCATCAAGGGTAAGCTCACACCGATTGACAGATGTATTATCAGCATACTGGCAAATATGCCCACCCCGCAACACTCCAGGTAGGTCATTCATTTACAACAAGAAGAGAAGCGGTCCTAGTATAGACACCCATTTTAACAAGTATTTATTCAGAATAGTGTTGCCGTCATCCATGAGAAACACAGATAACCTGATATCTATCTTATATCTATCATATCTATTAGATATGATGATATCAGGCTCAAGCTGATACCCCTTACGCCCTACTTATCTAACTTAGTAGCACTTCAGTAGCACTTCATGATTGATGGTATAAAAAATAGACCACCAACCTTGTTTTTGGTTTCAAGTTTTTCGATTATGAAATTGATTGTTCGAAAGATGGCCATTTCTGTTGATTTGCCGGGAACAAAACCATACTGGCAACCATTAAGTATGTTGCAATTTAAGAGGAAATTTAATAATCTCTTATACATTATTCTTTCAGATACCTTGGACACCGATGGAAGAATAGACACAAGCCTATAGTTTAAAGGGTCATGTATGCTACCATTTTTGAAAACAGGGACCACCTTTGCAATTTTAAGTTGGTCAGGAAACATTCCCATGCTGAAATAATTATTTATTATGGTTGTTAATGGGATGCAAATTCTATCATCTACGTGCTTTAAAAGGAAAACCGGAATTTCATGCACTCCTGCAGAATACTTGTCTGGAAGGCTCATGATAACATCAAAAACCTCTATCTCATTTGTCGGAATAAAAAATAGCGATATTAGTATTATTAGAGGAAGAGTCACTCATGACTATGTTAAGAGTATACACTGAATTGCTTTTTGAAAATATCTAAAACTTTTTCAGGATCATCTATTTTATTTTCACAAGGTTTCGTTGTTTGGTATTTTTATTCAATTCTTTGTTGAAAATCTACCACATAGTTTTATTTTTGTTTTTAGAATTAAATATTTTGTTTTAGTTTCCGAAAGAAAAGTAAAGGATAAAAAATTAGTGATATGAATAAGCTACCTCTGTAAGTATACAATCATAAGGTACATTATGTAGTAACAGTTTTGTTATGAGGGGCATACACTAAAAATTAAAAAAAATAATAAAATATACTCTACAAAGCAGCCACATGGCTTGGGGTAGCCAGTAGTTTTTTGGCGAGTCAAAATTTAAAAAATAACTGCTTAAAAGCTGCCCGGCAGACCTTGTTCTGCGTTTTTTCGTTTAGATAGCGCGATGAGTTTCCAATGGAATTATAAGAATATGCGCATTCACCAGATCGTCTAGAAATGTTAATGAAGAAAACAATGGTTTTATAGAAAAAAATACGCAATAAAACAGTACAAAAAATGCTGTTGAAAAGTCTCGGTATCCACACGATCATTTGGAAAAAAAGCATGTAAATTGGTGAAGTACAACTCTGTTACGAAAAATCTGGCTTAGCGTTTTAAATATATAAAAGAAAATAAAATATATTTTATTGTCCATCCAAAAAATACTTTGTATCTTATTTTGAAGAGCCGTATGCTGAGTTTTAACAGCTTATGATAATGTGTTATATACATATAATCTACTTGATAAGTAAAGTTTCTCCGAAACATAACAGTCACATGGCTTGGGGTATGTACGTTCAATGAATTTCAGATAGTTTTTATAATTATACCTAGTGATTTGAGCGAATGTTTTATTGGCATTTGCCATCATCGACATTTAAATTCAATTTCTTATCCAAAAACTTTACTTGCCTTTGCCTCTCGAAAGACTACAACCACGGATTTTTTGGGGTTAAGCATCAAATTATGGTTTTTTTGAATATATATATATATATATATATATATATATATATATATATATATATATACATATAAATAAATATAATCAATCTCACGGATTTCCATGTCAAGGTTTAGAAAATAAACCGTACTGGGTTAAATTTGATTTTATTGAAAAAATGTAGACCTGTTGAAGCTTCATCAGTAGATAGTGTTCTAAAAAATAATCATCTATATAAATAATTATTTCAGTTTCTTTCTCTCTTATGGCATTCTCTATAGTGCTATCTCTTTTTGATGACTATCTAATTATTAGCCCCTTTTCCTTGAGCCTCCACTGCTCCAGAGCCTTATTGATATACCTATATGATGAGCAATATTTAAATAAAATTAATATACGCATAATTGCTTTGTACTTGTACTCTAAAAAATGTTATAATAGTATTAAAAACATTAAACCGAAATAACTTGGATACAGGGAGTCCCAAGAAAAATGACCTAAAAGTAGATTTTGTTGATTTTAATAAGTTGGTTGGATTTAGTTAAAAGATTTATAATAAAAGACACAAATATATACGTCTTTAAAAAAAACTAGCTTTTTTTAAGAGACCAGTCATTTTTTAAAATAAACAATTATATTTACATGGAAAACACTACTTACAATTAGGGTGGGTTTTACATATTACGAAAACATTCATTTTTAATACAATAATTTATTGCCACCAGGCAAAAATTAGCAGGAATAATAAACGGACATGGTTTCCTCACACTATTTTACATATAATTTTAAAGAAAATGACTTTAAGTGTTAACAATTATATGAAATATTTCTTTGATCAAAAATCTGTAATTTATTCAGAATGGATAGAATTTTTATATAAGAAAGAGAATTTTAATTATGTATATTATTATGTTATTTGAGAGTTCATAAAGGAAATTCTGAATGCTAAAAAACTTTCGACAAAAAGGTCTATCACTTAAACCTGAATAAATATTAATGAATCTGATTGAGTTAGCGTTTGACGTAACATGAAAGTTAGTTTAAAGCAAATACTTCTACTTACATAGTGAAAGAAAAACAAGTAAAACAGTTTTTTTTTAATACGGTGGTGGCGCTGAACTTTTGAGTTTTGACAAGCTTTTTTGTACAACAGTCATGTGTAAATATGTATAGGTATTATTCTTGATAAGATAAAAAAACACGTTAAGAAAATGTACAGTTTGTTGAAAACACCCTGTATATTAAAACGATCAGAATATTTAAGAGCACATTGTCTGGGTTAGAAAAGAGCACAAAAATATCTACTATGTAAAACAGATTTTTTAAAGTCCGCTACGTTAGAATGTCTAAAAAGAAATACAGAAAGGATAACATTTCTAGAAAATACTTTCTTTGTATCGATTGATGCATATGTTATACTATTGGTATTTTTATTTAACTTAAACCACTTCATTTCATAAAATTCATTTAACTGAAATATATCTGTTTTTTTACATTTTCAGGCTATTCTCTTCAAGGTCAGACGCGTCAGTAGCGAGCGAACCATTTGATATCAGTAATCTTAATTTGTGTGGAAGTAGCGGACGTCATTTTGAAGACATGGAGGAATGTTGTGCATATGCAGGAGAGTACGTTGATATTCATGGCAATTCAGTAGAGGTTCTGCAAGCAGATAGTGGGCGACTCTTTGTAAATTTAAATGATGTTAAAGCAGCTGGTTTTAGTATTTATCCAAAAACAAGTTTTCAAAATTCCCTAATTACCAAAGAGTAAGTAATATTTTGACTACTGTAAACTAAAATTCCAGGTCCTCAATGCTCAATCGTTTTTATTATAGTTGCATTAAAAATAAAAAAAATTTACTGAAATCCTTCTTTGCGTTAACTTCTATTAAGGATAAATGTAACTATCTCTATCAACAATCTTTTGGCAGATTTAATGTGTCTATCTCACTCTTTACTTTGGAAAGTGATATGTTAAACTAGTAGGTATTATCACCTGGGATTAACTGTGGCAAGGATTGCTTGTAAAGGAAAATTGATAAATGAGGTATAGAAGACTCAGGCAGGTGGCAATTCTGAACCCTATGGAACTGCTGCGTTTTTGTGTAAAGGTGATATAAGTAATCATAAATCACTACAGCCATCATAGTAACACCAGAGTTATCTTTATTTACCATAGGCGCCGAGTATGTGTTTGTTGCGGTGCTGAAGGTCGCCATGGGTTACCTTATGTAAAAAAAATATTTAAAATAATCGTTGGTAATAGAAAACAAAACCAATCAATCGCAAATATTTTATTCCTATTAGCCCGGACTAATATATATTTCATGATCGTCAGCAAAGGATGGTTTGGTATGGTAGGAGGAGGGTGAGACTAGAAAGTGTTGGGGAGACCTGTCGATAGGCGATAAATATCAAAGTTACTCTCACCATTTTTAAAGGTTAGCTCAAACTTAAAGTTATTTCATTTTAACCCTTTCCTACGTGTCTTTAAAGTCTGACGAAATTTTACAAAAAACGGGCAAGTGTTTGCTTATTTTAATTTTTGTATAATCGTTTATGGTGCCCATTATATTTTTTATGGTACCTAAGTTGTAGAAGTACTAGTAGGATGCACAGGGGGCTGCAGTCTATACAGGAAATCCCAGCTATGAGGCTCACCAGCCTTTTTTCTCCACTTGTGATAAAAAAAAATCCGTCGGACCCTATACTTCATAATTTTTTCCAGAGAATTTGCATCGCAAAGCACTTTAATCAAGATCTTCGCCGATAAACTGGCTTCATACACCTTACCTTTGTTCAGTGAAAAAGGATTACGAAGGTGAACCAAATTATTATTGTACAGAGCATTCAAGCCTGCAGATATCCAGACGTCGTTATTGCAAAATAAGATGGTTATTGTGGATGGTGGTTTTCTTTTTTCTCAAAGTTGGGTGGGATCGAACGGAATCGTTTGGCTCTATCTGCAACAAATACGTCAACTATGTCGAGAGGCATTATGGATCACAAGTTATAGTCGCGTTTGATGGCTATCCAAGTGATCCGAATCAGCGAGTTTTCAAAAAGCTCAGAAAGGGTTCGTCATAGAATATTTCCTGCTGTTTTTCAAGAAAAGTTCTTGGGTAATAAATACAAGAACCACCTGATTCAAATGATGACTACCTATTTTGAAAACGATGCTACGAACGTATTAGAGGCAGCAGTGGACTCATTTCTGATAGTGAACACAACACTGTCACAGTTGGCCAGATTTGATACTGTTGTTATAGTCAGGGAGGAAGTTCATGTGCTTGTTATGCTGTCGGGGCGAGAGAGAGTATACCTTCTCAAACCAGGAAGGAATGGGAAAGAAGAAACATACTTTTCTTTTTCATCGACAAAAACCTCTGCCCTGAAAGAAGCCGCTTCCACATTCTAGAAGGCAATGGCTACAATAGCCCAAATCAGCAGAGCACCTCTTCGTCAAAATGTCAACAAAAAATAGGTTTAGATTATCGATATTACCAGCAACACTCTATGCAGCTGACCAACCACAGCTTCAGAACATTTCACCAAGTACAGTTATGACTGGGAAACACCAACAACCAAAAAAAAATCCAACGAGCTTTTTCCCTACTGAACTTGGAATTTCCAAGCTTTATAAAGTTTAAACAATATTTGAATGTTCCCCCTTTTCTTTATTGTTGCCTGGTATTTATTAATACTGTATTTTAACTTTACAACTATCAGGTTAAATAGTATAACTTTTGCCACTTTAATAAATTATTGTATAGACTTAACTTTAAGATGTAATCCGTAAATAGGTATAAAGAGTTTAATGGTTTGCAGAGACGATTTGAGGGAATTTGAAAATTATTTGCTGGACCAGGGAAAACAGTATATCATCAAATATAAACGGAGGTTTGATGAAGAAGAAATGCTTAATGTCTTTGAAAGGTAAGCAGCAAAGTGACTGAAAGTTTGGTTTCAGCTATGTTTTTTTCGTCAGTATCATCAAAATAAGTTGCAATTTTTTTAACAATAGACGTGTAAGTGCTGGTGCTATATGCTTGTAGGCCATTGAAAATACAGTTTAGAAACTTATTTTCGGACATGTGAGCATCGAACTCACTTAGTTTTTATTTTTTCTAGGTAATCATGTATTATGTTTGTTTTGTTAATTACATTCTATAAAAAGGGTTTTTTTTGTAGACATGAGATGAGAACGAGATTTCTGGGAATTTAAAGTTCTGAAACCATCTGAATATTTTATTTAATATCGCACTCAGTTTTATTTACAGTATTTTCATAATAAAAATTGTATTCCAAATATTTTTATATCTCCTTTTGAATTTAAATTTGATTTTTAATATATATATATATATATATATATATATATATATATATATATATATATAGTGGGTCGCAGATTTGGCTTACATGTATTGCTATCTCGGAAACCGTTATAGCTATCAGATTAGTTAAGTTATCAAAGTTTTAGAGAATTTTGGTACAAATCCGCCTTAAGATTTAAATTATCTTTTGTGGTTTTTGAGATAATTAAGAAAAACCAAAATGGTGTATTTTTAACTTTTGCTGTAGCTCATAAAAGACAAGTATTGTGGTTTTATCGTTGATACATTATTAGGACATTTTTATTAGAGGAATTTAACGCAGGCAAAACTATTTTTCTGGCTTCATTTGCTTTCGAGATATTTACATAAATTTTTATTTTCATAAGGACGCCATAATGACTTTTCCCAAGTCTGGGTTATTATTTTTCTTAAGCTCTATTTCTTGATAGTTGAAGAATTTGAAAATCTTTAATTTTACATCTGTCGCATCCAAAAAAAGTGTTTACTAATTTGCTGTAAGTTCTTCCAGATATTTCAAGATAAATAATAAATATATGTAAAAATGTTGACTTTATAATGTGTTTAATTTCTAAGTAGTCCTCCATTGTCCAAATAATTGAGACTAATTAGTTCGTTCAGTAATTTTTATTCTTTTTCACAGCTAATCAGTACTAGTTTTGGGCATTTTAATTTTGAGATTTGATCATAATTTACTAGTTTGAATTCACTTAATGTTATTAGTTCTTCGATTTGCTCTTGAAGATTTGACTGAATAATTATCCCTCCATTTTTAATATCCTTGACTTGATTGATAGAAACATTTATTTCTAATGGATTAACTTGCTTTTGAACTTCCTTCTTTGTTTGGTTACTTATTTGTAATTCTTTTGGCTTAATTAACAGAACTGATACATTTTTTTGGTGGTAACTTTTTGTTTTTCTTTTTTTTTTTAATATTTGAATTGGTTAATTGCCTTTCCATTTTGCTATTATATTGATTTAATTTTTGAATTAAAATATTCAATTTTTCTTCCAATTTGTCTATTTTCTTCAAATTTGTGATATTATTTTCAAATATTTCTTATTTATTTTTATTAAAATATTTTGATTTTCGATAAAATTATTAACAATACCTTTAAGTAATTCATTTTCTTCTTCGAATATCAATAATCTGTAGTTTGCACATTTGCAACATCCAATTGAATATGAATTTTAACTAAAGTTATGGCTACATTTATCACAATTATTAATACTTGTATCATCTTGATTAAGTATTTGGAAGTGTATTTCATTTGAGGGACTTTCTTCTCTTCTATCTTGTGTGGAAATACTAAATGTTTTTAAAAATTGTTGATATTTTTGGTCTTCTGGATATTTATCAGGTAAATAATTACTTTCATTTAGACTTACCATTTTCTTCGTCAAAATTTTGATTAATGACGATGGCATTTTTTTCTTCCTTTTGGGAGCTATTCAACGACTTATGTGCTATTTTAAGATCTAAGTGTTTATGAGGTAAAAAAATCCCTTTTTCTAATTAAATACTTTTGCGCTATTATTTTTTGTATTTTCATTAAAAACCAGGAAGAAGTTGGACGTTTATAACTAACACCGATCAATAGCACCGTCTGCAACAGCAACCCGAACTTTTCATGTTATTCTTAACGTATTCCATTACCAATAAGAATTTATATGTTGGACAATAACACATGTATCCACTAAAGAGGTTTACATTTAGACCAGGTCTAACTTGACAGTTATGTTTTACAATTGAACAGATAATTTTTCTAAATGTCACAATTACAAAAATAACAGTGACATAAGCGAAACATAACTGGTGAACTAAGAGTTTTAAGTACCATGGTAACTCGATCTGGTCTAACTCTTAAACCTTTTCAGTGAATACGGGGGTAATAGTTTTCATACGGCTTTACATTAATATGTATTAAAACAGAACAAAAGTTTATATTATTTTTTTTGTAAATGAGGGGCTGTTTATGAATGTGCTAGAAAATGTAGGGCAGATCATTAACTACAAAAAAAGCTTATACTGCCTTTTTTTTTTCGGAAATGTAATAGTGTAATAGATCAATTAATTTTTCTCTCTCCTCTTTTCTGACCAAGAGAAAATTTTTTGAATTTATTAGCAAGCGCGCGGACAAATTTTGCCATAACTCGAGTAAAAATTATTTTTTATTTATAATTCAAAATGCATTTGGAATCTGTGGCTACATAATGTAACATAACCTCGAACTGTTTTTCTTCGAGCCCAGTTTTTGCAAAAAACTATAAAAACAGTAGAAAAAAACATGAATACCACTTTTTTAGGTAATAATCTGCTATACATTTGTTGGTTAAATAATTTGGCTCTATCTGCGATAATTTTAAGGATATTGATTATTGTTTTTTTTGGCAATTTTTTTTATGAACCAGGCCGCTTACATATGAGTACTCTGCACATTTTTAAACAGCCCCTCGAGAGTTACTATTAGTGAAAAAAAAGTACACAATTTTATTATTCCTGTGACAGAACTGTCTCTGTTGACTGAGAAAGATTAGAATTGAAATGTATGGGGCTTTTATTTATATTTTTTAAATTCAAACCAATTGTTTTACGTACGTTTTAAGAATACAAAACATTTTTAAAAATCATTAGAAGGTTAAAAAACATGACCTATATTGTTTTAAATGTGAGACTCTGTATATTATTATTTCCTAAACTCCACTAGGTTTGATAGCTTTACCTTCAAATGCAACCAAGAAAATTGTACCGTAAGGGGCAATATATTCCTGATTCCACATTTTATATATTAGAAGAAACAAAAACGCAATGCGGCTTGTAGAAGGATTTTTATAATCTTTTTCGATTGTCTTTAGAAATACAAATATCAAATCTACATTTATAATCAGTAAGAAAGGGCCCATGAATTAATAATATGCTTCTAAAAAGTTATAGGTTATCTATGTTTTTCAGCTTTTTAATAGTTTCTAAAAATGTTTCTTATTCTTAAAAGACTAACAAGAACAATCCTATTTAAAGTTTTTTTTGTGTCTCTTATAGTTTAAGCTGTAAACAGGTGTACAAAATATAAATGAAAACACAGTATCCCAGCCACAGGGATCACAAAACACTAAGAAAAGGGCAGGTATGATGGAAATATAGTTATCACTCGACGGTATACTATTTATGAATTAATACGCTCTAATTCCATAATTGCCCGGATTTTTTAATAGCCTCAAATACATCTATCAATATGTGCAAATATCTTTGAATAAGCTTTTATATCTTCGTTATTCGCAGATATAAAAAAAACTTTAAATGCAAAAGTTGTAGAGATTTAAATAAAGTGATAAAAAAACAATTCCCTATCGAATTTTAAGAGGCTGTAAAATCTAATAAACGGTTTAGATAATACTATTTGCACTTTTGTATCTTCGTTTTTTATTGTCTTTCTTATGGCGTTACTCTCAAATTCATTAAAATTTTTCCATTTTTTTTTTTAGAGTAGAAAATCTTTTACACTGCTTAGAACAGAAGTGATAGCATAAGAAAGATCATAGAAACGAATCTGCAGTTTGTTTTGCACTATGTCGAACCGTTTAGATTTTGCAGACTCAAAGTTTCAATTGACAATATTCAAACGCGAAAACAATGAAGAGAGGTAGTGTTTTTTAATAAAACTTAAAAACAACGCATAAGGTCTGGTCAAAAATATATCTACGATTCTCTTTCTCCCCTTTAATTTCTTCGTATGTTCTCCTCCGTATATAGTATTATTGTCGTATTTGCTTTTTTTTGTTACAATAGGGTACGAGCAAAGTTGCAGAATTCAGAAACTGCGGTTCCGTTTGGTGAGGGGAGACTGATCAAAAATACCAATTCTAAGAACTTCAGTATCACTGCCAAAAATGTTCCAGTCTCCACTCCAGACCAGGGAAGAATACATCAAAATAATAGGTAAATGATTGAGTTTCCAATATGTTAATTGATCTAATGAAGATAATATCCATATTAATACGAACTGTTGAACGTTAAGTGAAGGTTAATGGTTAAACATTCCGATTAGTATTGTGTTTGATGTTTTAGATTGTTTTGTTATAATTGTTTTTTTACGTTGGTGAATCTGTTCCACACCCGCGTTTAGGCCTTTAAACATTCCGATTAGTATTGTCTTTGGTGTTTTAGACTGTTTTGTTATAATTGTTTTTTTTTTTCATTGGTGAATCTGTTCCACACCGACGTTTAGGATATTATATATACATTTTGTCCGCGGATGGACTTTACAAAAGGACATATGGGCTAACAATTGAAAAACACGAAAAAAATCACTCTTGATAAAAGTTTCTGTTTGAAAAATAAATAAGGTTTGCTTAACAAAAATTTAATTTTTTATATCGAGGGTATAAAAAATACAAAAATGTTGTTTTGCGTAAAAAGCATACCTCGTTTATAATTTTCTCTCAAAAGTACAAAAATTAAATGAAACGTTAGCGGCTAATACAAAACCGTATATTGAATAGATATGGTTCAAAATTAATATTAATAAATCAGTGTACATTATAGGAAACTTGTACAGAGCCCCTGCTTCAAACTATTTAGATTTTTTAGACGAGTTCGAGGAGACAATAGCAGAATATTCCCCAGTATGTGTGGAAATTATATGTGAAGGAGACCTTAATATTAACTTACTGGACTTTGAAGATAGTAAGACAATACAGTTATAAATTATCCGACTCGTTTATCTAAAACCTCCTCTACTTTAATAGGTCTAATCTTAAATTCAAATGAAAATAATTTTTATAATTCCGTCGTAAAAGACGTTTTAAACATTTCAGACCACTTCTTGGTATATTGTGAATTCTCCTTAAAAAAGTGTGAACAAACTCCAAAATATATTCAAACTCGGAAGTCTCAAAAAAATTCATAAGAACCTATTAAATGATTTGTGAAACATGTCACAACTTGATAACATACTTTATATACAAAATATAAATTTAAAAGTTACCTATTTCAATGCAGTTGCAGCAGGCTCCTTGGCTGACTGATAAAATAAAGCACAATTAGGGTACTGCTTGAGTTTTAATATAAATAATAGTAAAAACTTATGGAAAACAATGCGGACACTTGACATTTCAGCAAAAAATAAGAATTTTGATTTACCCATAGGTATGAACAAGCCAAGTGAAATAAATATTTTTTGCAAATCTGAAATGCAATTGAACCTGATAGGGAACTAAATTTTGTTTACTCATCCGATTTACTTACAGATTTCGACGATAAGTTTGAATTTACCTTGGTTGAGGAATTTACAGTATATAATGTCTCAATGAAATTAAATCGAATGCCACGGGGCCTGATAATTTAAATATAGAAATGATTTGCCATATATTGTAAATATAATTAATTCTTGTTTATTAAATTCGATTTTTCCTGATGAATGGAAGGTGTCTATGGTTTTGCCATTAGTGAAAAAATAATATCAGATTTGAGGCCTATTTCTATTTTATCGCCACTTTCTAAGGTATTGGAAAAATAATGTGCACTCAAATGAGAGAGCATGTCAAAAAATATAATATATTGCCTGAACGGCGCGGCGATCGGGGTTTACTTTATGTGGTGGACGAGATTTTACACGATATTGATAATAGTAGGACTACTCTTGTTTTACTCGATTACTCAAAGGCATTTGATAAAATAAATCACAAGCTTGTAGTGTCGATTTTACATTATATAGGTTTTTCACAGTCTGCCTTAAAGTTGATAATAAGCTATTTGCACAATAGATATCATCAATTTGTTAAAACTAGTGAAGGTATTTCTGAAAAGGGTCAAGCTCTCTGTAGTGTTCCGCAAGGCTCAGTGTTGGGCGCTTTATTATTTTGTATGTATACTTTTAGTATAATCAAGTCTCTTGAACACTGCCAGGCTTATCAGTACGCAGATGATACACAGTTAAGGTATTCTTTTTATCCTAGTGAGCAAGTAGGCTAATAAAGATCTGAAAAATATAATATATGCTTCCGGAAAACATTAGCTTTTTATTAATCCGGTAAAGTCACAAGTTATGGTCTTTGGCAAAAACAGAAAAGAAGTCATGGGTACTTTAAAAGTAACTATAAATAATAATAATTTATCGTGTGTCACATCTGCAAGAAACTTAGGACTTGAAATGGATACTGACCTACGGTTTTCTGGGCATGTCACTAACTGTTTAAAACGAGCCTACGCTAGTTTAAAAATGTTATATCCTCACAGAAATATTTCGCCTCACAGGGTGAAAGTAATGTTGACTGATCTCTTAGTTTTATCTTACTTTAATTTTTCGGATGCAGTTTACGGACCGTGTCTTAGCAAAATTGATAAAGATCGTACACAGCGCTTACAAAAATCATGCCTTAGATTCGTCTTTGGAATTAAAAAATATGAGCCTGTCAGTCATACAATGCAACTTGTGAACTGGCTTCCTATACATTTGAGATGACAGTTCAATTGCAGTTGCCTCTTCCATTCTATTATTACTACCCGAACACCACCATATTTGTATAACAAAATAAAATTCCGTACCGACGTGCATGCCTTGAATCTCCGTTTTAGGGGTCTTATTTCTCCATCTCCACACCGTACCTCTATCTTTAATAGATTTTCTTCTTATAAGATTTGCATAATTTATAATAACGTGCCCTTATCGCTTAAGCACCTTAAAGCTCCAGATTTCCGATCTTCACTCAGACGTATCCTTGAAGCTAAGGTATACAATTAAGTGTTATACTTTTTTTTAATAGCTGCAATTTTCCTTTGTCAAACCTATTCTATTGTATTCTGCATACTAAGAAATAGCCTATTATTGATTTTATTGTTTTCTTCATTTGTTTAATTGGACTACAATATAAATATCAGTTTATACTGCCTTGTAGTTCTTTTTTGTAGTAAGTACTTCTTTTACTACATGAACGTTATGTAATGTAACAATTCATACTGAAAATAAATAAAAATTATTATTATTATTATAAATATTTTTTGAATTAAATCCTAAGCAAAAATACAAGATTTCGTTACAAGGTTTAAAATTAATAGTATTAGTTTTATAACATCATTTTTAAAGTCCCAAATATTCTCAAGCACACCTTTAATTAGAGTACCTACTCCAATGCCTTTATTTAATGAAATAATTATCATTTAATGTGAAATAGTTCTTATCAAAATGCTGAGCAAGGAATTTTTATTATCAAGTGTTAAGGGGATAGTCAAATATCGTACCGCTACGCCATGGAAGAATTTAGCAAAAAATATGAAGGAGTACCAATAACTCGGATAGCAATCTGCAACGTAATAAAAAAGTTTCAAAGGACTGGTTCTGTTTTGGACCTTAAAAAGAAAAAGAAAAAATATGGCCATAACGATGCAGCTAAATTTTTAGTTCTTCAATCTGTCAGATAAACTCCAGTGATATCCCTTAGAAATAGTGCTAAATAAATCATTTGTGAAAAAAAGTCATATTCAGATGTTTTTAAAAGAAAATAAAATATTTCTGTTCAAACCCCAGTTGGGGAAGAGGGATATGTAACGAAAAGGCTAGATTTTTGTTTGTAGGTAGGAGACAAAACCTTAAATGAAAATATTGATTTTTATAAGTTTATTTTTTGATGAATGCACATTTTCTACTAATGAAAGTGCAGCATCCCAACATGTCAGGTACTGCTCTCGAGAAATTCCCAAATTTAGAATAATGACGCGAAGACAATAGTTAGAACTTAGAAAACCTACTGCTTAGTTTAATTATATATTTGTATTATTTAAAAATTACACTTGAATAAAACATGTTTTGAATTAGAAATATTTAATTAATTTTGATAAGAACTATTTTACATTTAATGATAAATAAATTAAATTAAGACTTGACAATTACTTCGTTATGTGTCATAATTATTTTAGAAATTAGTAGGTACCCTGACTAGAGGTGCGTTTGACAACATTTGGATAATGTGGTAAAACTGGTACTCCTAATTTTAAACCTTGTATTTCTGCTCAGGGTTTAATTCAAAACATATTCACTATTTGTACTTTTGACAGAAAATTATAAACGAGGTATGCTTTTTACACAAAACAACATTTTTGTATCTTTTATGTTTCCTATATAAAAAATTAAATTTTTGATAACGCGAACCTTATTCATTTTTGAAGCAAAAACTTTTATCAACTGTTGACTTTTTCCGTATCTTTCAATTTTTAGTCCGTTTGTCATCTTAGAAAGTATATATAAATTTTAAAAAAATGGGTTTGTCCCAATATTTATTGTTTATACAATATATAATTTATAATATTGCTTTCCACTTATTGTTTAGAACAATCATACATTTCTAGAAATTTGTTTTATCAGGATATAGTGATCCATTTCAAAAGGACGCATTTATGACAAACTTCTATGTGTTGAGGTCGAGCAATAAGTTTGTGGAATGACTTTTTCGTGACATGTCAAAGATATGACGTCATCGATTTTTTTAAATTCAAGTCTGTTCATGTGACACCCCGTTTGAAAGCTCTTAACGTCAAAATATGCGCGCCTAAAAAATCTGTTGATTTGGTCGAGTACAAATTTTAAGGGTAGTCCAGAGTTGTTTTCTACACTGTAGTGTATATTTGACGTTTTCATCGTAAACTTTTTATTTTTAGTATTATTCATCCACTTCTTGCAATGTTTATCATAATATGTTCTAATGTTTGTTTTTGGTGAACGGTTTTTTGTCCTTTTATATTTTAGGTTGCCAAAACAGCTTCCTGAAAATTTTCAACCATGTTTCAGTTTCAGCCAACAGAGAAGAATGCACCCAGATCAGCAGATGGAACAATCGCCTTCTAATGATTCAAGGCGTACTCCAAATAACTTGAGAAATCATCGGAATCAAAGGAATGGAGGTGCTTTATGGGTAAGCGTTCTGGGAGGAAATTGGTTGGAATAAAATGTTTAGGGCCATCCATAAAATACGTTCGCAGAAAAAGTGGTGGAGGCATTTGCTTAGTGGGATGATATGCCACGAGCAGGGGGCAGAACAAAATATTCCTAGTTTTTAACTGGGTTCCGATTTTTCTGGAAAATCCTCTAGGTCAGGGAATGTCAGAGAATTCAAAAAATGGGTCATGAAAGTCAAGGAAAACTTGCAAAAAACCTGAAAAATTAACATAAAAATGTTTACGAAAATAAAAATAAATTTCTAATAAACTTAAAAATAGTCCGACCCAGTCCTACTACAAAATCCGGAAAATTGACCTCAACTTTTTTTAAATATTAAATTAGTTTTCAGCAAAATTCTAATTAGTCCGGACTTTTCGATTTCTAGCGGACGCCACCTGCAATGAATAATTTTAAAAACTAAAACATTGAAGACTGTGACGAAGACAACATCATGTCAAGGTATGAAGAAAGATAAGTTAAGAGGACGGGATAATTCATTTACAGTGGCGGTTTAGCATCATATGTCTATCATTTTCTTACGATTTGAAGTCTTAGTTTAAAAAGATAGAGAGAAAAACGTAAGTGTAATTGCATTAAATGATTGCACAATCCATCCAAATTTTCTGAGAAATAGTACACTTTCTTTTTCTCCTTGTGGGAGACGGACTTGTACAAAGAGAGTTTCTGGCGGCGGATCTTAACTGTTCTTTCGGAAAGAAAATTTAAATGCTCCGAGTGATATGATCTCCTTAGAAAGTGTTCAAACGCCGTGAACGTGAAGATTCCTACGATTTACTTCATTTGTCAGCAAGCACCAGAGCGACCTGTTGGATTGGATCTTTATATTGGAACAATGTAATTAATAAATTTGCTACAGGAAAAAATTGGACGTTATTCTATAACTATTTATTAGAGGCTGTTTTTTTTTTCACTTATGCCACAACAACTGTGATAAAAAATATAGGTATTGATGTTGTTCTCATAGTATTTATAATTAACATATATTAACAAACTCTCTCGCCCCCCCAGCAATGTTTCCTAAAATCGCCCTTGAGGCCAATGTGGTGTTAATTGGTGCCGCGACCAAATATGGTCAAATACTATTATTTTATTTTTTTCGGTTTATTTCTTCAATGATAATTAGGTATGGTCAAATACTATTATTTTATTTTTTTCGGTTTATTTCTTCAATGATAATTAGGTAGATCCCAATCTATATATAGTAGACCTAGGCTAAAGTATAAATTTAATAAATAAGAAAAGCATGTTAGTAAAACGCTCTATCAGTCAATTTAATTTTTTGGTATTTTAATGTATCTTGCCTCAAGAGGAAAATAAAATAGATGTCGAACAAATTGAAGGCTACATACACAACCAAAAAAGCATATTGTCCAGCAAGAACCACGATGCGGCCGGCCGACTTCGAAAACAAATTGAAACTGATATTTTCAAATATTCACTTGCACTTATTTCGTCACCACATTTAAACATGTAACGTGGAGTGAAAATTGCTAATATAGGTAATATATTAACCATCATTAGTCATAACTAAAGCAAAGAATTAACTAAAATTAATTTAAAAATAAGCAGTATCATTTTATAATAATTACAATTAATACCTGTAAAATGGTACTATTCAGTTGGGAAAAATTTCGGGGATACGGCTACATGGAGACGGGCCGGTGATATAAGCTACGACGAACGTTATAGCCGAGGCATAGGGATGAATTAGGAATTAGTACATGAAGGCTAGCATGTGAGATTATGGAATCGGCTGGCCGAGCCACCGTCTATAATAAATATACTAGAATATCTGTGGACGGTGGCCCGCGAACTGCTGTTAACTGGGTTACTTGTATGTTAGTCAAGCAACGGTAATAGGGATACCTATTTATTTTGCTATGTGCCCAGGAAATAATAAACTACATTTTGGTTTTGTCCGTTTTTAGGATGTTTGCAAAATTATTTTTGAAAAATATTTACTATTTTAAAAAGAGAATTTTCCCTGTATATTTTCTGGTACGGCCCGGCCGCCCCTGACGAGCCGTCATTGGTGTACTATCAGACGCTAACCAATTTCGAAGCCTGCTTTATAGAAATTGTTGTACTTTAAGTAATATGGAATCTAGGTTATTATAAGCCATATGAAATCAAATATTCACAAAAGAAAAACATTCAGTAATATTCAACTATCAAAGGTTACGATGTCAGTTGTATTTTACCACAAAAAAACATTAAAACGTACTCAAACAACCAAAAATCAACATAGATAATTTATTTCCTTTAAAATGTCGCAGGATTTAAAATTAAAAATATTGGAGTAAAATGCTCGTTTGATTAAACGAGAAGTGAAAAAAAAATTAAAAAAATCTCTTTGAACTCAAAACAGCTTTTTGCGTGTTCTAAAAAATGAAGTTTATTTTGGACTGTTTAAATGAAAATAAGTTTATTTTGGACTGTTTAAAACAAATATTATAAATGGTGACTGTATAAGCGAATAAGTGTAAATGTTGAATTTTCAAAAAATGGCTGTCCAGAGAGCATTTTGAAAACAAAAGTTACCGTGTGATAAACCGTTGAAAAGCTAATTTTAGGCTGTATACGATAGTCGATAAAAAATATAGGTTCTTGTTTAAAATAAAAAAGTAGGGGTCGCTTCCGGTAGAAGCAGAAATAACTTTTAATTATTTTTTTTTTAGAAAATTTTTCTTTTATGGAGTTATAGAAATGACTTAAATTTCAAATATTTGATATTTTCGAAACTAAAAAAATGCTGGTCTATTGGTTTTGTTTAAAGTTCTGTTTTATGTTAGCATAGGCTAAATTAAGTTATAAAAATAATTGAGATTAAAGAAGATATATTTGTTTACAAAAAGGAGTACATTTTTTTTTACAAAAACCAGCCACTATGAGAAATACCAGATATAATTATTTGTTGTTAATTAATTTAAATACTTAGGTCCTTCGTGAAGAACAGGTAACTCATTAACAGAATTGGTTTTCCAACTCTTATAGGTCGAAACTGCTAATTATAAATTACTTTTCGCCCCACTAATATTATGATTAAACTGAATATTCGAAATAGATTATTATGAAAAATGTACATTGTATAAAAAATGTATAGAAAAATATTCAAGAAAAAATATTTTTAGGAACAGGCAACATAAAATTCTGTAGATCAATTGCAGCAGTAGATACAGTTTGCACTTGAATCTCATTTATCGGTAACAAAACATAGTTTTATGTACCGGGAGGATTTTAGTAGAAGATATTGCTAAATAATTTTTATAGAATATGCTTTAACGAAGGTTGTAAATAGGGAATTTCAGACTCTCCTAAAATTCACTGCGTAGGTGTGTGCCACATTTCACTTTTATATGTATATCGAAGGCGGTTTTCTTTTACAAACGAATACTTAAAATTAACGGGTAAATATTTAAATATTTCTAAAATCAGGTTATTACATTTTTATGAGTTGTATTTTGAAAAATCTAGAAATTAATTTTTAGGTAATTTCTTTTGAAAGTAACTGACGAATTGGTTGAGAGAAATTATAAAATAAGGTAAAGCACGTTTTATCCCGTTAAGAATATCGAAAAATCCGGAAAATGTATTTTAGATAATTGTTTTTTTTTACGTCAGCAAAACGCAATATTTAAAATGTCATTTTATGACACCGGTGTTAACAGTGAGTACTTTTAGCATTTGTGTTAAAACTTTTTAACACTGATGAGAAAATATAATAACATAAGAAGTTTCAAATCAAAATAATATATTTATTTAATTAAACGTACAACTAATGAAACTAGAACTAGAATAAGAAACCCCATGACTAATTTCATTGGTAGCTGTAAAGAATTTATTTTGGCAAAATTTGTACCAGAGCAGTGAGCAATGGTATCTGCCCAAGTTTTGGACACAATTTAATCTGCAATGCTCTTTTCCTTTTGTAGCGGGTCTTCTATATAACTCTCCCCTACTGTCCTAATTGTAGTAAGATTAGCACCAGAGTCCGCCAACAAACTAGCTGAGGACCGCCGGAAACTAGTATAATAGTTCATATACAATGTACCACTACTAACAAAGGTTCGTTGCGCATTAGTGTTTGTGTCTCGTATATGCACAGCTAGTGAAGTTCCCAAATATTAGATGTTATTTAATGGCAAATTGCTAAGCTCTTCTCGACGACAGGCTCCAAATACACGAAAATTTGTAGCAAATTTTTGCATAAGATATATTTGTCGATTTGTTCCCTTGTCAATACTATCGCCTTTTTTGGTCGATATATCCTTCACCCTTTCTTTAAAAGTGCAACACGCTTGTAATATATGCTTATGTCCTGATTATTCATGTTCATCGTCTCCTTTAACATAGAGTAATTTGACCAAAGCGTTGACGATTTCTATATTTTGAACTTTTCTTCAAAGTATACAAGAAGCATTTTTTCACTGGTCTCCTTGCCACTAATACTTTTGTGATCACACCATTTCAAGAAGGGCTCGTATTAAAATCGTACTATTGCTTTGTCTTACTAGGTAATAATTCGAAAGTAGCTTTATTGGCAGCTTCTTCGATTTCCGCAAAGAGAACATCATTTTCTTGATTACTATCCATCGAACAAAAATTCATTATTATTTATTTGAAGTTACTTGTCAACAAAGACAAATCAACAAACTCGTTTTTTTTTACCTTAGCAACGTATTTCATGGATAAATTAGATTAAGTTTAATTCCAAAATGTAATAACTGCAAAATATCAAATGGTAAATACGGAACAAATTTTAATTACGAACATGAAGCAAACAGTAACCAATGCAAAATCCACTTATTCAGGGAATCAAAAGAAAAAGAAAAAATAAATTATCTTCTTCAATAAAAATATGAAAGTATTATATATGAATGCACGATCAATTAAAAATAAAATGGATGATATTGAAATATTAATCAATGCAGAAAAGGCAGATTTAGTTGTTATATCAGAAACTTGGATAAAGACATATGAAGAAAAGTATTACAATTTTAGAAATTACAATTCAGTTTTTGCATCAAGAGAAAAGAGAGGTGGAGTAGCCATGTTTATTAGCGAAAAGTTAAAATTTGATGTAATAGAGAAGACAGAACAATTATATTCATATATTTCTTTGAAACTAAGTATTATTATTTGTGGTTTTTACTTTACTCCCGAATTAGAAAAAATCATAAAGACTCGTAACAAATATTATTTAAACAAAAAAAATTTTCCGGAAAACTTACACCATGCACAAATTTATACCGAATACAATAAATATGTAAAGAAAATGAGTAGGTCAATGAAACAACATTTTTTTAAAGAACAATTTAATTCCTTTGACCAGAAAAGTATATGGACAAATATTAACTATCTATTAACAGACACTCACAGAAAACAAGCAAAACAAAATAATATTGAATATCTTTTAATTGACGGAAAAAAATAACAGAAGAAAATGGGATTTGTGAAGAAATGAATAACTATTTTATCAAAATTGCACAAAATTTATGTAAAAAATTAAAAAACTACGAATTAGAAGCAGAGCCAATGCAAGAAAATTCTATGTTTATGGATGAAGCGAGCATAACTAATGTGGCTATAGAAGAAATTATTGATAACCTGAATCCAAGAAAATCTAGTGGTCATGATAATATTTCTATAAAAATTATTAAAACAGTCAAAATTCAACTAATTCCAATTTTAAAACATCTAATTCATTTATCTTTTAAAACAGGTATTGTCCTAAAAAAATTAAAATATCTAGAGTTTCGCCAATATATAAAGGAGGAAATAATATTAATCCAAATAATTATAGACCGGTATCTGTATTACCAGTTCTATCAAAAATTCTACAAAAAGTAATGCACAATAAATTATCAAATTATTTAGAAATTAAAAATTTACTATCCAGTGGTCAATATGGGTTTCGAAAGTCTAGGGATACAGAGACTGTAGTTATTGATATTATTACTAATATTCAACTAAAAATTGATCAAAATAAAAAATGTCGTATCTTATCCTTAGACTTATGCAAAGCTTTTGACACAATTAATTCGAGGAAATATCTATTATTGGTTTCAAAATTACTTAAATAGTAGGCAGCAATATGTCCAAATTGGAAATAATATTACTTCTAGGAAAGAAATATCATGTGGTGTACCTCAGGGTTCAATATTAGGACCTATTTTATTTTTAGTATACATAAATTCAATTTCAAAATTAAAACTTAATGGAACTATAAAACTATTTGCGGATGATACAACTATTTTTTATTTTGGAAATAATTTTTCAGAAATTAGATACTACATTGCAGAAGATTTAACAATTATATCCAATTGGCTACAATCTCATAAACTAACTTTAAATTTTGAAAAATCTTCTTTTATGTTTATAAGCAAAAATCATATAAGTAAACAAATGGAACCAATTAAATTGAACCAACAAAACATTAATTATAGTAAATGCATTGAATTTTTGGGACTATACATGGATGAAAATTTAAGTTGGCGGAATCATATAGAATACCTTAGAAAAAGTATATCTCCTCTAGTAGGAATTCTATATAAAATTCGTTATAATATACCATTAAAATTTATGAAAAATATTTATTTTGCATTAATATATTCAAAATTGCAATATTTGATTTCAGTTTGGGGATCTGTTAATTTAAAAACATTGAAACCTTTATGTTGTTTACAAAATAAAATTATTAAATGTATACATAAACTTCCTTTCCTAGAACCGACAATAAATTTATATAGAAAATTTAGCTATTTAGATACTAACCATATTTATAAGTTAAAAACATGCATTTTCGTCCATTCAATACTTACAAAAGATAAATTATCCAATATAGATTTAGAAAAAAAGACATACTATACATAATCATGACACACGACAAACAGATTTATTAAATACAACTGATATTCGAAGCAATTTTGCAAAAAAATCTTTATTATATGGTGGTATATTAATTACCAACACATTTACGCAGAATAAAACCTTTAATAAAATTTAAAAAGGGAGTAAAAAAACATTTTTTATGGAAACGTGATTTACAGAAAAATAATTTTGACTGTGTTAATATTATTTATTTTGTTCTTTAATTATTATTTATTTTGTTATTTAATATTATTTTTAATTGTTAGTTTGTTATAATATTAGTATTGTTAGAATTCCCTGTAATGAACTTATACAGTTGGTTGGGAATGTTAAAAAAATAATAATAAATAATAATAGTTTATAACGTAAAAAATGTATTCATTTGGGCGTTTAATGGTGCTTGCAGAAAAGACAGGATATGATATAGGTGCTAAAAGGGGTTTTATTTTGTCCGAAACTTACCTTCTTACAATATAAAAAGTTACTTTTAACCGTAAGAGCGGAATTTTGAAAATTGATTTTTTGGCATTTATTTTTTAATTCAATAAACGAATCGTCTTAAATGTAGATGTCATGTAGATGAAGAAATACTGTAAAAAAAAAAGGGAAAACAAAGTTTTACCCCTTTAAGAATGTTATTTTAAGAAATGTGGTTTGATAGCTATTTTTGAAAGTCAGTGACCAAAGAATCGTTTAAAAAATTAATTTAGTTAAAAATATATTATAAAAAAATGTAAAAACACATGTTGACCCTTTTTTCACCCCGTTAAGAGTGGAATTTTGATAAATTCGGAATTTGGTTTTTAGGTAATTAGTTTTGAAAGGCACTGATGAAAGAATCGTATTCAAATCTCATTTAGCCAGGCGAGTAGTTGTTTTTGTGATTCCATTTTGTGCGTTTACTCTACATTACTCGCTAGTCTATGGCGGCCTGATGAGTTTTAAAAATGGTTTGACTAAAATGGTTCATTGCGCTTGCGGCATTGCAGGACATTTTCCAGACAAGAATCGTAGTGTCCTTGTTATGACGTCGATGTAACGTGAAATTGCTAATTGCTGGTTTTTTTTTAATTTATATTTGATTTTACTTTTTATTTATTTCAATATTTTTACCTTGTTCGTACACTATTCATAGCTGCTATATATATATATATATATATATATATATATATATATATATATATATATATATATATATATATATATATATATATATATATATATATATATATATATATATATATATATATATATATATATATATATATATATATATATATATATATATATATATATATATATATATATATATATATATATATATATATATATATATATATATATATATATATATATATATATATATATATATATATATATATATATATATATATATATATATACATATATATATACATATATATATATATATATATATATATATATATATATATATATTATATATATAATTTTAGCTTAGTTAATGGAGAGATATAAGAACTTAAACGTCTGAAGGATGCAATTAATAACGTCCTTTTAACAGTAAGAATAAGTATCTAATGTTATATACATGTTATTTGAAATATAACTACTATCTGAAAATTATATCTGCAGGTACTGGATGTAGGTATCGAGGGAAGTGTATTTTATATTAACTTGTTTTTAGGAGAGGAAAACTGAAGATGACAAAAAAACTGAAAATGGCAGAAATTCTTTTGGTAGTACCTCTTCACAAATGAGAAAGCCAAGGCTTAATATCTCTCAACCCTCGGTTGAAGAGGAGACAAATTGGGAAGGTAAATCATCAGATAAATTAATAACAATGTAAGTTTGTGACAAATAAGTATTGCCAATCATCTTTTGGAACTCATTATTTTTCTTCAACTTTTTAAGAACAATAAATATATTAATATTAATATTTTAATGAAAAATGATGAACAATTTCAATAAAACGAGCTTCAAAAGCATCGAATGTTTCATCATTTTTTTATATTATCTATGTCTGGTATAAACAGAACTTTATTATCTCTTAATTATTGTGAAATATGCTCTTATAAATCATTAATTATCCTATGTGAGATATATTAACAATTTAGGATATATAGAAATTCACTTACCAACCTAATAAAAAAAGCTAAATATAGTCACTATAAAAATAAATTAATAGAAAACAAAAACAATATTAGGGGTACATGGGGGGTGATTAGGGAAGCTGGCAATGACTCAAAAAATAGTAATTCTGACATTAACTATATTGTAGATAATGGGAAACAGGTTAAAGACAGTAATATGATAGCAGACATATTTCTTGATTATTATGTTAATATGGGTAAGTCGCTAGCAAATAAAATTAAGGGCAACGACTATAAATTTAAAAAGAATATTATTGTTAACTCAATGTTTCTTGCTCCAATATCTGAATCTGAACTGCTTGATCAAATAAATAGCCTAAAAACAAAAACATCCTGCGAGTATGACAATATTCCCTCGGTAGTGATTAAAATGAATCATGTGGAAATAATGAAGCCACTCTTACATCTAGTGAATTTAATCTTTAAAAAAGGCATATACCCCGACTCTTTAAAACATTCAATTATTACTCCGGTGTTTAAGTCTGGTGACAGAACAAATAAAGAAAACTATCGACCCATAGCGGTAACAAATTGTCTGAATAAACTACTCGAAAAATGTATAAATTTAAGACTATTCAAATTTCTAAATGAAAATAATATTCTATCATCCTCGCAGTATGGATTTCGTGCTGGTATTAGCACTGAAAATGCGATTCAACATGTAACAGAGTATGTAATTGAAAATTTCAACAAGGGTTATAAAACTGTAGGCATATTTCTAGATCTAGCCCGTGCCTTTGACACTGTGGATCACCACATTCTACTTCAAAAAATGGAAAATGTTGGAATCAGAGGAATTGTACTAAAATTGTTTGAATCATATTTAAATAATAGATCTCAATGTGTAAAAATAAACAGGATATTAAGCAAAAAGGATGAGGTAGAATGCGGTGTGCCGCAGGGCACGGTACTGGGCCCTAGTCTCTTTTGTATTTATATAAATGATATAACAAATATACTGCCTGTGTCAGATTGCTCCTGTGTGTGCTATGCAGACGATACCGTTATACTGATAAGAGATGTAACTTGGCAGCAAGTATTTCAAAAATCTGAAAAATATATCTCAACCATTAAGCTGTGGCTTGATCAAAACTTACTAACCCTAAACCAAAATAAAACACATTATTTAGCTTTTTCAACTAAAAATAAGTTCACTGAGACTTTACCTTATTTACGGATCCATGAGTATAAATGTTTGTTGAATGAGAATCACTGTTCTTGTATAGTCGCATTGAAAGCAAAAAAAGTATCTAATACCTAGGACTGTATATTGACTTTAATTTAAAATATAATGTTCACATTGATTACATTACTCAGAAGATACGAAAAACAATATATAAATTTTATCAGTTGAGAGAATTCTTATCTCAAAATCTCTTAAAAATGGTCTATCAATCATTGATTGAATCAATTATTACTTATGCAATTAGTGTCTGGGGTAGTACGCACAGTGGCATTATGGATCATCTGTTTGTAACTCAAAAATATATATTGAGGGTTATTATGAGGAAACAGAGACGTTATCCTACTGAGCAACTATTTATTGACTCTGGACTGTTAACATTAAGACAGCTTTATATAAAAAATATAGTAAGATATATGAAAGTATCCAACAAATATAAAAACCCTGTTCATCACAGTATTGTCACCCATAATATAACTAGTAAAAATCTTATGATTGCTGGCTCCAGTCATGCATCAACACAGAGACACATATTATTCATTGGCCCTAGAATATATAATTTGATTCCAAATAATATTAGGAATATAACTAATGTAAAACATTTCATGTTCCTTGTTAGTGAGTGGATTAGGTGCAATTATGCTTTTATAGTTGGCAAGCTACCTCTACTGTTATAATTATAGGTAAAAAAAAAAAAAAAACTACTATTATATTGTTAAGCAGAAATTTGTTACAATTAAAGAATAGATAGCACATATTTTAGTACTGTTTTGTACCCTAGGCAAGTTACTTTGTAATTTATAGTGTACACAATTGTAATAGGTTATACTATATAAGATGTATTTTTTTTTCTGGAAATAAAAATATTATTATTATTATTATTATTATTATATTATATGGGTTCTAATATTAAGACTTATTGTAATTAATAAATTAAAAAAGAGTATTTCACGAGTTATGTATTTGTGTTTAATCCTTATAGAGAAAGACAACACCAAACCCCAAATTGATTCATCTTCAGTTCGATCTTCGGTTAATGGTGAAAGAAATCTGTTAAATGTTGATAGAATACAAGTGACTCCTGGTTCAATTTGCAAGGTAATAGCTTTTAACTTGTATTTTATTTATTTTAGGACAGTAAGTTTTAATTGAATATTTTGTTCCATTTTATATTGTTTTATTTTTATTGCAACTTAATGATTACAAAGGTTAATAGTGTTCAAAGGTCAAGTAAATGATAAACTAACTTTTGCCTGATAGGTTTCATGTTTTTTTAAAATCTATCCGTAGACCAGATTTTTACTATAAGCAGGTTGTCGTTTTTGTACAACTTAATTGTCAGATAAAGATCATAGAAAATCTGAACACACTGGGATGAAAGCGCGTGTCGACACCTTTGTTTTCGATTCATTTTTTTTTTAAACACTTTTTTCTCTTTCCCGTATTAAGACCAATGTAGTCCTCTAGGCAGTAGATGTCTGGGACTCCCCGCGCAATATTTAAATATCGCTTTAATCTATGTTTATATAAATTACAAAAATTACGTTAAATACAATAATTTATTATACAATATATTGGCTCAGACCAAATTTGCATAAACAAATATACCGTATAAACCATAACGTTCGTCACATATAGTATTTTTTAACACAAACTGTTCAACAAAAATATCGATCGTTTCAATTTTTAGTCCTTCCTTCAAATCGATTTAACTTTTTTAAAAATCAACTTTTTCGGATGGGGATTTCGAATTTTAAAAGTTTGTCTCTTCTACACTATGCAACAAGAGACGTTTTTTCAAGAAGTTTCATATTTTTATGTTATACGGGGTGATCAATAAAAAGTTTTCTAATTACGAGGTTTTGACAGGAGACACTGAATATAAAAATTGGGTATCACACTTTCAATATGAGATGTTTTGAAAACGACTTACGGTTTTTGACGAATTTTTTGGGTGTCATTATTTTAATCTCACGCAAAATATTTCACTCGTGATGTATCTGTGACTGTGAACTTATAACTGATATAATGTATATTCATGTCACACTCTTGACACTTTCATTGACAAAAAAACGAGGTAAAACGTGCCGCTTATAGGAAGTATTCTTGAAATAAGCCCTTGAAATCTAAAAAGTTCGCAAAAATCTGTTAAGTTAAAATTGAAGATAAGGCAATTTTATCTTTGGTAAAGTATCTCCTGTTAACCTGGTAAACACTCAAACTTTTTGAACTTATATATTACTTTATGAATCTCCCCGTGTAACATAGAAGTATGAAACCTTTTGAAACCGGCTTTTAAAATTCTAAATCTGCACTGGAAAAAGTTAAATCAGTTTGAAGAAATGACTAAAAATTGCTCGATCGCTTATGCATCTAATATGTAACTAAAAAACAATTTATTTTGACATGACGTTCCATTAAATAAAAATCTCTATCGCACGTTTAAAGTGGCGAAAAAAAATTGCTAGAATGTATTTTTAAGTCCCTAGGATGGCATGTAGGGGGCGTCACACTAAACTATAAAAACAGCATTTTCTGTTTAAATTATCCAGTTAAGCTATATCAAAAATATGAGCTCTTATTGTTTTGCATAAAGTGGTGGGGGACAGTCTTTTTTTTTTTAATTCAAGTATTGATAATTTCGGTTTGGATTTTGATTTCGCTGTACATACCTCTTCTTGCTTTGTAATTTGCTTTATAAATTATGTCTTCCTGATTTTTCCATGCTCGCTAGAGGGGCGTAGTTTGGAAGAACGACAGATTTTGTTTTTATCAAAATTTTCAAAATCATTTATTTTTACACAGTTTAAAAGGTGACTAAAAAGCAGTCAGTGAAAATGCCAGACGGATATATTTTGTTTAACCAAAGATATTAACATTATTATCAAAATTGCAACACAATTATTTTAGGGGTCATTAAACGTTAAAAACACTACATATTAGAAAAATGTTTATTTTTGTTAACTCTTTAAAATAATAATAAAATATCGTCGAAGCAAACTTTCTTTTCTTGTATATTTGTTAGGAAATTTTTCGTCCAGGTATTCATTATATCGAAAATGTAAGTGCTAGAAGAATATCCACTGTTACTAGAACATGTTAACCAGATTAATTATGTATAAAAACTCTGTTATAATTGTTTCAACATCAGCCTTTGCTATACACTTGTTGACTTCTGGCCATCAATTTTCGATAACTGACCACTTACAAGTTCTACACGAGTGCCACAACAGTAAGAAATAGAATTTATTTAAAAAAAAACTGGAAATCAAGCGAAGAAAGCCCTATACTCACTTGTGTAAATGGCGTTTTTAATTTTGATCCCCAATAAATTTTTAATAACCTGGGCTCGTCGGTATTTTTGGATTGTTTACTTGTTACATTTCTAGGTAGGTTTGAATTTTTTAGATCTGATAATGATGCCACTACTAGTATATTTTACTGAGACATAGTTTAAGTCCTGTGGAGTAAAAAATTGATGATTTATCTCAGTTAAAAAGAATAACATACATAGTGTGCCCAAATATCAAATGGATAAGTTGAAATTGGAAGGAAGTTGAAATTAACATAAGTCGTCCTCTTTATCTATCTTTTAATAAGAGCAGTACATCGAAATGACATATCCGAGTTTAACCGTTTCTTGCATAATGGTTTTTTGAAGATTCTTCAACAAGAAGATGTGATAGTGAAGAAGGAGCTAATCTAGAGTTATTTGATCCATTAGAAGAACTTGAATTTAGTAGTATAACCAACAGTGGCATTTTTTGGAAATTCGCCCTATACCTAGGTTTTTATAATATGCATATAGTAATTGGATAATAACTTGAAGGAACTTTCGGGTACTTTGGTAACAAAATAGGTAGAGAGATCTTTTAACAGAATTTTTCGTTGAAATGAACTTTTTTTATCAAGAAAAGTAAAATATATTACGTATAATATGTATACATTTATTACAATTACATATAAACATTTTATTTCCTTTTTTTTTTAGTTTTATTTATTCAAAGTTTTATGGTCAGGTCTGCTTCAACCCTAAGTAGATTATCATAAACGAGTGCATGAAAATTTTACATGCAAAACAAGTAATATAAGCGCCATGTGTGCATATTTGTAGCAGATCTGCCATACAAGTTGTTAAAAACTCAAATGATACATTAAATTGATTTTATTCCCTTAAAACCATATAAAACCCTATATTTTTGGATCAGTCACTACCCTGCATATTTCCTAAAAAATGTATTCCACTCAATCAAACAATCTCCGAGTAATCGGTGCACATACATAAAAAAATACGAGTGAAACCCCGTCGAATTTCGACAGCATATATAATTATTTTAAAATTACATATGAAAATTAAAATAAAAATACCGCTGTGTGGATAATTACAAATCACTACTTCTTTGCGAGTTTTTTGCAAACATTTTTGTTAGTGTTTTTATTGGGGTATATTTCAGCTTTCAAAGCTTTGAATAGGGAAACCAAATCAGCTCCTAATAATAACCCTTTAATGATTGACTAAAATAGCACTATAAACTAAAACGCTAGTAAACGATAATCTTACATGGTGTCAATGTTTCCGACCGACTGCGATTCCTTAAAAGCAAAATTAACTAAACTCAAACAACGAATGATATGAATGAAACCCATCATATTTCGTCGAGCGTCTTCGAGTCGTTGGACTTACAAATGCGCAGAGTTACCTTCTTATACATCTTATCCCGATTTATTTTTGAGATACGTTAAGGTCAAATGGATGTTTAGGTCCTTCTGAGGGTAGTAGTTGCAAAATTTGTATTTAATCAAATAATGATAAAAAGTCCAAGTTTATTAAAAAAATGTTGATGTGACTTTTTAAACAAATACAGAAAATTTTGACGTCGCGTGCCAAATATGCTCTTTCACATAGACAGTAACTTTGTTCTGGCTTTCCGTCGGTGCCTTAAATAATTTATTTTATTTATATAAAAATAAATAATTTTAATAAAAAAATATCCGAATTGGTCGAGTAGGTATTGCTGGCGAAACTGGAGAAAAATTCGCTTTGCGTTTTAAATATATAGATATAGGGTTAAATTGAGAACCTCCTAATTTTTAAAGTCTTTTAAAAATAGGTACCCAGGTAACAAGGTAAAGTAAACAGCGAGACCTGCCTTTATCAGCTTTTAGTTTTTTGCTTAGTAATTTGGAATATGATTATTTGAAATCTGTACGACTTGTTATTTATTGGGACTTTGTTTAGACCGAAGAAAGGAATCCTGCTCGTGGCATGGGCGGTGTCTGCGAAGGAAGGCTTGTACAACATGAAGTTGGCGTTGTACTCCAAAAAATTCAAGAAGACCTATCCACTTCTGAGCGTGGGAAATGTTGCCGTCGTTCGCATTCATTTACTTTGCCGTCGTTGTAGGCATTCATTCACACGATACCTTAAACCTTGATCTCGAGCTAGATGTTAACATTCATCATTCAGAAACCAGTGATACTCAAAACGCGCAACATAGTGCGAAATTTCCTGAGACTTAAAAAATGCTAGATAGACTTGACAATGGCCCGTTTATCTAAATGTCTACCAGATTTATAAATCTGAGAAATGAATGTTGAACCTATAATAATAATACTAATAATAATAACTAACTCCTAAAATACTCCCCCGGGGTATAGAGAAATACTTTTATATCTCTTTGTGCATGGGCACACACTCTCGAGGCTACCTAGCCAGCTCTATGCTGCCCTTTCCTCTCTTATTTTGTCACCCTCCTCAAAAACCCATCTTCTCCCTTACCCCATATTTCCTATCACAAACCTCGTTGGCAGATTATGAAAATCTATAGCAGTAGGTTAAATGCGAAAATGTACAATCTACGGAATAAAGGGTGAATGGACATTGTACCACCATAACATCTTGTCGCGCTCAAGGTTTAGGTAGAGGATCCTGTGTGTTAAATGAGTTACAGTCTCCCTCGACTAGCGACGGAAGCAGGGTGATGTCGATTATAGCTACTGCAACGACCCTACCACCCATTGTGGCACCTACCACTGCACCGGCACCACACGCCCAGCTCTCGCTGTTTGTGAGTAGACGCATATCACCAATCCTCAGACCACAACGGCTAGAAAGCCAAGGAAGCGTATGAAATGGACACAGAAATGAATTGTTTCGTAATCGCTCCTATTATAAGATCACCAGATTTGAGACCGACTCAACCACCTACAGGACCGGCCTTCATAGTTCTTTCCTTTAGAAATACTCGGATTTTCAGAACATCACTGAACAACGCATTGCTGACCAAGGGCGAATAATTGTCCGGAATAAACTTTTGACTGAACCAATCCTAGAACAACTTAAAGGAGAGGTGCAGCTTGAATTTAAGAATGAACGCGTTAAGCCCATAGTTCCGCCTACAACAGAGGAACCCTAAGGGGAAGTACGAAATGAAGAAAACATAGGCGAAGAAGAATCTACAGGGCAAGACCTCATTGGCAGAGCTAACAACACCCAATGGAAAAATATCAGTATATAATAAACTTCAAAAAGCTGTTGCTGAGTTTATGGCCTAGATTCAACTCAAAGACCTAAGCTACCGAAACTTAGAACTAGTCAGAAGACTCACAGCATCCTCAAGGCCTTCAACACCATACTGGCAGAGTTTAGTTTGGAGTACACCCTTGAGAAGCCCCACACGCTCTTCTACTGCTCTGTCGTCACCGTTCTTAGATGTAATAAACAAGTGCATTCCCAGAAGAAAACAGGCAAAGCTACACACCAACAAAAATCCATATGGCAGAAAATACTTGAGAAGACAATTGATGATTTGAGACAGGAACTAGAAAGACTCACAGAATTTCACACTCCAGCGGGCTTTTACTAAAAAAATAAATATCTTTTATTGACATTATTAAATTTATTAAAACTTGTCAGGCATTATACAGAGTGATTCTTAACTTATACGCATACCTATACGTGGAGTGAGCCGATGGGAAATAATAACTAAAACTAAGAACAAATATAATGACTAATAAGATAGTAAAACACTTTTAGTTACGAAAATATCAATTTATTTGTTATTTCAGATAAACTCGAATTCATTACAACTCATAACAAAGTACATAGTGTTAGACATAGCATCGTCCTAAGTCGTTAACTTCTATAAACCAAATTAACTTCAAAAAACTTAACAACATAATAATTACACGATAATAACGTATCGTCCTAACTCCTTAACTTATTTCTTTTTATAAACCTAAACTTTGTAAACCATTTACTATTTCATATGCAAAAAAATGTAGAAAAATAATATACCTACAAAATATTTTGTGAAAATAAAACTATAATTTTTATAGTTTTTAGCGAATGATTCCAATGTAATATGGCTACCACTGCTAACAATTTTTAGTGCAATACACCAGCAAAATTTAAATTTAGGGAAACTAGCTGCATCAATAAGGGCTTCTTTCCATTCTAATTGAAATATTGATGCAAATCTCTTATGTAGCCTATCAATGCACGCATTTAAAATTAAATTTGCAGTAAAATACCGAGGTCCCTGAAAATTTGCTTTCATCTTTCTCCATATATTGGATAGGGAGATCAAAGTTGGAAGGAAAAATCGAAATTATGTGTTGGATTCATCTTGCGGTATATCCAAAGCAGTCGCTAAAGGCTTTAGTATTTGGCAATAATCTTCTAGATATTGTTGTTCAATGTCTGTAAAATTTGTTAGTCCAAGGCTTTGGTGTAATATCGGTAACTTTCGTTTCGTGTCTTTATCTAAAATAAGTGAAATGGAATCATAAGACAAGACTACTCAACGTGTGACCCAGAACGTTCTTCATAATTTCTGCCGTGTCAGGTCTTTCCGCTTTTTAATTATTAAGATAAGTTGTTAGGCGAGCGGACCGACCGCATTTATGCAAGTATAAACTACCTGTCGCCCGCGCACCGACCTGCTCACACTAAAATTGATATAATTCAGCGAACTATTAAATAAAAAACATTAAGAAAATCGCAAAATGTTCGTTTTGGACTGCATAATATTCGTAAGACACACAATTAGTGATTCTTTATCTTGCATCTGGTTAAAATGCCTACAAAAAAAATTACTTTGCTTTTTTTCGTGTCAAATTATGATTTTAAACTAATGTAATTTCTTTCTTTTCAATATTACAGAGGTTAATCATATCTCATTTTGAAGCTTAGATGTTAAGCTTTAAATTGGGATACTACAGACCTTTCTATCTTGATTGGGAGTCAAATTATAAGCGGGTACGCTCAGGAAATGGCAATTTTGTAATTTTTTGGCACTAAATTTGCAATATCTCCGGTTCAAATTAACGGATTTTAATTTTTCAAAAAATATTTTATTCGTTTTTTCTCAATAATAAAATGTAGGTAGAGCAGTTTTTGTATCTTTCTTAGTTTTTTAATTCTAGAGGTTAGAATAATTAAATCGTTAATAACAATTTTTTCGAAAATGCAAGATTCAGATTCGGATTCAGCGTGAAAAAATACACAAAAGTCATCTATTTCATTGTGGGGACCCCATCGGCCACGGACACCCTTGTGGCTGCCGGACTAGAACCTGTATACATGTAAGACTTTTCTTCGTATTAAGCCTACATTCTACAAATTTTAATTTCCGAAAATTTTTTGTAACACCCTATATAATTAACAATCCTGTATATTAGTAGTATCACTGTATGCAATTTCAAATACAAATAATACAATCCTGTATGATATGGAAATGTATCTTAAAATCCTGAAATAAATATACTACATACCTACGAATATTTCCATGAAAAACAGCAATTTACTTACCTTTCGAAAATTACTATAATCTATAATATAGGGTTTATATTAGGGCTTAGAATTTTCAAATTTACTTTCACAGTGCACAGAAAAGTTCAAGATTTTCGTTCGTAAATCACAACGATCAACACAACGATGCTACGCATCTGCACGCTAAACAAGAAATGCCAGAAAATTGGTCATGTCGTAACATAATGTTAGGTCTCAACTTGTCTGAAAATGTACTTATGGCCAAATAAATATTTACTTAGAGTCCAATAATTTTACTCAGTAACTGCAAATGTATCGAATACAATGAAAATACCCGGGTATAACAATGTATGCGAGTACAAAAGCATGTACGTGGGTACTTTGAAATTTAGTTAGTACAATAAAAAGTACTGGGTACTCAAAAGCAGTACAAGTACAAGTACATGATTCAAAAAGTATCTTGACCTGAGTACCGAGTACCTCAAAATGTACTTAGAGTACAAGTGAAGAGTACTTGTACCCGAGTACCGCACAGCTCCGACTACGGCTAACTACTAGACCTTTGACTAGAATTTCAAGTATAAAAATCTGCGCATTGTTGATTTTTAGAAAAAATGTTATGTTATAAAATAAATTACTCAACAAAAATATTTTTTATACTCGAATAACTGTATTTGATATGTTTATTATATCAACACTATTCTTTATAGGTGAAGGTTTCCTACATAAAGCCCGAAAAAACATCTTTATTCTATGGACAGTTAACTGAAAATTTAGATTGCATTGAGGAAATACTTCTGCGAGTAAATACAGAGGATTGTACCTTGCCTGAGATAAGCCAACCTGTACGACATATGATGTGTATTGCATATTATGAGGATTGTTGGTAAGCTTTGAGCTACTTTTTTATTATGGAGGTAATGGATACTTACATTATTTTTCGAGTGCTATGGGTGAGAGCGAAAAGATATATATTTCTCTGCATCACTAATCCCTTAAATTGCAACACTGTTTTTATAAGCTTTTATATTCTAAAAAGGTCAGGTAGGAATTGTACTTTTTACATATAATTTTACTAAATTACATTTTATATATTAGATAAAATCCAACTTGGTAGTTCGGAATTTGGTAGAGTAATAAAAAATTGTTATGGATCTACTGTGTGGAGGAATAACGTGAAATACTTCATAGTAGGTATTAGAAGATTAAAATCACAATGTGTTGTAACAAAACGTTTTATAACTAAAAGATATTTTAAAAATCCGGAGAAATGGGTTTGTTTTTAAATAAAAATACTTGGAGGGCTATTATGTATTTTGACGTTTACGATAACTAAAACCCAAACTTAGCAAACATGTGTTTTTGTTCAATTAGTACCCATTTTTCCCATGCCAATTAACATAGATCAAAACTTATTACGTTCTGGACGCGCGTTTCGCTAACCAAGTTAACATCATCAGTAGATGATATTAACTAAAGTAACTTATCCTAACCGAGACTGTTTATAGGTAAATGTGGTTGCACCCGACTGCACCGTTGTCAATTAAACAATAGAGAGGACTATAGGAAATAGGCCCTCTATCTTTATTTAGTGCTTTTTTACCACATTTAACTATTTCTATACTCTCAAATGCATCCAATAATCTATTATTAGACACATTTTTAATCAACTTAAGATTATTTATTCTTATTTGGTGATTGTTTACCAAAGCATGTTGGGCAACGCTTGACTTTTCTGTTCTTCAGTATCTTAAATGTGCCATGTGTTCTTTAAAACGAATCTTTGTGGAGCGTTTAGTTTGTCAACATATTTTAGATCGCAGTCATTACAGCTAATTTCATAGATGCCACTCCTCTCCTTCAAGTCGACTTTGTCTTTAGGGTATCCAAGGAGATTTTTCAAACTTCTCTGTTTTGGCTACTCTAAAACCTACGTTTTTAAATACTTTTTCTAGACCTCTCGTATATCTGGAATCATATGGGATCACTATGAATTTATTGGGAACCTCAGGTGCTTGAAGAGTGGTGGCATCTTTTAACATTTTCTTATATTTATCTCTTGTTTACTAATTTATGTACAGGGTGTCCCACATAAGATCCTCTATCCCCTTATCTCGAAAGATATACAATTTATGAAAAAAAGTTATATATAAAGTGTTATTGTTTTTAAGTGAACTTTTATATTATATACCTTTCATGTATACAGGGTGCTCAGTTTTTCCTGGTTAGGAGTCAACTCCTAAAAATTAAATGGGACACCCCGTATATTATCCTGGATATGGATTCCTCATTAAAAATAAGGGTAACTTTCATTAAGATATTGTATACCTATCTCTCGTCGTTTAGGATATAATAGCCGTTTTATTTAATTTTTTGCTAAAAACGTATATATTTAATGTAGTAGAAAAAAATATAAGTATATAATATTTGGTGAAGCTGCCATTTTTATATTAACATATTTTATATAAACACCACAATATATAATTTAAGTTGTTTACTTTGACTACAAATTATACAGGGTGATATCAGAAATTCAATCGATCGGAATATATAAAATTACTTATAAGTCAAAAATCTTAAATGGAACACCCTGTATATTATTGCAGATTTCGATGGTTCACAAAAAATTAAAGTAACTTTGTATATAATAACCTATACCTATCTCTAACCGTTTAGAAAATATTCGCTATTAAACTTTTTTTATGCAATAAAAAATACCTTTGGTTTAAATTTAATGACGAAATACGTCACAAATATTTTTTAACGGGCTGACCATAGTAGATTTTCAACAAAATACTGTAGTTTACAATTTTAACTAAGATGTCTGTATTCTGTATTTCCTGAGAAAATAATTCATTACAAATCATAAAATGAAACCAAATATTGCATGTAATTAACTAACGCTGCAAAATCAAAACTGCCATGGAAAACAAATAAAGTGCTTTGGAAACCAACGTAAACAATATTTGTCAAATAATATAATAAATTTTGGTTTGTTGTGCGTTAAGTTCATCTTTATCTTATAATGTCTTATACTGCCGAAGAAAGGTTGAACTTATATCAGTGTTATCTTCAAAATAACAAAAGCGTTGCACTGACTATAAGAGCATATCATGAAAAGTATCCGGAGAGAAGAATACCGGAAAGATCCATGTTTGGGCGAATTGAACTAGATCTCGAACAGCATGGTGTTTTAAAATATGAAAAAAGAAATAAACCTAAAAGTATCTTGGATTATGAAACACAATTAAATATATGCTTATATTTCGAAGAATTTACAGAAAATTCCATCAGAGATGCAGAAAAAGACTTAAGTATTGCTAGAACTGATATTCATAGGACGCTGAAAATGAATAACTACAGGGCGTTTAAGTTCGCTAAATTGCAACACTTAGAACCTACCGATCATATTCTACGATTGGAATATTGTGACCTAATGATGGATCGACATTTTCGTAACCCTAATTTTTTAACCAAATTTGTTGGACGGACGAAGCGATATTTACTACCTCAGGGATATTTAATAGAAAGAATACTCACTATTGGTTTCAAGAAAACAAACACAACATCAAAACTATTCAACATCAAGGTCGTCGTAGTGTTCATTGTTGGTGTGCGATTTACAGGAATCAAGTAATAGGTCCTCTATTTCTGGATAACCATTTAAATGGTGCGAGGTACCTAGAGCTACTGACTAACAATATCAGGCCGTTACTAGAGGTCAATGGTAACATAAATAATATTATTTACCAAATGGATGGAGCACCTTGCCATAACACCATTCAAGTAAGAACTTATTTAAGTGTTAACTATGCAGAGGTCGTTGGACCAAATGGAAATATTCGTTGGCCTCCGCGGAGTCCAGATTTGACGCCCCTGGACTATTTTCTGTGGGGAACATTAAAGGATAAAGTATACAAAAATAAACCTCAAGATGTTGATGATCTCAAGAATCGAATAAGGGAAGAAATTCAAAATATCAATGAAAGTGCTGCAGTAAGAGATGCCTTAAGAAAAATGGAAGTCATCTACACAACTTGTATTGCCCTAAATGGAGGCCATGTGGCAAATTTACTTTAATTTTCCCTTTTGCATTAGGTATATTGGTCCTTTCGTTATACATGCAATTGTTTTTTTGATTTTACACATTAATTCATTTGTAATTATGTAAATGTTCTCTATTAACTTAACTTCTTACTACATACTTATTTAATAGTTCACAAAATTTACATATTGTTAAATGCTAAAACATTTCTATATTTGCTAAAATTTCGTATTCGTTGAAATAAAAGATTAATATTTTTGTTATGTCGGCCATAGGTATTGTATTATATCGATCATTGGAAAGAATTAATTTCTCAGAAAATACAGACATCTTAGTTAAAATTGTAAACTACAGTATTTTGTTGAAAATCTACTATGGTCAGCCCGTTAAAAAATATTTGTGACGTATTTCGTCATTAAATATAAACCAAAGGTATTTTTTATTGCATAAAAAAAGTTTAATAGCGAATATTTTCTAAACGGTTAGAGATAGGTATAGGTTATTATATACAAAGTTACTTTAATTTTTTGTGAACCATCGAAATCTGCAATAATATACAGGGTGTTCCATTTAAGATTATTGACTTATAAGTAATTTTATATATTCCGATCGATTGAATTTCTGATATCACCCTGTATAATTTGTAGTCAAAGTAAACAACTTAAATTATATATTGTGGTGTTGTCTTTAATATAAAAATGGCAGCTTCACCAAATATTATATACTTATATTTTTTTCTACTACCTTAAATATATACGTTTTTAGCAAAAAATTAAATAAAACGGCTATTACATCCTAAACGACGAGAGATAGGTATACAATATCTTAATGAAAGTTACCCTTATTTTTAATGAGGAATCCATATCCAGGATAATATACAGGGTGTCCCATTTAATTTTTAGGAGTTGACTCCTAACCAGGAAAAACTGAGCACCCTGTATACATGAAAGGTATATAATATAAAAGTTCACTTAAAAACAATAACACTTTATATATAACTTTTTTTCCTAAATTGTATATCTTTCGAGATAAGGGGATAGAGGATCTTATGTGGGACACCCTGTACACAATTATCATTGTATCCGTTACTTTTAGCTATATTTTTAATCCGATTCATTTCATTATTATAACGTTCTTTACTTAATGGAAAATTGACTAACCTGTGAGTTAAGAAATGAAATGCTGTCATTTTGTGTTGACGGCAATGAAATGAGTCGGATGTTATATACCTATCAGTATTAGTAAATTTCCTATAAATATCAAATTCTAATTTATCGTTACTTCTAATAACTAACGTGTCGAGAAAAGGTGATTGCCCATTGTTCTCTTTTTCGTACGTAAAATTAATGGAAGGATATTTATTATTTAATGTTTCTAAGAAAGTGTCCAAATTTTCTGTTTTAGTATCAAAAATAGCAAATATATCGTGTACGTATCTATACCACACCATTGGGAAATACTTGAGTTCTTTTTTGAATTGGGTTTCTATTTACCCATAAACAAATTTGCAAGGAACGGATATAAGCAATTGCCCATCGCAGTTCCCTCAAGTTGGTTATAATATTTATTGTTGAACTGAAAAAACTTTTGATTGATACATAATTTTGTGAGAAGCAAATATTCATCAATAATTTCTTTTTTCAAATTATTGATTTCAAGTAGTTCCTTTAAGTACTCTAAAGCTAGTGGTATGCGTACACTAGGAAACAATGAGCTTATATCAAAAGATATTAAAATTTCACCTTCTTTTAAGTGGTATTTTATTCTTAATTTAATCTAAGAATTCTAACGAGTTAGTAACCTCAGAGTTATCGTACGAGATATTTAATTTGCTGACTTCTTCTACTAACCATTTTGAAATATTGTACGTTGGTGATCCAACAGCTGAAACAATAGGTCTCATGGACTTCCCAGGTTTATGGATTTTGGGAAGGCAACTTAGATAACTGTGGGTTAATATGTATAAGTTTAAATCTTAGTTTATCGGACATAAGGTTTTTACACTGTTTTAAGGTATTTTTTACTTCTGTTATAATTTTTGATAACGGTGTTTTCTCAATTAAATCGTAAGGATCAGTTTGAATCAAACTGTCTACTCTTTCAAGATAATCTGTTTGGTCGAGTATAACAACCTTATTTCCTTTGTCAGCTTTTAAATAAAAATATTCTTTTTTCTTCAGTCCCTGGATCACTTCAGTATTTTTACGAGAAACATATTTTAAGTTGTTGTTAACAACGTTTTTTGGGATTTGATTTCTGCAAGTCTCTCTAATAAATCCCTTAGTTGACTCTGGCACGTATTGAATGGAACTTTCGATATTCGCTATAATAGTTGGTAAACTATTTTTTACTGGAGGCTCTGCAAAATTCAAATCTTTATTCAAAAGGGCGATTTCTCTATTATCAAAAGACTGAGAATAAAGGTTTTCTACAATGTTCTCGACTTCCGAAGAAATTTGTTTTTGTGGTTTCAACTTTCTCAGTTGGTTTTTAAGTGAACACATTTTCTTCAAAAATTTGGCATCGATAACTATGAACATTTTTCTTTGGAAATCTAACCATTGTTCAAATTCTAAATTACTAAGTTTATAAGTGAGTTAAATAATCCGTATGTTTCAATTTCAAGTATACTTCGTTTGCTATACAGATTTTTGATTTCTAAATCTAGCCACTTTTGCTTGGCAAAAGATTCAACCTTCCCAGTAACGGGTGATTGTTTAGGGATCTTGACTAAAATGAATTTAGGGAAAACTGAAAAAGACTTGCATGATTTTAGAAACCAAATATCTGCTGCTATTAACTTAATCTTAATACAGTATTTGCAATAAAGGTTTTGTTCCGTTGACCATGAAGCCATGTTAAGGCTTAACACTGGAACCTGTGGTGGAAGATAGATCAAAATACAAGAGTTCTAACCACACTACACCACAACTCGTTACGTTCTGGACGCGCGTTTCGCTAACCAAGTTAGCATCATCAGCAGATGATATAAACTAAAGTAACTTATCCTAACCGAGACTATTTATGGGTAAATGTGGTCACACTTTGTTGCACCCGACTGCACCGTTGTCAAGTAAACAATACAAGGGACTATACGAAATAAGCCCTCTGTCTTTATTTAGTGCTTTCTTACCACATTTAACTATTTCTATACTCTCAAATGCATCCAATAATCTATTAATAGATACATTTTTAATCAACTTAAGATTATTTATTCCTATTTGGTGACTGTTTTCCAAAGCATGTTGGGCAACGCTCGACTTTTCTGTTCTTCCGTATCTTAAATGTGCCATGTGTTCTTCAAAAGAAATGTTTATAGATTGTTTAGTTTGCCCAACATATTTTAGATCGCAGTCATTACAGCTAATTTTATAGATGCCACTTCTCTCCTTCAAGTCGACTTTGTCTCCTTCAAAGCTGATATTACGGTTAAACGGCGACACATAAGGTTGATGTGGAGAATTTATGAAAGTGCCTTGTAGACTGTCTATTAGAAGCATGCTTGGTCTTTGGTATTGGTTAGATAGAGAAGGAGGTTTGTTGTCCTCTGCTTCAACTGCCTCACAGAGCAGCAAGACGAGTGTTGGCTCGCGATTATCTTCAGTGAAATAATGAAGCATGGCAAAATTATGTTTGCTGACGAGTTGCCATTCATTTTGTATATACCTGATGGCCGACTCTGGAGAAAAAGGAACGAGACATTTAAAATGGTAATGATGGAACCCCGAGTAACACTTGGAAGGGAGGGGTAACTGTTTGTAACTTTAATGACAGAACGGAGTTAATTTATTAGGTTCATATTGCGCTGCAAAAGTAAATGAAGTTTTTCCTGATCACAATGTTGAAAGAATGATTTGGCTACCTGTAATCCGATAGAACATTTGAGGTCGACTCAGTAGACAAATTTCATTAAGCGATCATCAGCCTACAACCCTAAACTAACTGCATCAACCCCTTGAAGAAGAAGATTTCACAGAAGTTTATAAATAGATTAGTTTTAAGTATAGCTAGGAGATGCCTTGCCAGACGTTCGTACTTTTGATAATGTTGAAACTATTAGAAAATGTTTTTCAATTAAAATCTTTAATAATTGTTTTTTTTAATATCTAGATATATATTTTCTTTCCTTAATTTCCAATAGTAAAGTTTACTTTATTAAATAGGGCCGAATCCATGCTGCAATTGTTGAAAAATACAGATTTGTATACTACATCTCAAAGTAAATCGTTTATGTCGGCAATACACTACCCTCGGCAGTTTCTAGTGATATATTATTATTCCCACCTGACTGAGAAAGTGATTTACCGTTGACAGATTTCAATAAATTTAACTGTAATTTACTTCCAACAGTAAGAACCGAAAATTGATAAAGAGTTTATTTATTATTATTAAAAAAAATTTGAAATAATTCAGACCTTAAAAATACCTTAACTATTAGAAATCTAACCTAAAGTTATTAAAAAAATATATCTCAGCTTCCTTCAGATTACCCGGTTTTAACGGTAAAACATAGATGATCTAGTTTAGCGTCAATGATGTTTCCGTTCTATCTGTGACATCTTATATTCTTTGACGTGTCGACATATGTTCGTCCATTCGAAGAGTGGCAATTCATTAATTCTTTGACTTAGGGCTTCAGCGTCGGCTAACACAAATGCAGTAATATGGGCTACCACCCGTTTTTTCACGGTGGCCTATATTTTCTCTGTACAGTTAAATTCTGGATGATACGGCGGCAATCTTAGAACTCTGTGACCATTATTTTCTAATAACTGATTATTATTTCTATTAACTGGTTTAATACTTAAGTATTAGACTAAATATTATTATTATTATCCCTCCGGCAAATCTGATAGTAGTTGAGTTTCAATCACTTCATAAAATTAGAGTGGTTTATATCGACATGATAGTCACCATCTTTGAGCCTTAAATAAAAAAATATTAGGTTAATTATTTTTTATTGTGGATTATTGGAGTAAAATAAAAGGAGAGTAACCAATCTTATTGCCTTGCACGTTGGTAGATTATAGCGTGAGAATATTATGCCAACAGTGACATTTTGGGTGGCTACTATGGATGTAGATTCCATCTGTATAGATAATATTTGTTTCTTCTATTGCCTGTACTGTCATCGCTATTGCCAATTTAAGGCTTCACTGAGAAGTTTATTTCATTTATGTTTGGCTCTAATGTGGTCTAATAACAAATAAAAAACTAAACCGCAAATTTAAATATCTGGACTTTTAAGACAGAAACAGGTGATTTTTCAAAAAGTTAGCCCCTCACTCATATTTTTTATTTTTAAACATACGCACGAGTCTCGTCGTTTGTCGAGTCTTTCCTTTGACAACTCTTGTTTTACTATAGATACACTTTTTATATTGATCCGCTTTTTTACGTCATCTCAAAAAAATCTAACCAGGGCTAACCTAAACGCAATCCGCTTTTTAAAACACAGTTTTTTTTTGTACCAGCAACAAAAAAGAATATTCAAAAGTGACTGCAGATTACAAAAAGAATACATGCACACTTGCAGAACATGTAAATAGAACAAATCAATAGATTTTCAAAATTGCAAGGTTTTAAATACCGAAAAAAATTCAAATTGCTTTAGAAGAATAAATTAACTTGCATTTTAAATTTTCCGGGTCTACAGCGTGTGCCTGCATTTAATTAACATATTAAAAAAATTATTGATTTTTAACAAAACAAGTTGTTCTGCATACAAAATTTTGCTTATTAATAAATAAGTTTGGCTGCAGTAGGTAAAAAAAAAATTGGGACATCAAAATATCTAAGGTGTAGTTTTTAGATAATTTAATGGTCAGTAGGTCCAAATTTTCCAAAAACGCATTTTTATTACATATTCATCTCATTAATTAAAAAAAAAAACTACGTCTGTAAGCTTTTTGTCTTGCATTTGCAGGTTCTTACATTTATCTTAAAAGTTTGAGATTGATTTGTTTGCAAAGATTTGTTTTTGTATTTGTTTTGTGTCCTATATATAAAATGATATTTCAGATAAGCAAAACTTTTTATGAAGAATACATTTTTGGTCTAAAATCAAAATTAAAAAAGTTCTCCATATGTTACCTAAATCTACGCGTACGCTTTATACACCAGATTAAAATTCCCATTGTATTGACATAGTTTCCTGTAGTAATTTATTTCCTTTATTTAAATGGCTTAGTTTGGTATGACTACTCTTTTAGTTTCAAGTATATTCGTTTGAGGTCACTGGTCGTAATAATTCGTATGTTTGTATATATTTATGGATGAACAGACCTAAGCAAGTAAACTTGATGTTTAAAATCCGCGGTTAATCTGTAGGTACCGCCCAGTTTGACCTGGCCACGGTGTCAATGCGTAGAAAAACAGAGTAGTTTGTTTTCAAAAAAGCTCTTTTTGGCAATAAATATATGAATTTTTAAAGCTTCCTCCCGTCGAATGATAAAAAAATTATGTAACTTTAACCCTACAGACGTGAATTTGTATACTGAAAAAGTGCAGACGGAAGTCAAACTCTTGACGTTTGATTGCCATCTAAAGCTATGTAAAAATCCAAAAAGTCCGAAATACATGAATAAATAATTTCTAGCATTTTACAAAAATAAAGCATATATATTTTTTCTGTAGGTTGTTTAATATATTTTTTAAATGCAGTTTCAGCAAATAGTTGCTAAACATGGAGAACCCACAGATTTCTTAGGACAAATAGAACGACATTTTTGAAAAGCTATTTTTTCTGTTATCTTCAGATGTTTCTGTTTCTAATAGGTCCCTGTTTGCTAATTGTGTCTAGGTGGAGAATTTGTCGTGTCGTAGGTTTTTCTGCTAAAAAATTACTTAAGCTCGACATATGCCCATATGCCTAAAAAAATCGCAATGTACCGGGTCTTTCCTCATATATTGACCCCCCCCTAGAAGAGTTATTTTAAGAGATACAAAAAAATATCAAATACAAAAGTTTTAGGGATTTCCTTGAAATTTTTGAATCTGATGTCAAAAATGTTTTTTTTCATCCGTAAATATCAAATTTTGACAGATGGTCATTTTTTTCTTATGGAACACCCTGTATACGAATTGACAGTTAAAAAGAGCGAAATTTTCTGATTTCAAATATATACATATATATTTAATATGTTTAAATAAGGCGTTATTGAAATATCGGGCTCTAAACATCAAAATAATCACAATTCAAAATATCATGGTAGGCGCTGCATTGTGAATATTTGACATTTATTAAAAAGCAATTGAATCAGACGCCATTATTATTTACTGTTAGTTGGCTTTTAATTGTCAAAAAATGCCGTCCAGCGAGTAAGAAAAGTGCGATATAATTCGTTTATATTATAAAAATAATAATAATGCCAATGCCGCAAGGGCGGAATATCATCGCACGTTTCCTTTACGCCCCACTCCAGCAAAGAATACTTTTAAAAACGTGGAACAAGCATTGCGCACAAGAAAGACTTTAGTAAGAAAACGTCGGACAGTTGTGGCCAATCAAGACGAAGAACTAAACATTTTATTATATTTCGAAGGTTAGATCTTTTTCTTTCTCAAATTTCATATCAAAAAAATTTATTTCTTTCTAGAAAACCCTAATAATTCAATAGAACATGCCAAAAATTTCTTCCGTCGGTCTGCCAAAAAAATTTACTCAACTTTAAAAAAGTATAAGTATTATGCTTATAGAACATTGCCTGTTCAATATTTAAGTGAAGAGCAAAAAAATAAAAGAGTGGCATTTTGTCAAGAGATGCTAGTGTTGAAGGGAGAAGATAGAAATTTTTTTAAGAAAGTTCTGTGGTCCGATGAGTGCACTTTTACAACGGCAGGGGTATATAACCGCAAAAATGTTAGGTATTGGGCTACAACTAACCCCCGAATAACCAGGGAAATTAAATTTCAAGGACGGCAGTCCCTTCATGTATGGTGTGGTATTTTAAGTGACCAAATTATTGGCCCTATTTTTTACGATGAAAACCTGTCCGGGCAAAAATATTTGGAGATGCTCACCAACGAAATTGAAGAGAGAGCTGGACGATCTACCCCTAAGGCAGTATAATCAAATAGTGTGGCATCAAGATGGCGCCACACCACATGATGTATTGCCAGTTATAAGATTTTTAAATGAAAAATATAATTTATGGATTGGACGTACTGGGCCAATTCGTTGGCCACCGAACAGCCCAGACCTGACGCCTCTGGATTCGTTTCTGTGGTGTTACCTTCAAAACAAGGTTTATGAGCGGGGAAATGAAAACGTCGAGATGCTCCGCAGAAAAATCATCGCCGCTATAAATGATCTCAATTTTAATAATATACAGTTTATAGTTAATACTATACAAAAAATTGAACAAGACTATACAAATTGCATTAATAATAATGGAGGTCATGTTGAGAACCTATAAAGTATAATTATTAAATTTGAAGTTAATTAACAGGAAACTTTTTTGTTGTTATTGATATTGTATTTGTTGTTTATATTAATTTGTTATAAAATATATGATTTCTTCCTCGCTGTACGGCATTTTTTGACAAGTAAGACCCACTAACAGTAAATAATAATGGCGTCTGATTCAATTGTTTTTTAATAAATGTCAAATATTCACAATGCAGCGCCTACCATGATATTTTGAATGTGTTATTATTTTGATGTTTAGAGCCCGATATTTCAATAACGCCTTATTTAAACATATTAAACATATATATATATTTGAAATCAGAAAATTTCGCTCTTTTTAACTGTCAATTCGTATACAGGGTGTTCCATAAGAAAAAAATTACCATCTGTCAAAATTTGACATTTACGGATGAAAAAAAAAATTTTGACATCAGATTCAAAAATTTCAAGGAAATCCCTAAAACTTTTGTATTTGATATTTTTTTGTATCTCTTAAAATAACTCTTCTAGGGGGGGGGGGTCAATATATGAGGAAAGACCCTGTACTATCGCTGTGTTCTTCAACCAGTATACTTTTACAAAATATTGACATATGTTCGATTTAATTTTTTTAACTTTTTAAAAATAGCAACCAAATTAAGAATTAGAACGTGAATGGCCAGATTTTCGGTGTCTTTACTTTTTCGGGTCATTACTTTCGCCCAGCTAGTGACTTAATATAAAAATTAGTGGGATCTTAAAAACTTAAAGAAATACAAAGTCGGTTACATGAGAACAAAATAGATCATCGAGAGATTTACAGAATTCTTACGAAGATATCCGTTAAATAATAAAAAATATTGCATTTTTTTTCTTGCTTTATTTGAAGGAATCATTTTAATTAAATTTAACATTGTTTATTCTGTGTACTGCTTTGATCTCAGATTTTAAATTCGACGTCATCTGCGGTCCAGGATCATCGGGTCTACTTTTTTAATATGGACCATTATTTTTTATTCCAGTTTAGTAAACTCTAATATCCATTAGATCTTGGTACAATACTTGTTTAGTTGTATTTAAACGTTTCGAATCTAATAAAAAAAAACTTAAACAATTCCTAGAATTTTATTATTTTTTTTAATTTCTTTTCACAGTTTGTAATAATTCTAAGTCGAAGTTAAGAAAACCGTAGTAAACAATAATTATAATTGGTTTATAGATTCGCACTAATATTCTAAAATCAACGTTATTTTGAAAAGCAATAGCTGAACATAAAAAACAATTAAAATAACTTTAAAAATCTCAAATGTCCGAAATACGTCTATTTCTAAGACATTTTTGTTATTTGCATGAACTTAATTAAAGTGATTACTATTAGATGCACAGTGTTTGAATATTAAAATTCGTAGTTTTTTAATGGAGGAAAATGTACTTCATGTTTAAAAAGACATCAGAAGTAGTACTTTTTTTATATTCTTTTTAAGCTAAAACAACAAAAATAATCTTGGCGTTTATTGTTTGCAGTCTTTTTCACATATAATAAAAAATAAAAATTGTAGGTATCGAGCAGTTGTTGTGCATGACAGGTCAACTCCAGGCCATGCGTTTGTAGAACTCATTGACTATGGGAACAAAGAAGAGATTGTGACACCAGTAAGGGAAATGTCAGATGCAATGAAAAAAATTCCCGGCCAGGCTATTCGTTTTGCAATTCATACTCAAGTAGAGTCTAACAATGTAAATTTAAAAATTGGTCAAGACTTTGAAGTTTTGGTTAAGAAACATGTAAGTATTGCGTATATGTATATTACGCATTAAATCCATAATTGGCATGTCATGCGTTTAGAGAGCAAACCGAGGAACAAAGTATGCTCAATACGTTATGTTTAATAAGAACAAGTAGCCAGTTGATTTTATTGATAAGTAGAATATTGTTAGATTTGTTACCTTAAACAAGACAGGAAGAAAATCAAGTCGCTAACGCTACAACACTCAGTTTTGTCGTAATGATTGTGATATATGATGTATACTACATAACGGCTGCGGTATACTGAAAACAATGTAATCCTTGAACTTTTTAAATCATGGTATATCATCCATTCTTCTCTAAGAAACCTGTTTCTAAATTAAACGGTATACAACCACTAAGTCTCAGTCATATGTTTTTTTTATTTTAAGATGGTCGGTTACACATGTTTCGTCCGATCGGGTATCATCAGACCTATCAGAAAAATGTTTCTAATTTTTCTGAGACTTAGTGTTTGTATACTGTTTAACTTAAACTTTTTACCGTCTTGTCACACGCTATGAATTCGTTTATAAATCTTTGTAAAATTTTGTCTGGGTTTTGATTATTATATTTATAACCTCTCGTCTCTGTGAGTCACTAGCTGCCTCTATCTGCAGCAGTGGCGGCTCGCCAGGGGACGCGGGTGAAACGTTTTTCGATTATAAAAATGTATGTTTTATATAAATTCACATTATTTACTTAATTATACCATTATTTTCTATCAAAACTAGTGCGTTATATACTGAAAAAGTAATAATGACTTAAAACGTAGGGCGCTAAACACCTTTTCATAATAGCGACCTGTTGAGGAATCACAATGAGCAGTTAACAAATTCCGCATCAGACTCCCCCCGTATCCCGGCTTTCGCGCTTAGATTTGTTTACGGCAGTTGTTATGGCAACGCAATGGTGAATATCCGTAAGCCAAATAGAGATGGGAGCGGCCTAAAACTGCTGCTGCAGGCTGCTGGCGCTTGTTATAGAATTAATATAAATTAGTGCATTCCGATCATCGGAGGCGGAAGCAGTTTTGCATTGTGACGTGTATCGTGGTACCTAAGTGTTTTCTAAGAACAAAAAAATATACTTAAAATCTTATAAATTCATATTATTTCCCCTTAGTATTGAAAAACGCTCCAAAAGCTATGGATAATTAACATCATAAAAAGATAAAAAAATTGCCATTTTGGGCGTGCATCTAGCTATGCTACGCTTAACCCGATCTTAAATCCACGAGCCGACCTAAAAAGGCCCCCCAGTGTTGCCGGTTAAGAACGGTTTTGTTCTATCTTTTAATTATTATTTGTCAAAACCTAACTTTAGTAGTCGACTTTTTCAACAATGTAAATAAAACACTTTAAACTGTTTTAGATTTTCGCTTTTATTCACAACTTGCGACATATGTTGGCTAACACTGCAGCTTCGTCAGACAAACTTCAATTTCCTAAATGAATTTGATTTTTATAAAAATATTTCTAGGTAAAGACTTTTATGGCCTACCAGAGCCCTAAATAACATCTGGACATAATACAAATAACATATCCAAATGGTCGTGTAAGAGATACTGGGTGTTTTTATGTTTATTAATTTCCATTGACTATGAAAGTGACAATTTTTTACTTTTGTTTATTGTATGTAATATTTGAATCTTTTCATCGAAAGCATGGTTATTAACTAACAAATATTCGGCGTATTCTGAATGTGTTTTATTTTTAATAAAACTTCTTTTATTTTCTGCCAATCTCTTTTTATAAAAGTTCTCCTAGTCTGGCCTATATACACTTTTGGGCGTGATCCACAGTTTAATTGTGTTTAAATAGTGTTGTTTGAATAGTTTTTTTATTTATAATATTGGCAATTATTTTGGCATCATATCCATTGTTAACTACTATTTGTTTAATTAGTTTTAATTCTTTTTTAAAATTACTTAAATACAGGTTTTGTGACATCACAATTTACAGGCGACACACATGACCCGTTAAAGAAGTCTGTTCTTGTTTGTTAAAGTAGCGCGTCTCGCTAATATTAGGTTTAGCAGTAGCCTAACGATATCCGAATCGGTTACGTTTTCTATGTGTGAAAAGGTTTCGAGTACGCTGATTTTTGTTTTTTAATTTACTGTGATTGCTACTAAATTTAAATACAATGCCTATGCAGTGCGTAAATAGTGCCAACAGTTTTTGTTACGTGTATGGAGAACTAACTTTTAAATCTCAAAAAGGTAACTATACACCCCTGGTGCAAAAAGCTTACGATCTTTATTTCGGAGTTAAAGTTGGAGACCAAGACAAACCATGGAGACCTCATATCTGTTATAAGACGTGTGTAACTTTGTTAACAGGTTGGTTAAAAGGTGCAAGTCGTAAAATATTCTTTGCAGTACCTCACGAATATTAAAGGTATTGGACCAAAATCTAAGCACACTGTTAAGTATTTTAATCTACCATCAATTTTACGGCCCATCAAACATAGTGATGAACTTCCTGTCCCAAAACCCCCAGAATCTTGGAACTTGGATGAAGAGGAATCTACTAATAGTTCAAGGGATGCAGAGATCGTAAAGGAAATGGCAACCGACCCTTTATTTGATATACCAGGCTATTCAGGTTCGACGCAGTCAGAACTTTTAGCATCCAGCCTAAAATGCTGGAATCTTCTCCAAAGTAATGTAAACATTACTTTTTACCGAAAACTTCAAAAAGATCTGACACATTCTTCAAGAAGCAGATTTTATATTGTTCAAATGTCAACAATTTGTTTAAAGCATTAGGACGGAAACATGATCTAAATGATTGGCGTCTGTTTATCGAATCTTCTAAACTTAGTTTAAAGGCGATATTGGTTCACAATGGTAAAAAATATCCATCTGTACTCATAGCTCATGCAGTTCATATGAAGGAATCATCCGAAAACATGCAAGTTCTTCTTGATCATATCCGTTATAATGAATATGGATGGGCCATATGTGGAGATTTAAAGGTAATAGCTATTCTTCTTGGTATGCAATTGGGGTTTACCAGATATTGCTGTTTCCTTTGTGAATGGTACAGCCGTGAGCGAAATCGACTCCAGGACTTAAAAATGTTACCAAAGGTATTACTTCCACCTTTGCATATAAAATTGGGATTGATGAAGAGCTTGGCGCGCTTTTAAATTAGTGGATACAACTTTTCTTGGAAATGTGAAAGCTGATTATTAGATATTGTGAGTGAATTACTTATAAAGGAATGGGTTGTAACATGTTTCTCAAAATTCACTTTCTTGACTCTCATCTCGATTTATTGCCTGAAAATTTGGAGGCAGTAAGTGACGAACATGGGCAACGGTATCAAGACAAATAGAGTGTCAGTTTGCTTGCTGATTATTGTTGGACATTGTTAAGAGGTACTCCAGAAACAAAATATCGACGTAAAACATGAAAAATTACATTATAAGGTACATTTAACATTAGTAATAAAATAGATTTATAGCCATATTTTGATAGGAACATTACATGGTTGTAACAAAAAATCTAAAGCAATTTTTGGCAGACACCCAGATTTTTTGTCACAAAAAAAGTAATTTTTGTTTACCGGTGTTATCTTTATTTAAAAGTAAAACAGACAAATATATCGTCGACGTATGTATATCAATAGAGACATTTTTAAAACAAAAGGTTTATTTTAAGTTTTTCTTCCAGAAATGTTATTCCAAAAGCCAAGAGTGGACTGTAGATTGCCGCCCATAATAAGCCCTTCCTTGGCCGAAAATTTTTTTTTATTAAACTGGAAGTAATTTTGTTCATGCATTCTTTTAAGGCATCTATAATTTCTGATTCTAGGATAGGATTTGTTTTGTTTATAATACGATAATTTTTTATAATTTAAACTGTTTTTATTGGTGGTATGCTTGGGAAAAGGTTTTTTACATTAAACGATATAAAAATTGAATTATTTGTAATTTAATAATAAATCTACCGAATTTTTAATGAAATAGGTCAATACACAATTCGTTTTTTCTATAACAATATAATTTTTTTAGAAATAGTTTAAAGGTTGGAGTAGTCACAAATGGGACTACCGGCTTTATATAAATCCCTGAAAAGTTCGCGAAGAACTGCTAAATAAACTGCTACATGACAAACACTTTGATATCCCATCAATATTCTATTATTTTGTGTTATGAATTTTCATCAATCTATATAGACGTTCCGATAACGTTTTACATTCATTTCGCCTTATGGACATCTGCGTTTTTCATTAAAAGTTACAGTTTATTTATTTTATTTAAAAATGCCGTAAGGATAAAATATAGGTCCATTCTTTTTTTAAAAAAATGACTGCTTTGGCTACATTGTAAAATTTTACTTTCTTAAAGCTACCTTACCTATACCAAGTTTAATAATTCCTTTAAGACGCGTTAAATCTATCATACTTAAAAGACAAAGGTTTAAACTCTCCCAATCAATGAATTTTCAAAATGTAGATACAATAGTATTGTAAAAACGCCTCGTCGATAATGTGCAAATTTTTAAACTCCCCTCAAGTTCAGAAAAAAATCTATTTTTTTCAACTGCTGATTTTTGAACCACTTTTTAGGTAAGTTTTCTTTTTTCGACAGCTTCTGTAGTTTAGTACTAAAACTTAAAACTTTTACATTCATATTCATTTGCTATTTTAATGTAAAAATCAAGGGATGGAGAAGCCGCTATTGGAGCCGTAATATTTTGGGCAACTTTTCTTTTAAATGCTATTTTCCATCTTATATGCACATCGACCGTTAGAATAAACATTTATAGATTATTTTAAAATATTTATTATTATTCAGAATTAATAAAATTATTCGCCTAGATCCATGCATATCCTGTCTACTCCGGAAACTTTTGCTCACATTTTTAATCTCTTCCTCCAAAACAGCGAATCTGATTTCTTATATATTTAAACTGTGTTCTCGAATGGACATAACTATACCTGCAAACGTTATTATTTTTTATTTTAGAAGAAACTTCGAACGCTAGTGTTGGAATCTGCCTTAGTGATAACCATGTATTTCAAAAATTCTAAAAATCTGAAATGGCCTAAGGAGTAACTTATCCTTATTTCTATAGTTTCTGAAATATTTTATAAAAAAGGTTTTTTGGAACCTGTTATTTTTTCAAAATAACCTTTTTTTGTAAATTGTTTCATTAACTATAAAAATAGGAGTACTTTACTCTCTGGGTAATTTTAAATTTTTATAAGTTTTGGTCAACCTGTCTGAAAATATTTCAATAATTAAAAAAATCAATTATTCTTGGGTCATTTTAAATTTTTATAATTTTTGGACAACATGTATAACTTATTCAAATTCCAACATTAATTTTCGAAGCTTTAAGATAAGCAAAACTTTTTATGAAGAAAGAGGTTTTCTCCTAAAGTGCAATACAATAACGTTTACAGGTTAATTAGGTACATCCGTGGACGCACCCTATGTATATGTACAGTAAATATATAAAGCTTTTTTTCTCAAAATTTAAATTGTTACAGTTATTATATAAAGACCGGACATGACATGTTTCTGACAGAGATCATAGTATCCTTGTTATAACGTTGGTGTAACGTAGAATAAAATATATGAACTTTATTGCTTCCAACAAAGACAGGAGTCAATATTGTAATTCAATGTCGATCGTGTTATTAGTCAGCGGAGTAGTTGTTTCTGTGGTTCCATTTCATAATTTCTCATATTTTTAATATATGTACTATTTCAAGGGATTATTTCAACATACCCTTTGATAAGTTTTTCGGCCTTTCACAAAATGGAATGCTCTGAAAGCGCATCAGAAGCGTCCTTAACAACGTCGAATATATTGTTTCAAAATGGGAAGTTGTTAATAACCAAAACCAAAGCTCTTAGCCAAGACTTACAAACAATGCAACTGTTTTAAAGGAATTTTTGGGCGATTTGTCAGGCAAAAAATATTTTTTAGGCATACGTTAATTGAAAATTATTTTAAGAAATTATCATTTACCCATACTAATCTACCCACAACAGTTTTAAATTTAAAGCGAATTACCTTTGTCGGTAGTCCAGATTTAGTTTTTTAAAGTGTGTTAAGTAAAGGAAAGTAGTCATTAAAAAAAGCATAACTGTGTCTATAGTTATATAAAAGTTCCTAAATGTGACGGTTAATTCATTCAACTGCTGTCGTTGAAAATTAAAAATAAACCTTAAGTTTGGGTAGTGAAAATGTACAAAACTTTCTTAAGCACACTTCTGTTTGTAAAGGGATAAGTTGACAAAGGACACTGTTTTATAAAAAAAACCGTATATACTAAATTAATGTCGATAACAAATATATGAGAAATTAGGTTTCATAAACTCTTCTTATCAATGCATTAAATATCACAATTAATCTCAAAATGCTTGTTTGAATTTTCACTCTTGACGGCAGTGGTTTTGTTGAACTCCAGATTTTTAACCAGTACTGAAAAATGTAAAATATCCCTAAAGATATTTCCCATAGCAGGAATTATGTTATCATATATTATTTAAAAAAATAATAACTTGCACTTTACTAGAAAGATAGTTTTTCTCTCCATTGTTAGAAAATGGCATCCATGAAATTTCTTTTAAACCTACATACTAACATTTTCTGTTTCACGGTGGTTTTTTCAGCTTTCTACCAAGGTAAGTGAGCTGTATTTGCTTTCAACTGAGAGCTGTCTAGTTCGTGTTTTTTTTAGTTCTTTTTTCTATTAAAACTTATAATTTTGAATGTAGTTTTGTTGTTTTAAATATCGAATTTCGTTTTGGTTAGACCTAGTTAGGTCTTTTTCGGGGTTGATGTAAAAAATGTGTATTTTTGTTGCATCTACTAAGGCCGTCAGTGAAACAACGGTTGTTGGTGGTCATCCACGCGAAATCTACTTGTTCGTGCGAGTTAATATATATGCGGTTAATTAGGAATTCCTGTTGCCAAATTATACCCAGATTCGTGTTTTCACAAGACAGCAAAACGAGTTTTCCATATTACTTGTTTAAATGTATTATTTATCATATGATTGATACTTTTATTCATATTGTGGCATTCAACTTAATAAAATATCAGATTTCTGTCAAGTTGGTTTTAATATTAAAGCTTTTAATACGTAAACCATTCATTCATAGTTCCATATTTTAGTTTTTTGTTTCTCCACTAGTTAGTTTATATAGAAATTTTTTTTTGTATATGCACACGCACACCCTCGCTCAAGCGCAGCACAACCATACACGCCCACCTGCACACACGCATACACCTCACACGCGCATACACACACGCGCGCGCGCGCCCTCACACACAATCACGCGCGCGCGCCCTCACATAAACACAAACACGCCCGCCCTCACACACACAAACACGCACACACACACACACAAACACACAAACACGCGCACACACACACGCACGCACGCACCACACACACAGCGCACGACGGCGTACACGATTTTTGTGTCAAGTGTAGGAGACTCAATATTGCATTGATGCAATAATCCTCTCAATTCCTGTAAAAACTTAATATTTTTTAATAAAATAACGTTCGTATGGGCGCAACTGCTTCCTCAATGACAGTAGATCGAGTTTTTCCTACATTTAGGCTGGTGCATTATGGCTTAAGAAACTACTTGAAACTAACAACGCAGATAAATAGGTTTGCCTTTCAAAATATTATGACAATGTAATTTACACAAATGGGTAGATTTCTATTTTCTTTTTTATATAATTAATTAAACAAAGAAATACATTCGGAAGCATTAAAATATTAAACATTTTTTAATGTGATGGGACTGACAACGGAAATGCCCAATTTTGGCCTAGACTGCCTAGAGTAACTGACTTTGATGTACAATGGTTCAGATCTAAAATTATTAATGGTTTGAAATACGCTACATATACATCCCTCCGTCACGTAATTGCTATGCCAGAACGGTTAATTACAGAAGGAAATTAAAAAATCTTGCTCGTTCCTTATACATCTGGTAATGTTATTTTTAATTTTATTAAATACAAATATTTATTGTAGTATGATGATTTAACCCATCTAATCGAGATAAAGAAGTCATTGGAAACAGAGGAGGTTGCCGAAGAGATTAAGGCGCATCCAAGCGAGACTTTCTCAAATGCTGATGAACCAAAAACAACCAAATCTTCACCTTCACCGGTAGAAGAAGACTGTTTTACTCAGGTATGTTAAAATTTAGTAATTTATTATATGTTACAATGATCCATCAAATTATGCAAGAGTTAATATTATTTATGTAATATAAAAAAAAACATTGAATCTGAAATGATTTTCACTGAGTTTATTTTATTTCATTTCATTAGTCAGCCATTTGCTTCTACTCTTGGACAAAAGCAATTGTTTGAAAAATTTCCTGTCCGGCGCTTTCTTCTAGAGACATTTCTATCCTTGCTAAATATATAATTAATTTGATAGCATCCGGAAATGATTTAGAACATAGACTTATTTGAAGTAAAATGGGCCCATAGACAGCACACCAACATTTACGAACAAAATTATATCAACTACACAGTAATATCTTCCCATAAACTATAAAACGCCTTTTTTGCCGTATTTTCGTGCTCCTTCAATTCATTAATTAACTTGATACCAAGTGACGAACATTTATGTTTGGAATAAAAATACTAATTTAACGGTAGCTGGTGGCATAATAGTGGTGAAACTAGTGAAAATTTGCAATCTATGTACATCGTTTTGGGGAAGATATAAATGGGTTGTGGTTTAAGGAGAGAGTTTGCACATTAATATTAGCGCTCAGAATTTCATAATGAAATTATAACGATGCCTTTATTGAACTTGGGTAACAAAGATAAGAAAACCTTCTTTTTTTGTTGACCTAAACTAATTTGAAAATGATAACGAAAATTTGTAAGGTGAGAATTGATGTATATACTACCTTATTCACTAGCACAACAGGCAGAGCTTCAAGGATAGAAACCTAGTGTAAATTCATTCTTTGGCAAGGTGTTTGATAAATGGTTCGATCATGTAATTTGGGAAGGGTATTCACCACCGATCCAAACAGGCAACTAGTTATAAGACGTTAACAGCAGCAGAACCCGGCAAAGGTAGCACTTAGGCTGGTGCTATTCCCCAAGGGCAAGGGTACCACCCAAAAATCCTAAATTACACAGGATAGTTACATCGGCGATTTATTTCCGTCCTGTTGCAGTCACGTCGCCTGGCCCGCTCGAAACAAGTTTCATATGTTATTTCTATAGGAGAATAATATGGTTTAGCATTTTGATGCTGTTATTCTGGTTTTTAGCGCAATAAATTTCGACAAACTTTATATCAAAGTAATAGAACAGCATTACTATATGAATTTTGGTCAATAAGCAATGGTATATTATGTAATATATTATGAGTGCTTTCTTATGAAATTTTGTTAGATTATGTTCTTTAATGACAGGATGCCCCAAATCGTTAAATAGAAATAAGTACTTTTCCGTAATTTAGGTATTTAAATGTATTAATTTAAAAAAACAAATAGGTAAAGTGATTCTTAAATAGGGAAGTAAAAACATGGTATTACGATTCTTTAATAATTGCTATGATTTTCATACATATTTTTTTTAAATTAAAAAAATAATATTTTCTAGAGATTACAAAAAATACCTAAATATAATCACTTTTATAATGAAAAGGGGACCAAAAAACACAAAAACTACAGAGGCTTCTGATATATAAATAACTTGCAGATTAATTAACAAAGAGTTGAGATTTGCATTAATACTAGAAAAGCAACAATCCATAGCAAAAATTAAAAGTACCTGCTATATGTTAAAAGAAAACACAACTTGCCTGAAAAATTAATAAAAAAATAATAAAGAATCCAAGTATATCTATAGCCTGAAAAAATAATAAAGAATCAAAGTATATCTATAGCCTGGCAAGTGATTTTTTTCACTATGTTTGCATTCTTACACAACACACATATTTCTAGACATTTTTTGTTATGTAGACTCCTGCAAAAGTAAATATATCGGTTATAGAAGAAGTTTAAATTCTGGTTAATTACGTTTCACTATGCACGAACAACACTTTTTGAAACTTTTGTGACCTATTACCACTTGTAAAACTAAATCATATTGAAAAAACAATGCTTAAAAGGCGAATTTCTATTACAGAGCAATGTAACTAATACTAAATCTTTAGACTAAGAGAGCCGGAGTACGTCACACACCCAGTCATTGAGCTTTGTGGTCGGCGAGAAACTAGCGAACGTTACGCTTACGAGAAGTAAATATCCTGTGTAATTTATGGTTCTTGGGCACCACCCAAACAAAGAAGCTTGGTATTAACTAAAGCGGCACATCGGTAACTTCTGCTACCTTGGCACTAAATCTGCAGGATACATCATCGCTAATTTTATACAGGTGATATTTCACCAGCAAGGGTCCAGTTAGGCTACCAGAAATGGTTTTGAGATGGACTATGTTATTCTTGAGAAGCCTGTTATTCTCAGAGCTGCTGAAAAAATCTGATATAAAGATAAAGACGTAAGAAATACTCTCTTTTTTGTTCGTGCCATTTATCACACATTTGTTAAAGGAGCTATAATAAGAATGGATTCCGGTCCAGTGAAAATAGTGGTACTATGTTCCCAACCCAGCTGATCCACACCTTCATTTTCTTCAATGCTCTGATGGCACTTAGATTGGCTGACTAGAGCTCTTCTGCATTCGAGTATATGCAACGAACATACTGTTGGACTACAGTCTTAAGCGCAGCTTGACTGTCGCAGCACGTATAGGTATGTGAATGCAGGCTAAGTTTGCTGTAATCTCAGTCTGATATACATTCACATAACGTCCAAAAGCAAGACTGATACATGTTCCCCAAAGACCCCCCCCCCCTCCTCCACCGTCATTGACCAAACAAGACCCTTCGGTTTAGGGTTGAAGGGGACGACACGAAACCTCGTAGAGAAATGATAGCATCTCTCTTAGCTATAAGAGGGTCGGATCTGATCGGCTGAATTCAGTCCGCGTATTTCTACTAACTAGTTATTGTTGACTTTTCGGTAAAACTAACAGTTGAATCAAATCCCAGTACACTTATAGAACGCTTCGTCGTTTAAGTTTTGATGTTGTTTCTAGGAATTTAACTAGTGTAATTTAAGGATAAAAAAGTTGTTGCAGAAGTTGTGGCAAGAAAGGACCTTCTTCTCTGTGCTTGCAAAGTATTTATCGATTCAGAAAGTGTACGATTTTATTGCATTGTATTGTATTTAGTGCATCATATTTAGCGAGTCGGGTAAAGTACATGTCATGATAATTACAATAATAAAAAAGAGTCGATAGTTGGGCTTTCTCACAATTATAATGTATTTTGCGCGATAGTATTTTCAAAATTCAAATCCATGATGCTTATTTCCAGAATATAAAAAAATTCTGCCAAAATAAATAAAACAGAATTCACCCAAAGAATACAAAAGCCAGGGTTTTTCTTAAATTGTTAAGGGTTTTTGTAAAATTCTTAGAGAGCTGTTTCCCTAAAAGGAACCATATTTTGGGTCAATCTTTTGTTCTTATAGAATTCCGCATAGTTGTCTAAATATTACGTAACCAACAAACATTTATTTTAAATTAATAAAAAAATGATGATTATAAATCTTTTTTTTTTTTTAAAGACCTAATTCATATATTCTAGATACCACCAAGTCCCAGCCAGATTTCATCAGGTGAAATGGTTTTAGTTGTGAACTACACTGAAAACAAAATAATATTAAGAAATAAAGATGCCGCTTTAGTTTGTAAGGATATATACACATACTTAAAGGATATGCAGAAGAAGCGTAAGTACTTAATAGACTTTTCCAGACTTTTATATAGTATTCGAGAGTTGGCAACCTTTTAAATACTCGTGTACCCAGGTTTAAATAAAATGTGGGAACTTGTTTGGTTGAGATAATTTTTTTTTAAGTTATACGTCTATGATCTTTTATGGCCTCTAATAGAAAAGAACTGCATGTAGCAATTATTTTGAGGTAAAATGTTTAGTAAGTAAAAGTCAGAGGTCAAGCAGTAACCTTTAAGAAAAATTAGTTTATTATTTAGTTAGTATATATTTATTTTACCGAATTAATATTATGTTATGGCCTCCAATAGAAAAGAATTGCATGTAGCAACTATTTTGAGGTAAAATGTTTAGTAAGTAAAAGTCAGAGGTCAAGCAGTAACCTTTAAGAAGAATTAGTATATATTTATTTTACCGAATTAATATTATGAACTATAGATTCAATGGTTGGCCTTTAAAAAAATTAAACAGTGAAACACGACAAATTCAGTTATTTTTTCACCGACTTAAGTATTTATGTATGTAATCCTATTATTTCGTGACGGATTGACCTATTTCGATTAATTTTTAAGGAAGTATAAAGAGTGGTCCCGTAGCAAGCATATTATGGCGAAATGGCATAATTTTGAATATTATTCTGTGAGAGAGTTTTCGCTTTAACATATTGCCTTTAAATTTGGTGTACGAAGTCTAATTAATAAAAAGTAACTAGGGGGTATCTTAAAGTAAATCCCCTGGACTATAGGGAGGGGGAATTTAATTTCTTTTAAAGCTATTTCGGTTATTAAATTATAAAAAATCTTAATGTGTTAATAAGTATATGGGAGGTGTAAAGGAGGAAAAAAAAAAGGTTTATCTAAAAATATCGAGTTTTATGTAGTTTCCGGTGTTGTTAGGGGCATGAACTTCAATTGTACTAACTAATTTTTTTTCTACAATTTGTGTCGCTGATTTTTTTATGCATATGAACAGATGGAGTTTTAAGTTTTTGTTTTGAAATTGTACGTCTTAGTGCATGTCTGTTTTTCGGTAATGGTCAATTTTGAATGTCTTTTCTGGATCGGTTTTCACTCCATGTTCGGTAATTATATGTCCTATTTTCCTTTTTTTGGGAAAACTGGCCCTTCTTGAGATTGAGTTTTAAGCCAGCCATTCTGAGTTTCTGAAAACAATCAATCAATATTCTTCAAATGGCCTTCAAATGTTTTTCTAAGATAATGATAAATGTACCAGCCATGTTTCCCTTGTCATTCCATGTGATGTCAGTTCCATTAAACGTTCGAAAATCACTGGGGCGTTGCATAATCCAAAAGGCATAACTTTAAATTGCCTCAATACAGTTCCAGTAGAAAAGGTTGTATTTGCTTTATCCGCTGGTTTCAGCTTAACTTGCCCATAACCACTTTTCAGGACGTCATTGAGCCTGCGGAAGCCGACGCAGAATCTGGTAGAGCCATCTTCTTAACAATTCCTACTGGAGACAACCAGGGGCTTTGGGATGGTTTTAGGATGTTTTTCCATGCCCTCAAGCATCTTACCAACTTCATTAGGCTTTGCCAAAAGTATTGCAGCTGTTTTATCGGCGCGGCATCACCAATATTAATTCGATGTTGTCTATGTTAGTTTTTCCTAAGTCCACAGAGAGAAAACGTCTTGATTTCTGAGCAGTTTTTTCAACTTGGTTACCTGATCTTGATTCAGTAAATGTTTTGATAATTTCAATTCAAGTTTTGGAGTACGTTATAATGTTATTGCTAGTAAAATTCCTTTTGCATGTAGTGGGCAATCTTGATTGGTTTGGACAAAATTACTTCTTCACCTAAGTATTCAAGCTTTTACTACACATTCCGAACTCTCAGGTAATGCAACATCTTCTAACAAAACAACTTCTCATACAGTAGAATCATTTCTTCCAGGCATGTGCATTACTATTTCTTCATTTGTCGTACGGAAAACTCGTTGTGTTAAGTCAGATACAAACTTATGTTGTTTCATAATGTCAAGGCTAATTATGACCTCATCCATTATATCTGCGACAAATACTGTGTGTACGAAGGTAGTTTTCCCCAGGCTTATCAGCTTCATGGACTCCGTTGACAGGTATATTTTCACCATTAACTGTTTCCAAAATATAATTGTAGGGGTTTTCTATTTTACAAGCAGCTGTGACGTCAGGTTTTACAATGGTGTGTGTCGAATACCGTTTCACATTCCCGACCGCAAACTTTCCCTGATACTACCAAGCTAGAGCCATTATTCTGTAGCCGGTATACTTAAAATTTGATCGACGTTGATGGGGCTGGCTAATGCCGCTAATGGGTTATCTTCAGAAATCCCAGTATTGGTACAGGAGCTTTGCACATGCCCGTCTTTCCTACATTTCCAACCACGGATGCCTTTTCTTTGTCGGAAAGATAGATACTTTCTTTCATCGTTCGTTTGCCTGGTAAGAGCCTCTTGCAACTCTTGAGTTTTTGAAATGTCTTCAATTGGGTGTTGTTCTGAAATGTAATTTAGCCTTCGTAATTTTCCTTGACTTCTGTATGTTTGCTTAGCAGTTCATACTGAAGGACATATGCGAGAGCTTCAAATATCTTCTTTAATCTAGCCCTTCTTAATGCCTGGTTGGTATCAGGGTTCCGAAGGCCTTGCTTGATCTGTTCAGGGTAAAATGGATAGATCAAGTTGATCAGTTGGATGATATCTGGCTCATAATCTTGTTGAAGATTTTCATTATTTGTGTCTTCGAACGAAAAGTGCGCTTTATAAACCTCCTGTAGATGTGCTTCACCGTAACGCTTTTCCAGATGACTTACTAATGTATCAAAGTCATTTTGTTTATCTTCGGATATGTTCCTTAATCCCTCCATTGCTTTATCGCGCAAGGGGCAAACTTGTACCTTTTCGGTGGAATCCCAATTAAATCCAACTACGAAAGCTTCAAATTATCAGTTAAGTAACCCACGGCACTTTACCAGAGACGTCAATGTAAATTTATTTGATGAGAGGCGATAAATTCTTGAAGGTTGTGATTGGTCATTCAAGCGTAGCCTTGTTTCGTATTTTATTGTTTCTTTGTTTGGTTATGTTTGTTTTATGTACTTTTTAAAATGTGTTGTGTTTATGGTAAGTTATATATTATTTAATTGTATTTTCCGTTGTAATGTATATTCATTTTAGGTCTGATGATGCCCGTTAGGGTGAAACATGTAACCTATTCTTAATTTATAAACTTATTTTCGACCTAGACTTTATGTATATATTTTTTAATTTAAAACATTTTAAATGCCTATAGGTTTTTTGATAATTTTATCGCTGTTTTAAGAAGGTATATCTTAAGGCTGGGACTTTATATTTATCTTGAAAAAAGTGAATGAAACAAGAGTAAATGATCATACTTAGTGAGTTAATTTCTTTATTTAGCATAAATGCTAACATTCTAAATATCATAGACTACTCTAAAGTAGCTTCAGAAACCATACTTTTGTGTTCATTATCAGCTTTTAAAATTGATTCTTAAGTAATAAATAATCTCTTAAGTTAATTATAATTTTTTTATAAGATCTCTGAGACTTTATAATAAATGGTAGTTTATTATATTGAATCGACCCCTTATGAAAAATTGACTTATAAACAACCCCTTTAAAAGCATAATTTAAGTGTAAGTCTTTGTTTTGCCTTGTTTGGTAATTATGTTCTTCACAGTTTTCATTTATAAATGTTCTTAGATTCTCGGGCAATAAATTTTTTATTTTTTAAATAAAAGTTTTAACTAAATAAAAAAATTAATTACATATCTAAGTGTTTTAAGGCTAATGATAATACCAAATCCTAAAACTATTACGCGTTTACATTACATTGGTTCTAATGAAGCCCTATGATAGTCATTAAATGTCTTTGTTAAAACCGTTTACTCCTTAGAACCACCTTAAAATATTCTTGTTTTATGTCGGCTTAAAATTGCCAAAGGATCTTTAAGAACCTAAATAAAAAAGAGTCATTACGCTTTCCTAAAACATCTTTTTGTTTCAAGTAAATAGTGATTTATCTAAGTCAATCAAGAAACCTTTTGGTTGTATTTTATCTAAATTTGCCATAAAAAAATAAAACCTTGATTTTGTTGAATAAAATATTGACCCAAACGAAAATCATTGGGAAAAACATAAAAAAAAACAGAATTATATTAAAATAACGAATATACAGTTAACAAACCGAAGATCATTAACTTCGCAAGAACATAACTGTTTAATTCCGTCCTTGAGAAAAATTACGCGGTTTTACAAAAAAAAAGGGTTATGTTAGATGTAGTTATACTTTAGTCACGTTCTCTCTACATTTTTTTTACACCAGAGATTTGGCCAGACCTAGGATAAATATAAAACAAAACGGATTGAATATGCCATTGTCAAGTAAAATAAGCTAGTTTTTTCCTATTAGCCAAATGTAGGAGTAAATACTTTTATCACATACTTAAAAAAATACATCTGCAATTACAAGTCTATACACGGTCTCAATAAAGACTATGTTAGAACCAAATAGTTTTAACATTATCTTAACGAGGATTAATTGGGTTTAGGTTTTTCTTTTCGGTCATCTTTTTAACTGCATGAAAAAATGACGATACTAAAGATGAATTCGTTTAACTAAATATTTATGAATATTTGGTTTTAAGCTTTAACAAATTATAATCAGCATTTTTAAATTCGGTTGTGTAAATTTTACGCAAACTCAATACATTTGGTCGATTTTTTTCAAATATCCGCTCCACCTATTATTTTTTAAATAATTTTTTATAATAAATTAAGGTATTGAAGGAGCGCGCCAGTTTTTACTTCCACAGTTTCACCAAAACAATTCATGTGGTGTAAGATTATATTTATCTGTTATCTACATCCCAATTTAATTTCAATATAAATACTGACATACTTCATATTTTCTTAAAATGTCAGCATCATTTATAGTGTTGTACATTTAAACTTGGAAGTATCAACCATAAAACACAGATACGATTAATTGACTATATTACATATTTCTTGGAGATTATTTGGCATTTTTAATTCAGATCGAATGCCCACTGGTTTTATCAAAGCTCTAAAAATGCACTCCTTAATCCAAAAATGTGTTAAGTTTTACCTTTATGTTTTAAGGCTTACTGTATTGGTTTTATGACAGCCCTAAGAAAAACTTAAGTCCAAGTAAAAGGTTTTAAGAGAAGTTTTACGGGCTGTAAGAACCTTTTTAAGAGTGGGCCCTTGAGGTTTTAAGGTGGTTGTATTATAGTTTTAAGAATGCTTTCAAAGAAAAGTTGCTTTAACAACGTATTTTCCAGCTGAGCTGGGACAATCGCCTGTAGCTTGCGATAAAACTGAAATGTTACTTGGGGGGGCCTGTGGAATAAAATTTTAATAATTTCTTTGCAGATAGGCAATGGAGACGTATATCAATACTGACCTTTTAAATTATTTTGAAAGGTGTAAACGTATCCATCACAGGCAATACGGCTCCGTCGTCAAACGTCCATGTCAGTTCTGTTTACCTTCGTTGCTTACAACTCCATCGAATTCCAGAGGGAATCCCAAATTATAGTCCTCGACATATCCAAAGCATTCGATCGAGTCTGACATGACGCACTTCTTAACAAACTTCCTATGGTCTTCTTCCAAAATTTTGTACTTGGATTCGGGGTCGATGATCATTCACCAAAAGTAGCATTCAGAGCGCAAAAATTGATTTTACGAACCGGATTGAGTTAATTTAGTTTTTTCGCGAATAGGAACGCCGTTTCAGTACAATCCGGTTCATTTCCAGCCCTGCACAAAATCAACGCGGGCGTTCCACAGTGTTTCGTGTTGGCTCCTATTCCTTCTGCATATCAATGATCTGTTTTTTTATACCAGCAATCCTACGCACAGCTATGCTGACGATAGTACATTCGACTTCAACATACAACATCCAAACCGGTTTTCAAGCGTGGCTTGTCCAATTAAACGCCATTATGACACAATCATATTTACTATCTCCCAATATTCATACCATTCAAATGATTATAATTATGGTACAAGGTCAATAAATACGTGTGTCACAACGCTCGATTAAAAACACCTAATTCTTGGGTTTAAATTGCAAATTAATTTTAGAAAGTTTTGTGACAAGTTGTATTTGTGTATTGTGCTGCCGCTGTAGTAAAAAGAAAAAAGGTTCCTCCGATATCCAGAGACATGAAAAGTGTTATAAAAGAAGCATTAAAGGATTTACTACGTGACGACGAATTTTTAAACCAATTTATGGGCAAGGTCAACGACAAGTAGTGCAGTAACACTCGAAAATAATACTGCAAAAAATAGTGAACAGATAAGTCAGCTGGAAGGTCGACTTAAGAGCATGCAGCAAGCCATACAAATTAAAAATGTTTGTGTTTACAATCTCTAGGAAGCCGCAAACAAAAACCTGCCGGAAAAACTTTGTTAACACAAAAATGAAGATTCATCTTAGGAAACAGGGCATAGTAAAATGCTACAGAAGAAAGACGAAGCTTGAGAAAAATCAAGGCCCGTAATCTTAAGTTTTGAAATGTTTGATTATAAAGTAAGTGTATTAAAAACTAAAGGTGACAAGTATTGGAATTACAGAGGATCTAAGTAAATCAAGATTAGAACTGTACCAAAAGGTAACACGAAAATACGACAGGAAATAAGTTTTCACACGGTTTAGAAATATTTTGGTAAAACTAGACAACAATGAAAAATCTCAAAACACAAACACAGATATTTAATAATTGTAACAGATTGTACTAAAAGAATAATTATTGATCTTAATATAAATAGAGCAGGTAATTAGAATTGGAATATATTTAATTATTTCCTCAAATAAACCTGTAAGATTTTGTGAATCTTTTTTGCTCTTCTTTTTACTTTTCTTTATTGTAAATGTTTTTGAATCCTACTTTATTTTGTATGGGAGTTTCTGTTCTCTTCTTAAATGTTATACTTGCGTTCGGAAGCAATTATTTTATATTAAAACGAAGGTTTAATAATCTATATAAAAGAACAATTGCATTTACAGTCAACAATAAAAGAATTCTCCGAAACGAAAATTATACGATGTGAAATTGATATAACTAACAATTTAACCTTAGGAATAACTACATGTTACAGAGCTCCCTCAACCCAGTTAAACACATTTTCAGATGTAAAGACCAAAGATATCGAATTTTTCATTGGCGACTTAAAACAAAGTTAATAGATACCTCAATATCTTAGCTCAAAATGCGTCTTCCATTATTATTAATCACAAATTTATTAAAACAAAAAATCTTAATAAAAACAAATCAAATTTTATACCTTTTTTTACGTAGTGCTATTACCGATCCTTATATTATAGGATTTTCGATGAAAAAATATACCTAAATTTAACTTAACAGAGAATGCCCTAAAATTTAAAACTATATTAAATAATAATAAACTACATATCTTTTTAAAGAATGAAAATTGAGCCGATGTGTTTGCTAGGGACAATGCTGAGCAGGCTTATAAATGTTTTATAAATAAAGTTAAAAAATACGTTTATTAATCTACTTCCACTGTAAAACTAAACAGTACAAACAGAAAAAGAAAACCGTGGGTGTCTGCAGGAATAATACAATTCATTAAGAGGAGAGAAAGAAAAACTTAAACGAATTCTACTTTCAAGAACTCTTAAATTCTTACAGACATTGTGATATTATAGAAATCTTTTAAACAAAACTATGATGGTTAGAACTCGACTTATTACAAGTTTGCAAAAACGCAGAACTTAAAATATTATTTAAAAAACCCCGTTTATTCCCCACAAAATTACTATACCCTAAACAGAACTATAAAAAAAAAACTATAAAATATTAGAAAATACAAATGTTTCATTAAAATAATGGTTATTAGGAAAAACAAAGTCAATACGCAAAAGAATATTGTTATTAAAAAACGAATTAATTAAACACATAAATTCACTTAAAAACATTTCTTGTCCAGGAGAAGATGAAATAACTTTCCAGTGAATAAAAAGCATTCACTTGGAAATTCTAGATCCACTGTTATTTATAATAAATCCTAAGTTTTAAAACCTACATCTTGCCTAATGACTGGAAAATTTCCATAGTAATGGCAATTTTTAAGGGTGGAGATCCAAAACTCACAACCTATTATCGTTCAATCTCAGTAGTTAATAATTTTGGAAAACTATTCGAAAATCTAGAATTGTCGACTTTTTAGAAAAAGAATCACTGATATATTCTGGTCAATACAGTTTTAGAAATAAAAAGAGCACTGAGGGTGGTGTATTTTTAATATAATAAAAAAAGTTCGGCAATTTTTCTTGATCTTAAAAAAAAGCGTTTGATACGGTTTCGCATAGTATTTTATTTAACAGACTGGTGGAGATTGGCATTAGAGGTGGTCCCCCGGATCTTTTAAAAAGCTATTTAACCAGATAGGAAGCAAAATACAAAAGTAAACACTTCAATTAGTAGTTAAAAAACAATTAAATTAGGGTCGATACAGAACACAGTTTTGGGTCCTGTGCTTTTTTTAATTTATATTAATAAAATTGGTCAGATATTAAATAACTGTTATATTATTTCATAAGCAGATGACACTGTCTTGTGAGCGCGCGCTTCTTTTTCACCTACCAGTACTGATCAACCAGTTAACGAAAAAAAATTTGTCCTCCATCCCCCATATAACATGTAGAATCCGTAACTAGAATTGCAACTGTTTAGGTATAGAGGTAAAGAATAGAAAAAACAAAATACTTAGGCATAATAATAGATCAGAATTTAAGGTGGAATCATCATATCTGTTTTGTAAGCAGTAAAATTAGCAACATATTTTATAAACTTTACCAACTAAGAGAAATTCTCTATAAAAAACTACTTTTAAGAGGGATCTGCACGCACTATTAAGGATCATTTGCAAGCCTTCCGCCGCTGCAATATTATGTAAAAGCTGTAAGAGATATTTATTAGCTTAAGTGTGATTTAATTAGGGAAATATGTATTGTTGGGCGCTAAATTCGATTTTTTATGAAAAAATCAAAACTAGGACTATAAAACAGAAGTAGATTTGTCCATCTTCGACCATTTTTTGACCACTTTTTGACGCAAATGCCGTTGCATATAATTTTTTTATCCACAAACTAGCTTTTTACCGCCTTGCATTGATCCTTTGTCTACGTAACTGCAAAATTTGAAACGGTAAATCGTACTGGTGTCTTTGTATTTCTGCAGCGCGTGAACCCTTTTGAATCCTTTTTTAACCGAAATGTAATTTAAATTGTCTATACATAATACATTTTTTTGAAGTTGGACGTGCACGAAGTTTTATCTAATACGTAGGTACCTTTTCATCTTACTTTGAACTTGATTAGACCTTGTCGCTGGTTTTTCACTTTTTGCGTCCAGTTCTCCTCTTAATATTATATAGATCTTTGATAGAATCCATTCTGAGGTACTGCATAGTCCTATTGGGTGGTGCTTACAACTCTACTCTAGTTTGCAAAAACGCATTTAAAATATTATTTTAAAAAGCCCGTTTATTTCCAACAAATTTGTTATACTCGAACTACAATGTTTTAAACTTTTATTTTTTTAGAAATATTTATGTATTTTTTTGTCTATACTATCTATTAGGCCTGGTACTAGTTACTGTGATTGTTTTAAATGAATAGAGGGAAAGTTTATTGATGTGAGATTTAAAGACTTAGAGATTAAGAAAAGAGGGAAAGGCTTCTGTTGGTAACACATTCCATGAATTATTTCGATATATGTAAGAAATTGCTACTACTTCTTGATAAGTTAAAAATCTAAAATGAGTAAAACAATCTTTTTAGACATGTTTGGCACTTAAATCTCTTGACTGCCAATGATGAATTATAATAAATGAAGTTAAATGTATGTTAAATTAAAAATCTCAGATAAGTAAAATAATGTTTTTTAGACACGTTTCGCACTTATATCTCTTGACTGCAATGATAATAATAAATCAGGTTAAAAGTGGGTTAAAGACCAACGGGTAAGATTAATTTTATTGAATATTCTAAAATTGCAAATAACAAATTTAAAACTTATTTGAAAAAAGAAGCGATCTTCATTTGTGAAATATGTAATACCATCAAATTGACCAGCTTCGCCGTTTTAGCATGTTTGCCCAAGAGCATCTTGGTGCGGGTAGTTTTTAAAAATATTGGAGGCGAATGGGTACAAGTGCGCTTAACTCTTTTTGTCGCCAAACAAAAGTAAAACATTTTATGCTCTTAAGTGATGTGGTACAATATGGAGCCACTAAACTATAAAATCACTTGGGCCTCTTGACTGCTCAATAGATGAGCATATTTTGTACCCATCTACACATTTTGCTTTATTTATTCACAAATGTCACTTATACCCCTTGGCTTCTAAGGTCCTCAAATTAGATTATTATACCCAAAATAAAAGTTAAGGCAATCTTAAAACTAATAAGGTCAACAATATTTTATAATTAAGTCTTTGAGCTGTATATTCTCATATTTGGGAGGCTACTATCTTGCTTTGACAAGTTTGGCGGAATTTTTGCATTTTAATATTTCATTCATACGTATCATTTGTTAAATGTAGACGGCATACATAATAGCATAAGTGAATAAATTAAATATTTTTTATTTCAGCTGTAAATAATCCAAAAGTTGGACAATTAGTTTTATGTAGTAAAGATACAGAGGATGGTTTACATCGGGCTGTTATAAAAAAGATAAATGACAAATGTGCCGAACTTGAATATATTGATTACTATGGAGGTATGTACTAAATTCGTATTTAAAGTTTTATAGGTAGAGCTACATTAAACTTTGAATATTTTCCGTTTTGCGGATAATATTTTTGAGGGAAAGTAGCCAATACTTTCAGGATCCACCGGTAGAAATAAAAAAGTCGTAAATTGCTTTTTAAATGTGTTTTAATCATTCTCATCACTTATCTCGTCACCCGTCTTAGCTAAGCCTCTATCTGATTTTATAATAAACTATTTTATAATGTACCTTTTATTCTGAACATAGTTTTGAAATTACTATCCCTAATTGTCGGAGTCTGATATTTGTTAATTTTATGTTTAATGTCTGTCATACTTCAGTCATACCATGTGTAGAATGTCGGCTTTTGTCCTTTGGAATATTTTGGCTGCATATTACATTAGTCCCTTATATTACTGTGTCACGTATGTTATTTTTGGCCCAGACCTCGGCTTCCGTTTATTTTGATTTAAAAAAATAGTTTTGGCACTTGAATATTTAGTACTTCTCAGAATATGGTCTATACTGACCAGTCTAAAAACTTCTTCGTTTGTGATGTGTACGTTCTAAGAAATGCACAAAACTTTTCGAGGCATCCTCATGTCTTCTTTCGTCGATCATTTGATTTCTAATACGAAGCGAAAGTAAAAGGTTCTTTCTCCCCACTACTACTCCCTCTAAAGTTCATTAAAAGTTTGTCCGCATATATATTAAATAATATTAGTAATAATGTACATCCTTGATATATATTAAATGAATTTGTAGTAAGGTTTTTGGTGATTCTTTATCTCGGCAATCTGATTCCAGTGCAATTCTTGAATGATTCTGAAGTTCTTGGAGTTCAGTCCTATATATGTAGTCTGAACAGGAGGAGATCGTGCTTAACGTAGCCAAATGGTAGTTAATTACACAAGCAGCTTTCCTAAAAACCGCATCTCTCGTACTCAGATTCCTGATTAAGCCAAATTGAGTCTCCCCACTCTTTTCTTCGCATTTTCATCATATTATATTCTAGTGTACATGACTCCAGGAAATACTTTGACTTACAAGTTTAAAGTCCCTACAGTATTTGGGATAGATTTTTTTTTTAGGATAGTTACAAAGGTAGACCTACCGACTTATATAAGTGGACCGATAATATGTACAGCATGTAAAGTGGCAAAGCATGGGCGAAAAAATGCGTCGGTACACTATCTTTACAGGAACATTATCATAGCCTACAACAGTTTTGAGTGTGCACTCAGGTAACCTTTTACCAGCTGTTCAATACACAGGAGATCATTTTCGCAAATACTCCAGTACGGTATCGGCGTTATTTTGCGATATTTTGTTGAAGTCTAAAAGAGCATATTGTGTGGCATCCGTAGTAGACTGGTTGAACCTAGCAGAGCAATTAATTTGTGCAATTATGAACGTCTCAATGTTCGTAGAAAGTTGGCTTTCAGACGATATTCAGAATAATGAATTGGACGTACATGGGTTCATCTTATACCCATGCGATAGGAACTTAACCATTAACATTAAGCAATGGTGGGTGTTGATTGCTACTAGCGAGCAATTAAAATCAAGACTGATTAAAAGTGACTGGGTTATCAGATATATACTGGGTGCTATTTACATTCCCCCTAAGTCAGAGAATATGGCATACAAATCACATTCTCGGACGGTGGAGTGTCTGGTTGGCTGTTATCCAGAGTGTCATTTTATTCTGGCTGGTGACTACAGTATGTCTGATGTGAAGTGGGCGCTTCTGAATGTCTGGTCGACTGTCACACTTCCTCTCCTGCTTTTATTGTAGCTAACAGTTTTTCTTTTTTGAACTTATTTCAATTAAATAATGTTCCTAACAACAACCTTATGTATCTCGATTTAATATTCTTAAATGTTACTAACTTGAATGAAAGCATTGGACTGGATAAAATAGCGAGTGCTTGTGGCCATATTTCATATAATATAGAACGACCAATAAGTGGGGCGTGCGCTTAAGTATAACCAACGGTAATGTAATTTCAGGAATGCCAGTCTTGCTAGTTTAAACAAGTTTTTACCATTCTTAAACTGGGATTCTATTTTATATCGTAATCTTTCTGGAAACACGTGAATAATCTAAGGAGAAATCATGATTTTCGAAAACACATGTTTTTTGGTGACAGTCACAGTAACACTGGCGAGACCTTCGTTAATCTGTTCGCACAATATTTTTAAATAATTAACTGCTCTGCATATGTTGCAGATGCCATTCATGATTTTAGTGCTGTGGATCAGCGTATCCGTGAGTCTTCTAAAGACTGTTCAGAGATTATTGTTACTACATCCTGGTCTTTCATTTGGATGCGATGGGGTTCCGCGTTAAAAAATTGTATGTACTATCTGGTTTCTCCTTTGTGTAAGTAGTTTAATACCCCTACGTTATCTCCAAGCGCGCGAAAGGCCTAAGAATTGACGCGTTTAGAAGGATTTCACATTACACAATGATATAAATTTTTTGTTTATCATGTATTTTTACATTTGTTGGAATACTCCCGTATTCACTAAAGAGGTTTATATTTAGACTGGTCTAAATATTTTTTCTAAATGTCTAAATTACAAAATGACAGTGACATAAGCAAAACAGAACTGGTAAACTAACAGTTTTAGTTACCATATCAATTAGATCTTAAACTAACTCTTAAACCTTAAACCTTTTTAGTGAATACGGGAGTTAAGATTTGACATCTGATGAAGCCATAGTGTTGGTGAAACAATTGTCATGTATTATATTCTTCGTAAAATAAATTAAGGGAAAATTTTAAACAAGTTTTTCGTTTACTTAATGTTTAAGTAATTTTTCCATATTTTTGACTATATTTGAAGCGCAATATTTCCTAAAGCATTTACTACATCGAGTTCTGCGACCAGCGTTTTTCTTTGCTATTAAAAAAAGTAGAGTATTCTACGACTTTAACGAATTTTTACATAACTTTGGAGATATAGTGCAAAAAGTTGTAACCTATGGGTGTTATAACGTACATAATGTTATTAGGCAAACCTTTTAATAACCAATAAAAAAAACTTTTTAAACATCACGTTACAAAATTTATTATAAAAAAATAAAATTACAAAAAGGCAATTGTTCAAAATCAACGTAGCAGGTGAATTATTTAAAAGGTATAAAAAAAGGTAGCAATAATTAAAAAGAATCTTGTGAATAAAATAATTTGTAAAATTACGGACACTAATATTAAATTATATATATGTACCCTAATTGGGCAATAATTTAAACAATATTAAGATAACTAGTTACTCAAATTTTTGGATGAAATAAACTAATATAAAATTTTAGGCAATATAAAAAATGGATGTTTTAACGCCAACCTACTCCTCTCCGTCAATCGTACTCGAACAGGATTTATGACGAATTATATCTGGGATGACCTTATTTCCTCGGGACCAAAATTGATTTTATGATGCAATTGTATTCGGAATTCCACCATTCCAATATTTAATTCAGGCAAGCCTAAATAAAGAGTTATGGTAGACAACAAAAAAAAAATGCTAGCAACTAGTGGCTAGTTCAAAAGGGGGCTAGTTAGGCGTCTAGCAAAACAAAATCTTATCCGGTAATCCAAGTACTGATTCCAAAATGGCAAAAGACAAAATTATGAAATGAAATTTTTAGTTAGTAGGAAAAGGACAGAGAGAGGTGTAGAGCTGAAAGGAAAAGAAAAAAAATAGGCGTCAGCATGGCATGATCTCGAAATTAAAGTAATATAATGTAAAAATTTAATATAAAAAAATCACAGTTAAATTTTGAACAAATTTTTCTAAATAATCAATAATGTAAATACAAATTTTAATTTATTACCTGACTGATGTAAATCTGGGAAAACTAACAAATTATGGTCCAAGAGTTTGATCCGTCAAAATGGCTTCCGACTTGCACAATGTTCTGAAGATAAAGTGGCTTGCTAAATGAAACCAATACGTTTAGCAGAGAAACAAGAATTAAAAAAAAAATTCCTTTTTTTACATTGGATAGCCAAATCTCAACACAGGTTTGCTGGGCTGACGGCGCAAATTAGGAAAGTAAACGTATGTCTTGAATGATTTTAATTGTAAAGAAAAACTATTGCTTAAATATATACTAGAAAAATTTAATTAGCTCAATTAATTAGAGCTATATAAATATCTTCCCAATTGAATAATAATAATATTAAATATCAAATCCACTTGTATTTATTATCATTAACGATCTACATGCATTTATTTGCCAACGAAGTAAGCATTATTTGAGTGTGCGACAAGCACGCATTTTTAAATCTGCCTTAAGAGGAACCAGGAAAGTCACAGCACAGTCTACACCATGCGGTGGACAAACTTATTGCCTATTGCCAAATTTATACAAATACGAGGGAGATTCGTAGGTATCCAAAATAACCAAATAAATTATATGATTGAAATGAAAGAATTCATGCATCCTTAGCGTCAAATAAATACTGAAATATAGTGATATAATAACTTAAATATACACAATAATTATAATTAGCCTATTTACGTACAACCGTAACCTTAACTGAATCTAGAAAATGTAATACACGCAATATAGGTCTGTAAGGAATAAAATATTTAAATAATCAAATTCTAAATATGTCTACTTAAAAAAAATATAGTTTTACTATCATGATAAATTGTCTTACCGTAACGCACGACAGTACACCGTTACAAAGTGAAAAATCGTAATTTTGTTAACATATTTTAACAGTCTTCTAGTTTGAATTTGTCCGTGCATTTTCACTCTCAATTTACATCTAAGTGAACCTATTAATCTATAAATCTCTCTATTTCTAATTGTGTAATCTTTAGATTTATTTTATCTCTGAAAACACTACTATATGTACATTAATGTAATATCAATCCATATGTACTGATATTACTTACTGTTTTTAAAAATCAGGCTATTGATGGAAATATTTGTAAGTATTTTTTATTTTAAATATGCACGGGTATTCGTTTAAGAATAAATAAATAAATTGGAAAAATATGGTCCTTTGAATTTATTTTCTTTATAATTTTCACATTACAGCTTAGAACATTAATTTGCGTACAATATTTTTAAGTTACTCACATGTAAAAACTTTTATCAAAATGTTTTTTAAGAAAAACAACCGTTCATTAGGCCTCATATAATTTTTCACGTTGGTGAGCAAAATTCCTTTGGCTTTAAATTAAGGCCAGTAAGGTATTATTGGCTGCAAAGTGCAATCCATTTAATATATTTCCAAAAAAATTTGAAGTATGGCCCTGATCAGTCTTTCCGATTAGAAGACGCGATATTTTCCTTATATTTTCACTCCACGCGCTAGAAGTTGTTTAACATGTTTACATTTTAGCCTCGTAAATTTGCCACATTTGCATTTATTTTTTGAGGACCTCAACCAATGTGCTGTAATTTTACTTAAGGCGTATATTTTGTTAAGTAGAGTCCTACATACATTATCTTGACCAGGGCATTTGATTCTTTATCACATTCAAAGCCTGCTGAGCTTCGGTCTCTAAAATTTTAAAGCCAGTTCTTCTCACAGGTCATTTAATTGAATACTCTCTTGTCTTTAAAATACTCATTTGGTTAAGGAAGCAATCTGTTTTTTTTTTGTAAAAGGTTTCAGACTATGCAACTCATGTCGGTCTCCCGTCGTTCTGCCGCAACACAATTTTGATGCGCTTCTCGTTTGATCATCATATCCATTAGACTCATTATCTCTTCCGTGATAGTCCCAAAAGCAGCATAAATATTTTCCCGAAAATTTCTTAAATATTAGGTTTTTAAAGTGTGTTAAAAACTTATTACTATTAAAAATATGTATATATTCAGGTTTCAATTCCAAGCTGATTGTTTAATTATGTTTTATTGAGAATATTTAATTCTGTAAATTATATAAAATTATTTGTTTTCTAAGTTTTTTTTATATCGTATCATTTAAGCTAAATATTCCTTTTATTAATTTTCTTATATTTATGTAAATTGTCGTTAGTATTGAGTTAAATAATTAACAAAAACATTAGTATTATACAAAGATATATATATATATATATATATATATATATAATATATATAATATATATATATATATATATATATATATATATATATATATATATATATATATATATATATATATATATATATATATATATATATATATATATATATATATATATATATATATATATATATATATATATATATATATATATATATATATATATATATATATATATATATATGTAAATAAAATTTGCATAGACTTTTTTATTATATTTTAGGAGAAACTCTCTCAATAAAATCTCTAAGAAACGTTGACAAAGTCTTGGCGTCTTACCCAAGTGCAAAAATTGAACTGGTTTATCCAGTATTGGAAAAATTAACAGAGGAGAGCCAGAATTTGCTGACGGAAATAATTATTCAGAAGAAGAAGCTTAAAACGGTAAAATTATTTTTAATTATTATTTTTCACTTTTGGGCTTTCATTTCTCTAATAAATCTGTTCAGTCAGTCATTAAATGTTAAGACCTTGCACTTTTGACAGTGCCTGCTGTCTTTTTAAATGCGAAAATGGAAAAATATTTAAAACAATCACTAGAAAATATAAACAAATTAAAAACCTATATTAAGTCAATTATAACCTTTTTTCTGAGGATAATGATTTTATGATGGCATTGATTGCCTGAAATTAATTTTTTTTCTTGATATTATTAACAGTAAAAAACCGATGAAAATAACTTTCTTGTCGGACTTGCATTGCCTTTCTTGTTGATTTATTTACAAAGTTCTGAATGGTACGATATTTCTAGTCGTTATCAAGCTCAAACTAAAGCTAATCTTAAAACAACGTGCTTCTATACTAGTTAGTGAGCAGTGATGCGTGAGGTCCCGCGTATTAGTAACGAAGCTTGAGAGAGTCAGTCCGACCCAGTAATGATCGCCAGGCTTAGTCGACTTGCTTGCTGAATATGTTATTTAATGAATTATGCGTCTTTGAATGGCCTTTTCTCCAATGTTGTTCTTTGTGTATGATTTTAGCCTCTGGCCACTGTATTCTATGGTGTTTACATCAAGTATGTTCCGCAATACTAGATCTTGATATCTCCTTTCAGTGTGTGCTTTGGAGTTCAGAAATACCTACATTAAGAGGTGTTTTTATTTAACTTCTCACTCACATTTTTACTCTGCATCCGATCTTTTTTAATATTGTTAATTTTTGTTTATCGCAATATAAAGACCATTTATAATCGGTCAATGGCGATATACAGTTCAGCCATCTCTAAACACAGAAATTAGCAATATTAAAAAAGATCTCTTGCTTTATAGTTACACCAAAAAGTTGATTAAAATATAAAAATGACAAGAAAATAACGATGTTCGCCCAATTGAGAACAATTCAACAAACTCACTTAAGGGAATTCCGCATGTAAAAGGAATTTCGGAAAATATAAGTTTTGACAAAAGGAGGAGAATCAAATCAGCCTACAGATCCGGAAGTACCAAACCAAGTATAGTTGAGTAATCGAAAGATCTGAATTTATCATAATCCTTGTAAATACAGTGAATCCTATATTATAGCTGTATATATATATATATATATATATATATATATATATTGGGAATCCAAACCACGTGATATGTGCCCATCATATCTGATTTTGACACATTTCTGAAATTTCCCGTTTAATTTGAATTGCGCAAATTATAAATTGCTCTATATCTGTATTCTTAGTGTTATGTCCATTCATTTACATGGTTTTCTTAAAAATAACTCTACATCATCGTGTTATTAAAAGTAAAATTAAAAAAAAACATTTTTTAAACAACCAGTAAGTTTACTGTTATGCGCTTAAAAACAACTATAGAAAAAATCGGAAGAGGGATATTTGGAAATTAGTTACTGCTAAAAGAAAATATATGAAAATAACTTAGATGGACTTACCAAACAGTGACGGCTCGTGATTTTAGAAAGTAGCAGTGCTGCAGGCTGCAGTTTATATCGATAATCAAAATATATAATTTAAATAACTCACCTATCGGCTTTATTGATGACCATTCAGTGTATGCCTCACAATATTCAAAGTCAATATAAAATTTAAAAAAAAAACACTTCTTAATTTTCTGCATTACACATAATAAAATCCGTGATAAACGAATAATGTTTTAATTTTTTTAAAACCCCAAATCAGTTCGCCTATTTTTCTTGACAAACATGCTAAGGCATTAAGCCTGTTTTGACTCTTGGTACTCATTAGAAATGTTACAGAGTAGAAACATTTGTCTCCGGTTCTACAGTCATCATCGTCATAGTAACAAGTACTTTTAACAATTTAATTGTGAAACCGTGTAAGCCAAAATACAAATGATCTTTGTTGCAGCAATGTTCGTATTGAGCCCGCCACGTATTTTCGGGGACATACGTTTAGAACCGAGTAGTAAGCAAATACGGCATACCTCTATTCAGACAAAACACTGTCGATATATTCTTTGCAGCTCGACATTTGATAGAAAGCTTGTCGTTTATTGGTCACTTCCAGGTCACAACGCATATATCGTATTTACTAGGAGTTGCTCCTAGATGGGCCGCCACGAAGACTTCACACAATATACTGATAATTCAGAGCATCGGAAACACAATATGAGTTACAGGCATTTAAACTAATTCACTGACAATGATTTGCAAATGTTATGTTCCGTATTTAAGGTAATGTCTAATATGGCAACATAAATCAGACCCCTCTTTTTTTCGCATTTTTTTTACTAAAAAAACTACTTGATGCTTTGCTTCATAATTCGTGGCATATAGCAGTCAGTATGCAGATATACCGGATCGGGCCACTATTGTTTACCTTTCGATCAAAGGCATCGTAAATACGCAGATTGTATTTTTTTGCATTTGCAGTGAAAATAAGGTAAGCTTCAATGTGGTTCGGCATTAGTCATTAATTATCATTGTTTCTTGGCCTATTTATGCAAAGCCTCGCATTTATATTGTCATCATTGACCTTAACTGACGTTTATAAATTCCTCATAAAAAAATACAGTCCATTTTTTTGTCTCCAAATGTCACTCTGAGCACCTAACATTTTTTGTTCCTTAGAACCTGGAAATATCATTTTCTCCTTTTTTTTAAATTTAATTTTAGTTTCTGATTAATTTAATCTTATATTGATTATAGTCGAATACGTAACTAAAATTACGTATTTCGAATTTTTATAGTAATTTTAGTAAGATACTGGTTTAATATTATTAATTATAACTATTGTTAATATAATTGTTATAAATTGATAATATTTGCATTACCGGTATTAATTTAACGCTTTACATTTAAATACCCATTTATGTATAAACGCATATTAGATTGATTTTGTCCCGATATTGGTAATTACCAAAAAACTTGTTAACATTTTTCGTAATCCTTAATTGCTTCATATTCCGTCTTTATGTCCGAGCCCGGTCGGATACGAATGTCATTTGATATATTTTTACACATTTTCGTTTTGCATTATTTTTGAGTCGGTCTTTTTAATTTCTTATTTCTATTCCGAAATATATTAAAAAAATATATAATTATTCTTATTTTAAAAATTGATATTTTTAAATTAAGAAAATTAAAGTTCGCTAGAAATGTAGCTGTTAATGGTTTATCTGCCTCATATAATTTGGGAACGCGCAAAAACAGACATTACCATAAGAAATCTGTTTAGAGCTCGCTATTTGGAAATGAAAGATGTAAGCGATCATTTTTCTAAGGATCATCAGAACATTCTTTCACTTTTATTGACCCATGAAGAAGCGAATTTTGAAATTGAAAAATGATACGTAGAGGCTTTTGATTTGTTTGAAAATAGAGATTTAAATATTTGAAGTCCTATTTTAAACCGTTCTTTTTCTGTTAATGATGTTACACAAACCCGCTTACCTAAATTAGAAATACCAAAATTTAAAGGTGATTTAGAAAACGCTTTAAAGTCTGTTAATACCCGAACCTTTTCGGAAAATTTATCAACTCTTAAGATATTAGGATTTCCAACTGATCAATAGAATTTTTATACTCATGATGTTATTTGAAATATACGCTCTTATTACAAAATTTGAACTGGAACAAAGTTCTTCAAAAGATTCATCGAAGAAAGATCAGACAGAGTGTCTAAAAAAATTGTCTTGCATTAATGCGATTAATGTTGCCCCTAATTTTGTTAAAATTAAAAACCGCATACATTTTCCCAAAGGAATATAACAACGCACGAAATGTATATGCATTCTCTTTCTGATTCCGGTCAGAGTAATTAATGATGATCCTGAACTCAAGGCTCTAATTTTGGCAGTAATAAAGGTATGCCTCAAACATTAGGATTCCGAAAGTATGAGTTTATCTGGCTTAAATAAGTGGAATTACCTCTATTTGAGGGTGGAGGGTTCACTTCACTTTTTTTTTCATTCAAGCGCAAAATTATTTAATCACATGCCTCTTAATAAGCATTTACTGGTAGGAACTAAATTTTATAAGAGATACCGCATCTAGTATTCTCCTTTTTCGTCTTTATCCGTATGTTATTTGCGCAGACAACAAACAAATGTATCTTAAGATATTAGTAAATCCAGCTCCTCCTGATTACTAAGGCATTATTTGGCGATTTTTTCCTGATGAGCCGCTTCAGGACTTGTTCGATTACTGTTACATACTCGGCGCCTTTTCTAGCATTTCGCACCCTTTTAAAACTAGTTAGAACACGAGAGAGACACCTTCCCTTTAGCCGCGCTTGCAGTAAAACCTTGCCTATATTGATGCTATCAGCGCCTTCTGTTTGTCATTAAATGGCGTTTTCCAACTTCAAAATCAACAACTTTTTTTTGCTTTAGAGGGGCGGTATTGAAGTACGCAAACGGTGAAGTAATGATCCGTCATTACCTAGCTACATTAACCCTGATCTTTTATCAATTGTCGCTCATTTAATTTCGAACCCGCACACATAGTCGTAAAGGTTTTAGGGTAACAATAGAATCCCGCTAGGGATAGGGATTGTTTCTAATTTTTAATCAGGTTTATTAATCGCTCCTGTACAAAACGCAACCTCTTGCCAGAGTTAGCTCAAGTTGTTCATTCACTCGTTATATTACCTCCGTTCACCTATACCAAAACTAATACAAAAGTTGTAGTCATGTGGGTTAATGGTAATTTTCGTACTTGAACGCAGTATAAAAATCAGTTGCCAATTTTAAGCATTTTAAATACCCAGAGACAAATTTTTGAAAATTTTGAGTATTTGTATGTGCTTCACGGTTTTTGCGATGCCTTAGAGAAAGTTTACGCTGCAGTTATTTATATAACAGGGGTGAAGAATAATACTAGTTTTTCTAAATTCCTTTGCTCTAAAGCCAAAGTGGCTACGCTCTCTAAAATAACTCTTCAACGTTTTCGAAGTATGTGCCGCTGTTTTATTGACAAATTTGATATATTTTGATTTAATTGGTTACCGCTGTTATATTTTTTATTCATAGAAACTTATGCTTTTACGGATTGCGGGATTGTTTTATATTGGAGTAAATCGCCTCCCGAACCTTGGTAAAACTTTGTATCTAATCGCGTTTTCTATATTCAGGAAGGTATTTCACCTTTTTTTGGCACCATGTGCGCTTTTCTGATAATCCTACCCGTAGAGTAAGTATTAAAGTAGATCTCACAACTCATTCATAAATCACGTTAGGGGTATGCGCCAACATGGTTCCCCTATTTTTCACATTCTATCAACCAATGTTTATGATAAAACAAGAAGTGGGGTTGGCCCATGCCCAAGCCGTGGTCATTTGTTGACGAATGCCAGAGTTTTCACTTCCCGCATAAGGAAATATCATTAATGGTGAAAAAATTATCGTTCCGGGTTTTTACAGATCCTCATGTTTTTCCATTACTGTCGGTCGGTCTGTTCCGGTATAGCTAAAAAATCCACTTACTCGATTAATTTTATTTAATTTTCCACAAAAATTACGTCTGATATAAAAAAGAAAACTGGTAAAATATTGGTATGAATTCAATATGGCGAAACAAAATGACGACCTGTTAAAATATTTGATATACGAAAATGAAGAAATGGGCCATGCTTCATTATCGTTGACAAAAAGAAGGATTCTTACCTATTCCATAATGAGGCAAAAAATTTTACAAACTTCAAAGAAATAATCGTTTTTTATTTCACTATCTAAAATCAAACCATTAAGTTAGGTAAGTTTAAAAGGAAATTAGTTATTTATATGTTATTAAACTTTAGTTTTTAGTTATGTTTGCCTTATATCACTATCATTTTGTAATTGTGACATTTAGAAAAATTATTTGTTCACTTGTTGAAAATGTCATCTTAAACCTGTAACTGTAAAATTAGACCTTGTCTAAAGTTAAACCTCTTTAGTGAATACGGGTGTTAGAGTTTTAAACTAAAATCAATGCTTTTAACGCGCTTTTATTGGCTTCCTATTCGTCTGATTGTATGTTTGTATGTCTGGTTCAAATCTTGTAATGGATTTTTCAGCAATTCCATTACCGATTATTTTTAAATTTGACATGCATACACTTTCGGATATAAAAAATCCGAATTTTTTTAGTCAACGTTTAGAAATCCAAAATGGCGGTGTCAATACGGCCGATGAATTTTGTTATTGTTACTTGTGTAGCCAAAACTGAAAATCAGTGCCTAGGAAAATTTAAAAGTGTCAGCATTTAAAAATTCAGAATAGCTGGGTCAAAATGACAGTGTCAACAGGTCGGACGGATGATTTTAACATTTGTGGGGATTATTTAAGAATGCACAACAAAAATCAAAATTGTGGCGCCAATATAGCGAACGAATTTTGTCATTTGTACAGATTCGGCTGAAATATCAGTATCTAGTAATATTTAAGAATAAAAGTTATGAAATTTTAGTCAAAATTTGAGAATTAAAAATGGCGGCACCACCATAGCAGACTAATTTTAAAATTTGATTTTGATTAAAATTCGGCATTTAGGGGTATCTAAGACTGCACATCATGAATTTTAGAAATTCAAGATTGTAATGCCAACATGGCGGCGGAATTTTAAGATTTGTGTAGATTTGGCTGAAAGAAAGTAGATCTGGGGGTATTTGAAAATACATATCATACATTTTTAGTGAATATTTAAAAAATGAGACTAGGAATGCCTAGAATGCGTGCGAATTTTAATATTTATACAGATTTGATTAAAAATCGATATTAGTAATAAATATTTAATATAGGGATGTCATCAATCAATCCGATAAGTACTTTTTTCAGATATTTTTAAACATTTAATTAGGCCAGCGTTTTGTTCCCCCATTTTGAATTTGTCTCAACATTTTTACCAGTTCATCCGTATATATAATATTTGATTTTTGAGCAAAATTTGAACTTATCAGTTGATGGTCATGTCAAAACCTAATTTTTCTGCAAAATTTGTATAAAATGGATAAGTAGTTTCTTAGTAATATTTTTTTAACATTTCAATAAACCGCCATTTTGTTCAGCCATATTGGATTTTTACCAAAATGTTGTCACGTTATCATTATATGATCTTTAATTTTTAACCAAAACTTGAAGTAAATAGGACAAGCAGTTCTTGAGCTTTACCGATTATTTTCAAATGTGACATGCATACACTTTCGGGTATAAAAAATCCGAATTTTTTTACTCAACGTTTAGAAATCCAAAATGGCGTCGCCAATACGGCCGACGAATTTGGTTACTTGCGTAGATTAAACTGAAAATTTAAGAGTGTCAGCATTTAAAAATTCAAAATAGCGGTGCCAAAATGATAATGTCAACAGGTCGGACGGATGATTTTACCATTTGTGGGGATTATTTAAGAATGCACAGCAAAAATCAAAATGATGGCGCCAATATAACCATCGAATTTTCTCATTTGTACAGATTCGGCCGAAATATCAATATCTAGAAGTATTTAAGAATGAAAGTTATGAAATTTAAGTCAATATTTGAGAATTAAAAATGGCGGCCCCAACATAGCAGACTAATTTCAAAATGTTTGCAGATTTGATTAAAATTCGGCATTTAGGGGCATTTAAGACTGCACATCATGAATTTTTTGTCAACATTTTAAAAATTCAACATGGCGGCGGAATTTTAACATTGGATTTTTAATTTTTAACCAAAACTTGAAGTAAATAGGACAAGCAGTTCTTGAGCTTTGTCGCGGACAGACATAAGGACTAACCGACTAACAAAACATGTTTTTTTGCAACTAGATTACTTTCTTCTTGCGAGTAAAGTAAAAAAAAAGCGAGCGCTTTAAGATAAGAATAGAATAGCCAATTGTCATATTGTTTTTCCATGTTAATAGCTAAAATTTAAAAAATAAAAGATTTTTTTTTAATTTTCAATATCCTAAATCTTAAGTTCTAACCAGTTTAGTACATGTTTACGAACACATTTTTACTTTTAATGCCCAAAGAGTCACCATTTAAATTTCTTTACCTTACAACACTTATATAAAAAATTGGCCTAACTCAAGTGAAAATTAAAAAAAGGCGCGAAATCATCCGAAACTTTATTATTTCCCCAGATTTCAACCAAAATCTAGTGACAGGAAAAACTATTGTAATCGTCAAAAAAATCACCTCAGAATCTTTCTTGTATCATTTTGCTTCTGAGGATTCTCACATGACCCCCGACGAAATAAACGTTCTAGTATACTAAACCGGATTGGTGAATACGTCATGTGACCCAAAATAAGTGCATAAGGTATATTCTATTAGACATGTCTCCTAGAAAAGGAAATCTTGCTGTTTACTTAGTGATTAAAAGAAAATTCCAAACTGAAATGGCCATTTTTTACAAACTCACATTGCCGCACCATAGTTAGGTCAACTATAGCTCCTAGTTTCGCAATGTCCAAGATAAAGTAAATAAAACTTATTTATTAAATATTTAAAAAATCAATGTTCTGCTAATGTCACTACTTCTTAGAAGACTGCTTCTTGAAGTAAGGCAACATATAATTAGAAGATTTGAACCATATCAACAAATACACAATAATACATTAAAACACGTGCAGTAGTGACCCTAAGAAAAGCTTGGTATCTAATGAAATATTTTTCAGCAACTTAATTTCTTTAATGTTAAAATTTATTGTAGTTCCACGACCCGCTATTGGTTTTTAAGCCACGCCGGTCACGTGACCCTGTAGCAATCTGTACCACCGAACATTAACTAATTAATAGTAATTAATAAACTGTGTCTGTACTGTATACTATTATACTTTTTTACTATAAGGAGCCGTTGTCAATGAAAGTGGGATGGTCTAATACCACAGTGGGATGGTCTAATATGTGGAGTTGTCGATCGGGTTTGCCATATCCAACTAAAACTCTTGTTACTGGTGTAATCTGATTTGAGGCTTTGGGTATTTTAGTTTGTATTTTATTATTTTGCAATAAATGTAATTTCTTTATACTGCTTAGAAACTAATACTGGAAACACATTACTATTCTTTGTATGAAAATTGTATTGCATCATGTTTAAACATATTCACCGTAATATAAATTGGTATACACATTGGTGTTCCTGGCTAGGCTTGGCATCGTCGTACGATCGACCTTATACTGTGAGGTAATCTTGGCAGTGGCTAAATATGTAAATAAAGAACTCTATTTTTATTCTTACTCTTAAGATCTCAATCAACTCTGTATGGTTTAATAGCATTAGTTTTTTGCCTGATCCTGACAATTTTTTACCTAAGAGAGCAAAATTGTACTCTTAGGTATTCATTTTAATCGTTTACTAAGCTTCAACACATTGTCGACTAGATTTTACGTTTTATGACTAACGAAAAAATAAACATGTCTCACTTATTGGAGAACGAACTTCGAACGGTTTCAACACACCATTGGTGATTTCTAACACTGGAACCTGTGGTGGAAGATAGATCAAAATACAAGAGTTCTAACCACACTACTCCACCATTTGTTACGTTCTGGACGCGCGTTTCACTAACCAAGTTAACCAAGTTAGTTATATACAACAACAGTTTATATCATCCGCTGATGATGCTAACTTGGTTAGCGAAACGCGCATCCAGAACGTAACAAGTTGTGATGTAGTGTGGTTAGAACTCTTGTATTTTGATCCACCTTTGGTGATTTGTCTGGCTCTCGAATTTTGAAAGCTAAATATTTTTTAAATACAGGCGTTGATTATGCCAGCCCTTATTTTATTACTTTTAATCGCCGCATGGATTCTATTGCTTATTTGCCTGCATAGCAATTCACTTAGAATTAACTACCGATATGTCCAGTGATACACTTCTCGCCGATCTACAAAGCTTATATATATATATATATATATATATATATATATATATATATATATATATATATATATATATATATATATGTACATGTTCAACTTAAAACTATTGAGACAGCTAAATTAAAGACCCTGCAAAAACAAGTCAAAAAGCCCTTAGGTGTTTTGTACATTTCGGTGCTTACTGCATCCTACAATAGTAGTTTACTCGCATTAAAACGTTTCGAACCTAATAAGTCATCTTCAATAATTTCAATTATTTATCTTTAAGAATCATAATGCAAATTTTTGAAAATGTTAATGCTAATAGGGAAAGTAAAAGCTGAACGTAGGTATATCTGAAAGGCACGTTGCAAATTATTGAAGAAGTGCAGTTTGAGCGTTAACTTCTGGTTCACGTCTGTGGTAACCGTTGACTAGAAAATAAAGTTAAGGTGGTTATTGTTTAGTTTGCATGCTAAGTTCTCAATATTTTTGTAGGCAAGTTTCACCTAACGTACTGGGCAAATTGAAGCATAATCAAATTTGTTAACGCTGTAAATTCAATAAATACTGGTTATTGGATTTCAAGAGACATATTAAGAAATCATGATAGGAAATTTGCCTTTTATAAAATAAATTGTAATAAAAAAAAAATCATTTTTGTGAGAATGTTTTGTCAATTTTCGCAGCTACACAGGGTATCAGCGACAGATCCAGAAATATCTCCGCTATATTCTGCAGTAGTAGCTGATCGACATCACTTTGCAAGGTTAACATATAACATTGCCCAATGATCATTTAAACTGTTTCATAGCTAGCAGATTTTTTAAATTAATTTTCTAAATTGGTCATACTGACATATATTTTTGTTCCGAATTTGAAAAATGCTGTCTTCCTGGATACATCTCAAAATATTTTTAGAGGGTGATATTAAATTTACTGTTATTATACCAGTAATACATTTTAAATGAACGTTAGTTTTTACTAAGCCCATTTGTAGTAAAACTGTCTTAGTTCCATTGTATACGGTGGTATTTTAACATGTCTTTCTTTTTAGCCGTATTTTTGTCATAATACCCTAAACAGTTTAGACTATTCTAAGTATTATGGCTCCATAAATATAATATGATTATTTACTATGTCTTTGGTTAACTTTCAAAATAATTTACATAGGCAATAAAGGAAATAAAAAAAACTAAATTTATTGAAATGGTTTTATTAAGTTCAAAACATTTCAATGTGGTTAAACTAATATGTAATCAGCATTCGCATCGCAATGTTGTTAAATTTGATGTTTTTATCATATGTTTTTTTTGAGTATGTACTGAAACTACACGGTAATTCGATTATATACAATCGACCTTAAACATGTCCGTACGTTCAGCTCTTGCTTTCCATAGTAACATTAAACATTTATATTACTGTTTTTTAGAAGCCGTTTTATTAGGTTTAGAACGTTGTAATGCGACTAAACCAATATTGTAGTAGGATGCAGCGAGTATTTTCTGGTACTGCAATAAAAAATAACGGCGGTCTAGTAAGAAGTTAAAAAAATTATTACTAAAAAACTGATTATCCAATTTACTTCAAATTCTGCACGAAAATCAACTGTTCAAATTTTGGTACGGATCCAAGATGGTGAACAAAATGGCTGCCAAATAAAATATTTAAAAAATCAGCCTCAAAAAACTACTTTAGATTGATTTCAAATTTTGTGCAAGAATTAACTATGATATAGAGATAGACTGGTAAATTTGTACGCATTCAAGATGGCGGAACAAAATGGCGGCCAAATAAAATGTTTGTACTCGGTCTGTCTGTCTGTAAGTTCGCGGGATAGTTAAAAAACTACTAACCCAATTGACTTCAAATTTTGGTCAAAAAATAATAGTTTACATTAAATTTGCACTAAATTAAGCGTTACATAGAACTGAACTGGTAAAATTTTGGTGCAAATTCAAGATAACAAAACAAAATGGCGACCTAATAAACTATTAGCTGATTTTACAGCCTGAAAAAAATACTTATTAGATTGATTTCAAATTTTGTGTAAGCATTAAATGCTATATAGAGAAAAACTGGTACGAATTCACGGACAAAATGACGATTTTAAGAAAATCAGTCTAAAAAATAATTATTCAGTTTATTTTAAATTATGCCCAAAAATCAAAATGGCGCCCAATAAAAATGTTAGAAACGACAGTATATAAGGGTTAATAAATAACTATGCTCGAAACTAAATTGGGTCACACTTCACTATTCCTAATAAAAGGGAATATTCATAATGAGGGAAGTTCCAAGCACAGGAAATTTACCGACTTTTTCAACAAATGAATCTAAAAAAAAATATTTTTAAAATTTTAATTTGGTTTTTTTTAGTACTCAGAATTGTTTTAATTTTTCGACAGTGTATTAATGAGGTCTTACATGTGCAACTTTGCTGCATTTAAGCGACTTTACCGAAGTATCTTTTACCGTTTCCGAGATCCCAATGTTCATACTTCGAACAGTTATTTAAAACAAAATAAAGGGACTGCCTTAGGAGTTTTCTGTTATCCATAATGTTTGTTTTTATATTAGTATATTTTTTTTAAGAAGATTGTAACCTTTATGACAAACAGTTATGCCTTGTTTTTTGAAAATAGATTGAAATTTGTCTGGAAGTGATAATAAATTATTTTCATTTTTACTTTTTTATTGTGTGTGTGTCAGAACTGTGTATTTTCTTTATGCTTGTGTTAAACAACAGTGTTAATAAGTTTTATGGGGTAGCTATTTTGTCTAACAATTTTTTTGGCTCTTTTTAAAGCATTTTCTTGATAAATTGGCTCACTTAGTTTTAGAGCTCTATCAACTAGACCTATAATTAAGGACTTTTTTTGGGAAAGGGGATGATGTGAGTGAAAATTGAGGATCTACCGAAACAAGGATTTATTTTCTGTACCGCATTGTATTTATAGAACTTTGATCGTGCTACAATGTCATGTTAAGAAAGTTAATTTTGTTATTTTGTTCTATTTTAGTTGTGAAATTAAGTTTCGGCTTGGAATAGTCATAATAAACCATCCACGTATCTGTAGTAAAAAGGTATGTTATATGGTAAACTAGGAATTAATTTTTAAGATCCTCCCAAGCAAGTTGGGCGATTACGCTTAGTATGGATGATCCCATTACACACCCTTCAGTCTGTTTATAATTTTATAATAAGTATCGTTATATGTAAAATAAGTAGATTTTATAGTTTATTGAATTGCTGCAAAGAATTCTTCTAGAAGAATGTCAGTATATTTTTTAATTTCATTTAATTTTTTGTTTATTATGCCCAAGGCTAAATCTAAAGGAACATTTGTATATAAGGATACAACGTTAAGATATATGATTCTATAAATGTCTGTTTAATTTTTTCTTTAAAATGTCAAGAAACTTTATTAAAGTATATTACTTAATATATTTTTTAGGCATTTAGATAATTTATTTATCTTAAACGTATTCCCTTTCTTCTTTCTAAGTTCATGTCACAACTGTTTATCTAGTCATTTTGTTTTAGACCTAGTTTGTGGCGATTTTAATTTATGTTTGTAATTCATCAAAACATTGTAACAGTTTGCTCAAAGTACATTATTTTTGTTTACAGGCGGGTTACTGAGACATTTCAATTGAAGATGTTATGTCTGGAGTTAGAAGTGCTTGAGAGTTTTCTAATAGGCATTGCGAAGTTGTCACCCAAACTAAGAATATTTATGGCATAGTCTGGGATTTTTGTGTTTGTCAAATTTACTATCCATTCTTTCTCGATATTTATTGATTTTGAGGGAAGGTTTTTATTTTCTGAAATAAGTGTATTGAATTTTTTTTTAAATATTTTGTTTGGAAAAACTTGGAAAATTTTGTATTTTATTATTTGTATCTAGAATAAGTTTTTCTAATTTTTGTATGTCTTGTATAGTTTCAGTTTTTTTTTAAGTATAGAGTGCTTAGGACAAATTTGTTAAGAGCATTTTCTTGAAATTGCCTTTGAAGTTTAACCAAAAAAAATGTTTACATGTTTTGTATTAAGGTTTAAAAAAGTAGGTGATATTTGTTCTGTTTTACACAACGTAATAGGAAGTTTTTTCTATATTTTAAATTTGCTACTTTATTCTAAGACACTTTTCTCGATGACGGCAGCATTTCCATAGTGTTTCGTTTCGTACTTTTGCAGATTTTCACCTATTCTGCAATTTATTGTAAAAATGAGATTTGTTGAACACGTAAATTATATTCTGATCTTTCTTGGGAATAGTGTTTACAATATAGCACTTCATTGATATTGAATAATTTTATTTTAAAAAATTTGGTTTAGTGTCAAGACGTTTCGACCATTTTATGGCCTTTGCCAGTTATCTACAAACATAATGTGACTACCTTGGGATTGTAGTATTATGCGTAATGTTTATATTATTATAATTTTTAATGCTAATTTCCGGTACATAACATACAAATTTTAAACGTTTTATTAAGTAATATTTTTTGGCTTACCTTGATCTGTTAAAGACAATCCACAGACAATAACTGTTTGTCATAAAAGTTACAGCCTTCTGAAAAAAATTGTAGCTCATTAAAAAGTAAAACGCATAGAAACAAAAAACGCACGTGAACACCAAACACCATGTACCGATTGTCCAAGTGTTTACATTGATCAGATATCAGAATATCTGCAAAACTGGTTAAATGGGCACAAATTCGACAAAAAAAAACACAACTGCTTTAAGCAAACATGAAAATCAGACTAATCACAAATTTAATTTTTCTGAAACCAGAATATATATAATATAAACAGAGCACAGTCAAAGAAAACGAGAATTCCTGGAGGTCTATATTACAAAATCCGAAAACTCTATCAACATAAAACCAATATAAAAGATGTAAGTAAAAACAGCATATTAAGCATTTTTCATTACTTGAATAACTAAATAGATATACATTTAAAAATATCAAATACCAATAATAGTTTCTTGCAATCAATCTTTTGTTCACCACAAATAGGGAGGAAATAATAAAAACATACGTAAACTCTATAGGCATACATCTTTGCTAAATAAATAGACAGTGCCGTTTTAAATATATAGTAATGTATATGTGTCCTGTGCCCCTATTTATGAATTTTAAATATATATGTTTGTGAATTGTCAAAAAAATCAATGCAAACTGAAAAAGATTAGTTTTTCAAACATTTAAAGTTTGTATGTTATATATCCGTATAGGAATTTAGTATTAAAAATTATAAAAAAAAACATTATGGATAATACTAAACTCCCAAAGCAATCCCTTTATTTTATTTTAAATAACTGGTGAAGGCCATAAAATGGTCGAAACGTCTTGACTTTAAACCAAAATTTAAAACTAAAATCATTCAACATCAACGATGTTTTATATTGTGAACACTATTCCCAAGAAAAATTTTTGTATAAGAAAATATTTATTTTTTTAAGTGAATTTGGTTGCATTTGTCACTGACGTCCCACGTGCAATGAAAAAACTAAAATCTACAATGTATGTAGTTCGGTCATAGTCAATATTTTTTGTCATTGTTTCTTGACCTATTTAAGCAAAGCCACTCATTTATATGGTCGTTATTGACCTTAATTTGTGGTTATCGGCCATTTCAAAATCAATATAAATTCGGCTTTAAGAAATACAATTTTCTTCAAATCCAAAGCTAGGTAATCACTCTGTACACCTAATGTTATACAATGTAAAAACTTTGTTTATATTTTGTTGGGTTCCCTAATTCGTAATTTTTTAATCTAACTGACTATCAAAATTGAAATCTGTTATCACAGCGGGCATATTTAATAACATACCTAATATATTCTTTTAAATCGTGCATAAAAAAGTACAGTTAAGCTCATTTATTTTTGTTTAATTCGTTCTGACTGCAAAACAAGTTAGTGTTCAAATAATATATTAAAACACTAGTTTCATAAGACCTGATTTTATAGCAGGATCCATGGGATAACGAGCCGCAGGTGAGTTTTCTAAAAGGCGAGTTAGATTAAATGTCTTATGAAACCAGTATTTTATCCTTTTTTTTGAATTTTTGCAGTATATTTTAGAAAAGAAATATCTTTAAATATTTATTGTTGAACATTTTCAATTTTGACACGTGACTGGTTTCAAATTCGAGGTGACTATGACTTAGCATTCCACACTTTGTAGAGAAAAAAAAGTAGTATCGAAAAGACATCTTTATGATTGCAAAATAGAAAAAACAATTTATTGCAAGAAGTGTGTATTTTCAAACTTACTTACATTGGTTTTGCCTCGGTTGTTTTGTATTTTTACTGCCTAAAGAGCAATAAAATATTAATTACAAGATAAAATCCCTTAATTAACCGTTCTTAGAAGTTAAATAATATTGGAAAAATCTCGTACAGGGTACGCTAATAAATACAGAAAAACAATAACACTTTGACCTGCATGTGAATAAAGATATTCGGCTTAAATAAACCTAAATTTTGCATTGTTCGCACTTATTTACCATAAAGTCCAAAAACTCGCACAATAATCTCTTAAAAAACAAAGCACTTAAATTTTAAATAAAATAAATTAAAAGAAAAATATACATATATATATATATATATATATATATATATATATATATATATATATATATATATATATATATATATATATATATATATATATATATATATATATATATATATATATATATATATATATATATATATATATATATATATATATATATATATATATATATATATATATATATATATATATATATATATATATATATATATATATATATATATATATATATATATATATATATATATATATATATATATATATATATATATATATATATATATATATATATATATATATATATATATATATATATATATATATATATATATATATATATATATATATATATATATATATATATATATATATATATATATATATATATATATATATATATATATATATATATATATATATATATATATATATATATATATATATATATATATATATATATATATATATATATATATATATATATATATATATATATATATATATATATATATATATATATATATATATATATATATATATATATATATATATATATATATATATATATATATATATATATATATATATATATATATATATATATATATATATATATATATATATATATATATATATATATATATATATATATATATATATATATATATATATATATATATATATATATATATATATATATATATATATATATATATATATATATATATATATATATATATATATATATATATATATATATATATATATATATATATATATAATATTTTGTCCACTGAGCAGTGACCGAAATTATCCCATTTATCAAAAGTTGCTCTTTATAGGTATTTTTTAATATTTTAATGTAATATTTAAAATTATTTTAGACAAAGGTTGGCGGCAAGCTGGACTTTCTATTAGCTAATGGCGATAAAACAGAATTATTGTCGGAAAAAATCACGGATTTGGAAAATCCTGCAAAATCTATGCAAAATACTGCGCCTTCTTCGGCATCCAGGACAAGCGAAGAAAAGCCAGTTAGTCATTCTCCATCTCCTTTGAACGAGGACGTAGCGACCGAGAAACTGGAAGTAGCAGCTCCGAAACAGGAAGTAGAGGAACTACACACTTTCAAACAAGAAGTATCAGTACCGGAAAAGAAAATACCAACCCCGGAACAGAAATCGGCGACTACATCTGAGGTTTTAGATGAGGAAGAATGTAAGCATGAAAATATTTTTTAGAGTTTTACCTATGTTACAAAATAAATATTTAAATGGTCTTTCCTCATACTTCACCATTCCCAATATTGGTTAAATTTTATAAATACAGAAAAATTGTTAAATCACTTTATAGAAAATTAATACTTACTTTACTTAATTTATATACTTAATTAATAATCACTTTTTAGAAAATTAATATTTATATATGAAGGATGCCTCAAAAATGTGTAGGAGACCCAGCATTGTTTTAAATAGAATACCCTGTGTATTAGTGTTTTATATGTTCTTAGAGTAGGCCTCTTTTTGTTACTTATAAAATACTAAGTTTGATGCTTTTATCTTCAGAGACATTCCGAGAATTTGACAAGCACCCTGCCATAAGAGTCAATGTGTAGGACGAAGAATATGTATGATGCCGCGTGTTAAAAATATTGCTATATTTTTGTGTGTGTTTTTTTTAAAGACTTTTTAAGTAATCGGATTTATTAGGACTGTTTTTTTTTGTTAGCTGGTAATGAATATAAAAAATAAGTCTATTAAAAAAAATAGTAAAGTAAGGATAAAACGTTATAGTTATTGCCCTCAGCTCAGCACGTCGGAGAGTAAACCGTAACTGTTAAAAGCTAACATTAATTCTCCTGGGTGAACTTTACTTTTGTATAGGATGTATTCAGTCCATTACAAGTTTTAAATACTATGGCCTACATAAAACACTAAACTTGGGAAAATAAAAGGTATCTATTAGCTAAATGGTTAGTATAGAAGATATAAATCAATTATATCATCAGACTAATAAAAGCCTGAGCATCTCAACTGGGCAGTCGATTTCTGTTAGCAGACTGAAACGGTCATTTTCTTGGAGTGCTCACACATTAATTTTGTGTCTTACTAAGGGCCCAGTAAATTTTCTTTTATACATATTTTTAATATTTTTTCTGTTAAAGAATTCATTAGCAACTGTGCTAGTGACAAAAGCCGCTTATTTGTGTGAAATAAACCGAGGTCAAAAAACTTCCGGGAATAATACTTCTAATCGCCTTTTTCAAATTAAACATTTAAACTCTAGTCGATTCGAATTTAAACATACTATAATTTAATTTTAGTTGTATTTTATTTTAATTCTAATTCAACCGTAACCTAATTTGAATCATTTCAATTTAACTCAAAAATCCAATTAAGGTTTAATATCAAATTAATTTTAATCTGATACCAATTATCTTTATATTAAATCTTAGTTTAATTCATAGACATAATGGAATAATGGACTGGTCTTTACGACGCTTTATTGACTCCAACGCAGTGCGATAAAAATGGAGCTAATAAAGGCGGAGATCCCATTAGTTGCGAGATAGATAGAGCTAATAAAGGCAAACATTTATCTCTCTCGCAACTAATTGCGTCGCAATTACATATATCAGCAGTAAAATAAGGGCCGTGACCTTATATGATTTATCCATCTAAGCAATTTGCAAAAACGATGACGTGTTGATTTACGTAATTGTCACGATTTATGTGACTGTATCCAACATTTTGAGGATCGAAATTATATTTAAGGGGTTCAAAAGTGGTCTTGCAATTCCAAAGCTTTTTTTGACAAGACGGACAAGAAAACATGGTATTCAAAAACTCATGTTATTAGCTCTATCTCTCTCACGCGTTGACGCCAAGGTAAAACATTACACATATGTGGCGGGGCCAGTCAATATAACCTATTATGTCAATGGTTTTATTATAAATTAATTTCAGGGTAATACTAAATCAATTTCAATTTAATTTTATTTTAATACCGTTTAATCTCAATGCAATTCCAATTTTATTTCAATTTAATTGTAATATACTATCAAATATTAATCTAATACCAGTTTATTCCAAAATCTTAATATAATCCCAAAGGACCTAGCACACTACGATGAGGGTTTTTTGCTTATTAACAATTTTGATGATATTCTGATATAAGTTAACTGTTAGCCGCTTAATACAAGATTTAAAAAAATATGTATAAAATGATTAAGATGCTTTACTACGTGAAAGTGTTTTTAAAATGTGTATAATACTACCTTGTGTATTTTCTGCTGCATATGAACAAATTAAAGCATACACGACTTCAATGCAGCCCAAATATTTTAATAACAAACAGGCGATATATAATGAAACACAACAACAAGGCGTTAGGATAGCTCGCTCGTTCTAGCATTTGATGTACTTGTGGTATTGTTACATCTTGCCTATGTATTGTTGGATTTTATTTATTAATTAAGACACACGCAATGCGCATGTAACCTTTTGGGATTTAGTAAGGTATTTCAAATTATTTCGAAAACATGTCTTAAATGTCCATTGCGGGATTCAACTATCCATCTTATTTTCGTATCCGAGCACGAAAAGTTGACTTGTGTTGTAAGTTGGGTTCTGTTCTGTATGCATCAAACCATTTTCATATCCGTGTACTAGCATCGTTGCGTCATTATACCAACATCAGCAGTAAAATAAGGTCGGCGACCTTTTTAAGATTTGTACATCTAAGCAATTTGCTAAAACGATAACGAGTTGATTTACGTAGTTGTTACGATTTATGTAACTATCCATTATTTTGAGGATCGAAATTATATTTAAAGGGTTTGACAACTTTTTCAATAGCAAAGCTAGTTTTTTGACAAAATGGACAAGAAAAGAAGCCTACGTAAAAACATATTAACTCGTATTTATACGTAATTGCCTTATTATGTGAAGTTAAGGGTCTCTAAACTGTTCTTTGCAAAGCGAAAGAAAAGCCTTAAACTCCTCTTCTTCAAAGTTTTCTTTACTATCAGGTAATTGTCAGATTCTGGTATTGAAAGTATAAGTTCTTCCTTCCCAAGGCAACTTTCACATAGCAATTCGGGTAAACTTATTCTACAGTTTATAAAATAAGAAATATTTTCTTCCTTCCAAAGGCAAACTTCGCATAGCGTTGCTATTTTGTTAGCATACAAAACCGTGGCGAGCGTCTCCGAATATAAAAACAACTTTTAGAACAGTCGGGTCTAGATCGACTTTATTTTATCCATAGTGCTGTTATTGCATTAGAAACGGAGACAAGATGCAAGGCCAGGAGCTATCTATAACTTCTACCTTTTCTTTGCGTGCCATCCATGTGTCCCTCATGGTTTTATGAAGGCCCAAACACGATTGATATTATAATATGTAAGGTTTAATACTTCTGTAGGTACATTTAGACTTTTTTTAAGTCAATTATATATAATAATATAGTGGTGTGGTCAGTTTCTGTTTAGATATTATTCAGTATATATCTTTGAAATTATTGGTTCTGCCAAAAAAAAAACACTCTAGGGAACGAGTGCTGCCCGGTATTCGTACAGTTTCACTAGCTATGATGTTTGTTCTTCAAACATCCTTTTCGTTAACCGAAACCAATTCTTCATTTTCAATTTTCATAATGTTCAGTTTAGGTTCAAATGATAATCCGTGCTCTTTAATTAAGTCCATTTCGCGACTAAATTAATCTTCTATATTTTATTGTGTAGTGGAGTGGAGCCCAATAGAAGTCTGACACTGTTTTCTCCATATACAGACCCTACCTGGAGACAATCCTACGGACTTCGTCCTGTTTAGCCAGCATTTGCCCCTTAACAGTGGCTAATATTCGTTTCCCTGTCTGAAGACCGAGCTATTTTGTCTTGATCTCCTTGGTGATCTAGAAACTGGTTCTTTAGAGGGAGACCTGTGTGCATATGTCCGGTTTTATGGCATCGGAAACATTCTGTTTGCCTGTTTTGCTATTTATGGCGCTTAATGTCTCAACTTTTTCGGGTTTCATTTAACACTTCCTCAAATGGAAAATGCTGTGTCCGTCTCACCGGAAATAATTTAATTTTAGATTTTGGGGCATTTAACACATCTTCCTACTTTAAAGCACGAACAAGTGCGTCGCTGCTTTGTCATTTTTAATTTTTCTTGAATTATGGAATCCCGTATTCCATCCACAAATGCGGATACTGCCATTCATTCCTCTATGTCTAGAAAACTAGATTATTAAATTTTGATATTTTGGTAATTTTTTATAATCCTGAAGTCAAAAATATCAGTCATAAATCGCCCCGTATAGCAGGGGGAGAGGGAAAAGTCGTTCTAATTTTTTTCTGCTTAGATTTATTTAATTTACATTTCCAAATTATAAAAGCTTAAGGTTTTCTAGCAAAGAAGAGTACTCTTGTTTTAAAAAATTAGGATACACCGTTTTCGAGAAATATTGCTCAAGAAATTTTCTTGCATGGCAATAAACACCAAATTTTTAGTTAAAAGTGGAAACGAAATTATTTAATTATTTAATTTAGTTACTGATTATAAAATTCGTGTAATTTTTAATGCAACATAATTTTGAAATCTATTTTTTTTTTTGAAAACAATCTATTCTAACGAATTAAATCAAGAGTACCTTTTTCTTATTTGGAACTGTAAATTAAAAAAACAGTTTTCCCTCTACCCCTCCCATTCGGGGCGCCCCTGATTTAGTATTGATATTTTTACTTCAGGATTCGACTCAGCCTATAAAAATTATCAAAATACTCCAATTTCATAATCTAATCTTCAAACGTTTCGGAAATATTTAGGAAAAACTATCTTCTAAGAGGCTCATTCTCGGGGATGTAGGCCTCTAAGCAATTTTCGATATATGTTTACATTACATTTTAGCCCTCTTTTGTGACATATTACTCTGACAAAATATTGACACTTAATTTCAGATATTTCGTATATAGCAGAATCCAATATAAAATGTATTAAAATAAGAAAAATATTAGCGACTATTATCCAAACGACTTCTAGTGCAGCATGTAGGTACTTATTCGAAAGCATTTTTTAAAAAAAAATTTTAAAACTAGCCGAAATTAAATGGTACAGTTTAACTTAGTATGTTATTTTTTTTTAGTTTCGATAATACAATTGAAATATAATCTGAATTAGAAAAGATGTTACGGTTTTTGAGTTAATTACTGACTGATTTATTGTTGAAATTCTGCGACTACTAGGAGTATAAAATTAAAGCTAAAAATGTCTGGCTTTGTTAATATTGTTTGTTACATAGGATATGTTTTAACTTATAAATCTTTAAGTAGATATATTCAGAATCAGCTTCTGCTCCTAACAAAGACTCTATATTAACCAACCCAGCGCAATAAAACAGTAATAAAATTGCAACAATAATCAAACTAGTAGTAGTCCTCTCCGAATAGATTAACTTTACGTTGGGTGTGTGTTCCGAACTGGGACGAAAGCAAAAATCAAAAGAAATGGCTAGAAGCAAAACTGAACAATAACTAATTAATTAATTGCAGATATTATTCTGGATTAAAACGTAAAATTAGAGCAAACTAGTTAACATGTTAAACAAAATAAGCTAAAAAAATTATATGATTAGAAACAGTTTTTTTGTGAAATTGTTGCTGTAGAATTCTTAAAACCGTGGTGATCTAAACTTTATAAAACAATAATAAATCCAAAACAGTTGAAATCAATCAAATCAATTTTTTTTTTTTCATAATGTTTAATCCCTTTTACATTCTTATTGAAAATCTCTTGTAATACTGCATTTCTGTCTGATTGTTATTGGTAGTTATTAAGTATTAAATTATCTACAAATTAGTCTGGAAAAATAGTACCAGTCAGGGAAAACCTAGTTACGTGAGGAAACTCCAATGCAGTTTTACTGTACGAACCCCGCCTCTATTTACTTTTTTAGAATTTATCATGCCTATTCAGCATAAAAGAAATCGTTGATGTATGTTTTTCTTTTTAGATGTTACCCTCACTATTGATGACATGCCGTACGTACAAGCGCAATTGGGCAAGGGTGAATATAGTTGCTATTGTTGCAGAGGAAATTCCGTTACTATAGTGTCATTATCGGAGGATAACATCATCCATCTTGCAGAACTTGACATTCCTGATCCTAAGGACAGAATTCCACATGCTCCCAATTTGTTTGACATGTGTTTGGCTAAATTCCAGGGTACGTTCAGATCGTTTTTATTAAATTATTAGTTTGGTCAATTACCGCATGAATGTTTTAATTGTAAGTTTACGCAACTATACTATTTTTCTCTTATTAAATCAATTTTATCAATTCAATAAATCACTGAACATATAGTCAAAGGTAGAAATATTTCATTACATTTGAAACTTTATGTTTCATAATTGCATTTTCGGTTATTCCAAATTACTTTTTGCTGAATAAGATGTTATTTAAAAACCAATTAAGAACACCAAACTTCCCAGGCAATCCCAACAATAAACAAATCAGTTTATTATTAGTTCAGTGTGCTAGTAGAAAGTTAAGGGAATTGCTGACACAGTACTAATTATTTAATGGCCCGGGAATGCTTATAAAGAAACAGGTAAACACTGGATTCGTGAAGTGTAAATTGGGCTTAGTAAAAAAGTGGAATTTTTAATAATGTGCCGGGCTGCCATCATTTCTTACTTTAGTAATACTGTCACATTAAACTAGTCATACTGTTTTAAATGCAAATTTCATTCCATCATTTAAGATCCCGAGCCTAAAGGCCACGAAAAAAATGGTACTATGCTGTGATACCATTTTTTATAGATTGTAAGAAAATGACAATTGAAAATTATATTGAACTTAAATTATTCCGGTTAATAATAAACTGATGAATACTTCTCTATATCTAAATTTAATAGTTATTGAGATATTAGCGATCGAGTTGACAATCAAATAATTAGCTGTATTCCGAAAAGTGGAATGATAATCCAGTCATTAAATTTAATAATGGTTTTAATCATAATTCAAAGATAGTGTTATCAAACAAATGAAATTATAAACTGTATAGCTAACCTTCAATAAAACAGTTATTAAATAATAATAATAAACATATTTATTAGATAGTTAACAAATATTTAACAATATAAATTTATAAGAATGAATTCAATTAAGCAGCCGCATTGAAGGCGTTGTTTAGCCTACGGCTATTCTTACAGACAGCCGTCTATAAACGTACTATGTCAGTGGGAATGAAACCTCTACTCTAAACAAAAAATGCCTGCAAAACTACAGAACCGAAAGAGGGGGTCAGCTTTGTATGTTTCTTTGTTTCTACACTGAGAAAACCGCGTTCCTATCGATAACAAAATCATTTTTATTTTGCATACATTGTAAAAACTGTGAACTTAAAAAATTCAATTCAAAAAGTCGATTGTTTTACTAAAAATAATATTTTTTGTTAATTAATGCCAAATGGCTTATTTGACTACAAAATAGTTGATTCCACCAGACTTCTGCTGTGTAGCTAACTATATTTTCTGAAACTTAACATATTTTTACAGATTCGATGTTACCAATTCGGCTCAAAACTAGTGACTATATTGTTGTTTTAAATGGCACTCTTGTATATTACTGCATTCTGGATTTTCCTTAACATTAAAAAAAATGTTCATAATAATTATTGCCGGAAACCAACATCGGTTACTGCTTTATCATTGTTATTTTTAGAAAATTGAGTATTAAGTTTAGACACAGTGAGGTACAAACAGGAAATATCGAATAATGTGAGATAGTTTAAATTATTACTACTAAATTACTGAATTTTGAATGTTTTTATAGCACACCAGGAGTAATACTTTTATAGTATTTGTTGATAGAAACGTAATAATTTATAATCGGCGTTTTTTATTTATATTGGAAACGTTATGCTCTATCCTAAATACTTGCAACCGTTACCACCGAGATGATAACGTTGCAGCATAGTATCTAAGTTAATAAGACAAAATAAAAACCATTCAGTTATTGGTTAGCAGTCGCGTATAAAATATGTTTATGCTGTTTTTATACGGAATTTATTTTTATTTTATGGTGATGCAGAATTATAAAAATAAAATTATAACATGTAAGGTAAATAAATTTAATTCTTAAACTGTGTCAATGTGGGGCACTAACGTTAAATAGTATTTTATTAGGTGATGAAGAATTTAAAGAAAAAAGAAATTTTATTTCAATAAACAATCTATCAGAAAATCCTAAATCGTTATTATTTAATTCACTCTAGTTCACAAACTGGAAATGGTGAAGAGAAGAATATGAATGAGGGCTCATTGGATTCGGAATGACCTCTGAACGTAAAAAGTGATTATTGGCAAGTACCGTTAATCCAGCAGATTAAAGAAAAGGCAGCATGTTCTACTGGGACTGGATTGTGTTTTATGCCTTTTGGTGTATGCAACGGCCCAGCGACTTTTTGAAAGTTTAATGGAACTGACATTACACGGAATGACGTGGGAAACATGCTTAGTATGTTTAGATGACATCGTTATTCTTGGAAAAACATTTGAAGAATATTGAAACTGTTTTCCAGAATGGCTGGCTTAAAACTGAGTCCTAAGAAGTGCCAGTTTTTTCGAAAAGACGTGAAATATCTAGGACATGTAATTACCAAAGATGGAGTAAAAACCGATCCAGAGAAGACAGAAGCCATACAAAATTGGCCAATACCGAAAGACAGACATAAACTAAGGAGTTTTTTGGGACTTTGTACATACTACAGACGATTCATTCATTCAAAAGGTTTTGCTAATATCGCTAGACCGTTACATCGACTTACTGAAAGCAATCTTAGCTATGTACATCTCAGTACATGTCTACGATAAACATCCCAGATGTTTATCGTAGACACCAATGTAAGTAATGCAGCTATTGTTGGTATTTTGTCACAACTACAAAATGGCTAAGAAAAAGTGATAGCCTACTTCAGCAAGGTTCTTTCCAAACCTGAACGGAACTATTGTATGAGAAGGAAAGAACTAGCAGTTGTAAAAACATTGGAGCATTTTCATAAGTACTTGTACAGGCAAACATTCCTATTCAGAATGGATTATGCATCACTTAAATGGTTGCCACAATTTAAGAATGCTTAGGGCCAAATTGCTAGATAGGTGCAGCGCATACAGAAATATGCTTTTACAGTTGAACATCGAAAAGGGCTCGTTTCAAGACATGAAACTAGCACAGTTAATCAAACAACCCGTCTAGCTGTCGACGTCACAATTGATTTTAATAGGAAAAAAATATAGGTGCCATCTTTTTGGACATTTGAAAAGCATTTGATAAAACTTGGCACAACGGCCTAGTACTTAAATTAATCAGAGCTGGAATATGTAATTACCTGATAAAAATTATACAATCATTTCTGTCCAATAGAGAGTTCGTTGTCCACATAGACGGTCTTACTTCGAATACAAGGCCCATCAGAGCGGGAGTGCCCCTCTTTTCAACATTTTTATAAATAATTAAAAATAATTTTAATAAACCCTATTTATTTGCGGATGGTACCGCTCTGACTTCTACGAATAAAAACTTAAACATTCTCAGTTCTAGACTTCAAAGACATATTGATTCTATCCAGGATTGGATGAACCAATGGAAATTGAGTTTAAATCCTCACAAAACTCAAGCCATAATTTTTAAAAAGCGTAGTCATTTTATAAGAGCCAGGAAAATTAAAATCAGGGCAATGAAATAGAAAGGTCAAAGAAAAGCAAATACCTTGAAGTCATTTTTGACAGACACCTAAGTTGGTCCGCGAACACCAACAATTGCATTAAGAAAGCTAGAAGGATTTTATCCTCCCTTTGTTCCCTGTTACAACACAAAAGTAAGTTAAACATTATAATATAAAAATAAAACTACTACCTACAAAGCATATATTAGACCCATTCTTGCATACGCCTGTCCCACTTGGAGCATTCGCCACATCAATCAACTAAATAGGCTTCAAACTGTACAAAACAAAATAATTATTCTAAATGCAGATAGATTTGTCAGAATTCTTCACAGAGATCTAAATTTGGAACACATTGGCGTTTTTATTACTAAACTTAACACTAATTATTTTATAAGAGCTGATCTTTCAGGTGAGGAGCTCATTCATACCGCACATATTTTTTCTAACCCTCGAAATAAACATAAACCCCAAAGGACTGCTTACTCCCTAGAACCTAACCCCTTACTATACTGTACCAGCCATAACTATAGACCTAACCCCTTACTATACACCCAGCCATAACTCGACTAATTCATTGTTATCCTTCAAATTGACAGTAACTCCGATGACCGAAAAGATGTTATAACCCCTAAGGCTGACTTAATTGCGAAGAAGACCCCGAAGAAGAAGAAAACATTTGGTTCAGTTTAGTTCAAACTAAACTGAATCAAATGTTTTCTTCTTCTTTCGAAGTATAAACAAGCTGACAGTTTAAAGTACCCTTCGATACCATTGATAGGTATAACTATACAATCAATAGTTACCTTTGATACCTGTAAGCTGTGTTCTGAATAAAAGGAGTACATTCAGAAGCTACGTGTTTGTGTATCCGAAAACGCACAAATCGATAACAGTCAAATTGACAACAGATATAGACTAGGTAATTGTTTTGACCAGGAAAAATTATGGACGTCATTGACTTAGATACTGGATTTTTTGTTCATTTGCCTATATTTCAACAAACACATAATTTTTCAAAAAAGTGGAGAAATACCTTAAATTTATTCTTTTTTTTTTCACTATAAAAGGTAGCTCTAAAATATTCAAGAAACATTTTATATACAAACGTTATGAAGCAGCCCTCAAAAAACGAAAATATTATTTATATTTTTTTTATACATTAAAATTTTTTTGCACTGTATAGGGCAGCCCTGGGAATACTAGAAATTTTATACCCATAACGCTTAGCTTTTTTTAAAAATGGTAAAACAGCTCTGTAAAAACAAAATTTAAATTTGAGATTTTTTTTAAGGGGTGGAAAAAGCCAAATCTGTTTTATATTTTGTATATAATTTTTTTGGACTCTATAGGGTTATTCTAGGGTGGTAAAAACAGTTCTTTAAAAGTGAAGATATGTTTTTATTTCAGAAACTATTAATATTTTTAAAAAATAATAAAACAAAAATTAAATAAAATAGGGTAATGTATTTTTATACAAATGTCTGAAAAAGTATATATTTTAACGCATGCTGTCAATCTCTAAAATTTCATTTTATGACACTGGTGTTAAAGTAATGTACTTTTAGCATTTGCGTTAAAAGTAATTTACTTTTAACACACTGATGAGAAAATTTTTAAATCAAAATAATATATTTATCCAATTAAATGTTCAATTAACCACCAGTATTGTCATATCCTGAGCCATTAGTTTTTTCTACAAAATTTGCAATATACTTTTTTTCTGTAGCGAGTCTTGTATATAAGCCTCCATTACTGTACTGGACTTCCATCCACCGTGTGTGTTAATTGTAGTAAGATTAGTACCAGAGTCTGGCAACAAACTACCTGAGGAACGTCGGAAACAATGTCCAGTAAAAAGATGGGAATCAGGCAAATTTAGCGATTTTGCTGTGGTCCTTGCACATTTATTCATAATACATTCTTGAATTATTAGTATTCGCTGAACGAAGGGCTATGTACTTTTTATAATAGTTAATATACGATGTACTACTAATAACAAAGGTTCGTTGCCCATTAGTTTTAGTGTCTGGTATATGCACTGCACAACTAGCGTTGACGATTTCCATATTTTGGACTTTTATAGAACGGAAGCTTTCACGGCTTTGGTCAATTAAGAAATCATGGTTCTTGGGATTAGACCGTGTCAAATTGGCATTACTATCCGACTTTTAGCCTTCGATTGCACGAGGCATCTTCAGGGATCTTTACTCCACGAGATCTGAACACTGAATGAGCTCGGAGAGGTTCAGGCGGGCTTTTATAAACGACTTGTGCTCGCCGAACCGTGACCCTGTGTTAAGATCGGTTTCCACGTGTGATGTAGACCGTAACCCGTATCTCTATTGAAATTTTTTGGTTTAAAATTTCTATAGATTCCCTAATTTTTCGTTTATAGAATCCTGGAACCGATGCTAGAACCTTGGTTTCCTTTACATTTATAATATGGCCAGTGGTATGTTGGTGTTCAGCTACAACAGATTGAACAATTTGTTTCTTTTTAATAAATCGTTCATGTTCCTTAAGTCTAGTTGATATTGAGCGTCCTGTTTCTCCCACATACACTTCTCCACAGGAGCAAGGAATTTTATATACTACTTCTGTTTGAAAAGGTACAATATCTTTCGGGGATCGCAAGCATTGTCCATTGTTCTTATGCGTATTAAAGATTGTACGTATGTTGGACCACAGAACTAATCGTTTTATTTTGTCTGTAGTGCCATGTATATAAGGAAGAACAAAACTACCTAACGGTGGCTCCTTATCATCCTCCTTTCGCGGAGTTGGATTACTATATTTTTTAATTGAACGCGTAATATCTTCAGTGCAATAGGCATTCCCTCTCAGAGCTTCGGTCAGTTTCGATGTTTCCGATGTTAGAGAATCTTGATCAGAAATCTAAATACTAGAGAGTTAATAACCGATTTCTTTTGTGCTGGATGGTGGTGGGAATTTGCATTTAAGTATCTATTTGTATGCGTCGGTTTTCTGTACAAGGAATGTCCTAATGTACCATTTTCCTTTCTTTGAAAATATACGTCTACAAAGGGATATTAAGTTCACAATTTCCATTGTGAACTTAATTTTATGATGTTGATTGAGTTGATCCAGAAATATGAGAAGATTATCCTGTCTATGAGGCCATACTACAAAAGTATCAGCTACATATCTGAACCAGTGTTTTGGTTTTAGTGGAGCGGATGTTAGAGCAATATCTTCAAAGGCTTCCATAATAGTATATTGTGTAACAAGTGCGTGAAGTTAACTTTTATACACGAGTGTGATGTTTGTGGCCCGAGCCGAAGGCGAGGGTCACAATATCACACAAGGGTATAAAAGTCTTCACGCACGTATTGCACACTATACTTTTTCTACAACCGTAAATAATACAAGTACGAAATAAAATTAAACTATTTAATTTTCTCCTTTATATAATACAAATTAAACTAATGAACTATTTATTTAATTTTCTGTTTTATAATAATTGTAACTTTTTAATAGAACTTATAGTTAAATTATTTAATTTTCTACTTTATAATAATTGTAACTTTTTAATAGAAATTATAGTTAAATTATTTAATTTTCTTCTTTATAATTATTGTAATTATTAATAGTAATGTTGCAATTTGTTAGATTACTAAATTTAACTTCTGTAGCCTCCTTTGATGATGATTTGTTAATAATATTGCTGCTTGTGATCGAGGTCATATTTGGATTTTGAACTGACAAAAGTCTATTTGAAATATCATTTTTCTTGTTAAGGGAATTTTCTACGTAACCCTCAGCTACCGTTGAAGATTTCCAACCGCCGTGTTGTTTTAACATTAGTAAATCTGCACCGGTTTCAACTAGCAAGGAAGCAGATGATCGTCTGAAACAATGGCCTGTATATTTTTCTGGATGTGGTAGTTTTAAAAATTTTGCTATTTCACTAGGCAATTTTCCAAATTTGTTTATCCCGACGACTTGGCGAGTACATTTTCCTCCTTGATACTTGATGAAGAATTTGTTTTCTTGATAATTTTGGGGACGAAGGGCGGCATATTTTCTGTATAATTCTAAATGCTCGGTAATGGTAAATTTTCTTGTTATTTTGGTTTTTGTATCAGGGACGGATACAACAAGAACACTTCCTAAATCTTGAATATCGCACATTTTTAGCTTATAAATTTCGCTTCTTCTTAGAGCACCAGCAATCCCAAATATTAATATCACTTTGGTTAATAAAAAAACTTCGTCAGGAGCCTTATTTATGAACTTGAAAATTTGTTCTTTCTCCAATATTCGAGATTTTTGTGGAATATATCCTTCATTCTTCCGTTTTAAAAATGCATGAACTTTTGGATATTTACCAATGTCAATGTTATTTTTAATGCTAATAGTACTTTTTAGCATTGAATAATGACTCCATAGTGTTGATGATTTCACATTTTTTGACAATTCTGATAAATATGCGAGTAAAACATTTTCAGAAAAGGTTTTAATATTGTTCTTACTGCGCCAGGTCATAAATTTATTGTACGTGTTTTCATAAATTTCCTTTGACTTCTGAGGTAACAGAGAATTACTAGCTGTTTTCGCTGCTTCCGTAATATCTGGTGGAGTACACATTTCTATATCAGAGTCCATAATTATTGCTTATTATAACTTAAAATAATAAACTGTTCAAATTACTATTCGAACTTAAAGTGTCTATTTTAAACTGTTTGCATTGGCAATTTGACAACTCGTTACCATGACAACGATACAAATTGCGAGGCACGGCAGCCTAATAAAATTATTACCAGTGCGGGCCCGGTGCCTAAAATTAATGGCGGCCCATGCATTTCTTATTGAGCCGGTGCGTGAAGTAAATCCTTTAGGGAAAGCATTGTATTTCACGCATCGGTGCTTGAAAACAAGCTTTAGCTACTGCAATCAGTGTGTAAAATAGGATTTTAAGGACGGTTGTAGAAAAAGATATTCGTTGCCACAAGTGATAGAGGAGATCCCATAGCTGCCCTTGATGTTTGTTCATAAAAAGTTCCTTGAAAAATGAAATAAGTAGATGTAAGACAAGCTTCCACTAGGTCTATTAGGTTCTCATCAAAATTATTATAATCCAGTATGTCTGATATAATGGAAATTGAATCGTTGACAGAAACATTTGTGTATAGTGATTCTACATCGAAACTGACCAAAATACCTTCGGGATCCAACCGGATTTCCTTAAGTTTTTCCAAGAAATGTGCAGAGTTTTTTATAAAAGAATCTGTTTTTCAAGTGAATGAATTAAGAAAGTTTGAAAGATATTTACCTAGTTTGTATGTCTATTGCACTGACGATCGGTCGAAGTGGTACATTGTTCTTGTGTATCTTGGAAAGGCCGTAGAACCTGGAAATCTTGGAGCTGCTTGGTTTTAATTAATTACATTACATGTGGAATAAAGATCCCTGAAGATGCCTCGTGCAATCGAAGGCGAAACGTCGGGTAGTAATTCCAATTTGACACGGTCTAATCCCAACAACCATGATTTCTTAATTTTGGACTTTTCTTCAAAGAATGCAAGAAGCACTGTTTCACTCGCCTCCTTACCACTAACGTTTTTGTGATCACACAATTTCAAGAAACGATTGTATGAAAACTCGTACTGTTACTAGGCAAGAATTCTAAAGTAGCTTTATTGGCAGCTTCTTCGATGTTCGCCGAAAGAAATTAATTTTCTTGAACACTTTCCGTCGTTCATGATTACTTATTTGATGTTACTTATCTACAAAGACACCTTAGCAACGTATTACATGGATAAATTAGATGAAAATAGATTGAAAAAAGATAATCTTGAGGGTATTTTATCAATTTATTAACGTAAAAAATGCGTTCATTTGGGCTTTTAATGGTGTTTGTAGAAAAAATAGTGTATGATAAACGTGCCAAAAGTGATTTTATTTTGTTCGAATGAATGAGACACTCCACCTTCGGTGTCGTGTTCTAAACTTCCCTTCTCACAAAATAAAAAGTCACTTTTAGCACTTACATCATAAATAACTATTATATGCTGCCATTTTTAGAACCCACAATAAATTTATACAAACCTAATAATTATCTGAACATTAAAAATGTATATAAATTAAAAGTGTGAACGCTCATAAATACTAGAAATATTAATAAGAAACTATCTAATATCAAAACTAAACTAAAATTACAATATAACATGGCCATAATACCAAACACTGTGGTAATATACAGATGTTGATAAAATATTATCTTGGCAAAAAAATCTTTATTCTATTGTGGAATTAAAATTTATAATAAACTGCCTTAATTTCCTATATATATATATATATATATATATATATATATATATATATATATCGTTATGTCGACGGTCTATTTGCAGTAAGGCACAAACCACATACCATTTATATGTTATTTTTTGACATTTAAGCAAAGAGAGCTGGATTATTTGTGCTTAAAATTCCCTTTTAAACTCAAATCAATCAAAAACTAATGGTTGTGTCAATACGGCGTATCTGGAAAATTCTTTGAGGTTATGATCGATTGCATCGATATACTAGATTTTGAGTATTACGACGCGACGCTTTAATAAGAGTTTTACAAATAGAATAAATTCTTTTGTATATAGAATGTTACATATTTGCTTCTGTACTATTTGGCCCAACTGGCTTAATTGTAAACATTATTAAAATATTTAGAGTAGATGACCATATAATAAATATAATGTGATTGCAAATTTTTCTTGAAGTTAAACTATAAACTTCCATATTCCATAGCCTCTTTGGTTATGTTTGGCTTTTTTACCTCCCTTTCAATGTATGTCTGCAATAAGCGTATAAAATATTTTTTAAAAACTGTTTTAGATACTTGGTACAGGGCTTTGGTAACTGAAGAGATAGCAGATGATATATTCGAGGTATTATTTGTAGATTATGGCAATGCAGAAAACATTCATAAAACTGATTTGAGACGATTCCCTAAAAGACTTTCAAAAATTCCTATATTAGGAATGAATGCATACTTTGTAGGTAAGTTGAACATATTATTTGCTATATAACATACAGTTATCTAAATGAAGTTATTAATAAGAATAGGAAAGAAAATAGTTATTAATGGTGCAATAATTTTCTTAAGAACGAACAACCGCAACAGAAAATATCAATAAGCTAGAGAATTTCATTTAGCTTTGTATTACGTCAGATTACTTCTGCAACGATTTACTACTGTGATCTCCGGTTCCCTATTCACGTCAGTAAACTACAGCTGACCTTGTCTGGCTAAAAGTACCGACTGACCCAGACATACGGCTGCTAAACGGCAATGTAATTTCTTTTATTTCGAAGCAGCTAGGCAGCAGAACCGGCATTGTTGAGTACAAATCTTCCATTATGACAATTTTTTTATTTTTTATATCTAAATTGTCAAAACTCAGATTTTAAGTGGACCATGAAAATTTTTAATCAAAATCCAAAATTAAATATTTTCAAAATAAATTAGATTAGGTATTTAATAGCCAATTTTGAAATATGTTTGCCACATATGTATTATATTACCTGGTAAACAGGGCTACAAAGTTTTATAATAATTACATTCTACAGGGTGTCCAGTTTTCGTTGACATTATTGGCAAATATACGGGGTTGGGGTTAAGGATATTTTTATAGAATTCGTTGACATAGTTACCTTTTTACTTCCCTCGTAAAAGGGAAGTATTGTCATCGTGAAAAATTCACTCTCCGAGATCCTTTCAGATTTTCACGTTTCATGGGCTCTAGATGACGAAAAACATGTTTTCTCAATTCCGTTCTGTTAGCGTAGCTAAAATACTACGTACCCGTTTGAGTTCAAATTTTAGTCAATTAAGAGTCATATGGGGATGACCTGGTAACATTTTGGTAAAAGTCCAATATGGCGAAACAAAATAGCGGCCTAATAAAATGTTAAAACATTTATTATTAAAAAACTAATCATCCAATTTATCTCAAATTTTGCAAAAACATCTAGTAGTATGTTAGTATAGTTGTAACATTTTGATACGAATCCAAGATGGTGGAATAAAATGGCGGCTTAATAAATTATTTAAAAAGTCGGCCTGAAAAACTGCTTAGTGGTTTGATTTCAAAATGTGTGCCATAACTAACTGCGATAAAGGGATCAACTAGTAAAATAGTGGTACAAATTCAACATGGCCGAACAAAATTGCGGCCATATAAAATGTTTGTAATTGTGATAAGTCACCATCACTCATCCTCTCAGGGTTCATACATCTTTACGTTTTAGCGCCGCTACTTGCAAAAAAATATGTTTTACCAATCTCGACGATCCGTCTGTCGGTCTGTCTGCCTGTTTGGCTGTCTAACATTTCGCGGAATAGCATAAAGACTATTTACTCTATTGACTTCAAATTTTGGTCAAAAATTAAGGGTTATATGGGGATGACCTGGTAAAATTTTGGTAAAAATCCAATATGGCGAAACCAAATGGCGGCCTAGCGAAATGTTTAAAGAATTATTATTAAAAAACAACTCATCCATGTTGGTACAATTCCACGATGGCGGAACAAAATGGCAGCTCATTAAAATACCTATTTAAAATTCAGCCTGAAAAACTACTTAATGGTTTGATTTTAAATTGTGTACCATGACTAATTGTGGCATGGGTATCAACTAGTAAAATAGTGGTACTAATTCAAGATGGCCGAACAAAATGGCCAAATAAAATGTTTGTAATCGCGAAAAATCACCCTCTTAGGTTTTACACATCATTACGTTCTAGCTTCCCTAGGTGCCAAAAAATAAGTTTTATCAATTCCGTCCGACCCGATTGACTTCAAATTTTGGTCAAAAATTAAGGGTCATATGGGGATGACCTGGTAACATTTTGGTAAAATCCAATATGGCGAAACAAAATGTCGGCCTAGTGAAATGTTAAAAAAATATTAAAAAACTACTACTACTATAAGAATTCAAAAAATATTTTTAAGCTCTTAATTGTACCGGCAGGGAACGTAGGCGCTTAGTTTCTACAAATATCTCAAGGGTATATAGTTCAGAAATTATTTTCCTATTATCTTTGCATTATTTTCTTTATATTTTGTATTAAGTTTTTATTTTTTCTGTTACCATGGTAACGGTGTGTAGAAGTGTAACAATTGAAAATACTGAGAACACTGTAACTTCGGTTCGCGTTAACCAAATTTAACAAGCTATAGCTTGTTTTAAAGACATTTTCATCCTCTTTAAATATAAAATTAGTTCGTTCGTTTGATAAAAGAGGGCGCTATCTCGGAAAAAATTCTTCGATTTTTTTAAAAAATCAAATGCAACCATTCATCCATTTTACCGCGGTTTTATCGCCTATTAATTAGTAAAACAACTGCAAAAACCGAAGACCGTTTTCTCTGGTCGTTTAGAAATCATCGCAAAAGTGTGTGTGTGTGTGTGTGTGTGTAATTCCATATTGGTTTATTCCTTTTTCGAAGCCTTTTTTGCAAGTGCAAAACAGAAAAATCAATAATAAAATTCGTATGTCTAAGTAAAAAGCACTAACATCATAAATGTTCAAATTGCTTTCCGTTGTTTAAAATGCTACGATTTCTGATCTATGCATTCGAATGATCATGTTTTCTCTACTAGTCGGTCGGATTTTATAAACAATATATTTAACTCTACCTCATAAATAAAAGTCCAAGCACATTAGTTCAGGAGACCTGACCGGCCAAGCAAATGTACTTCCCCTGCCAATCCCCCGATCAGGAAAATTTTCATCAATAAAATCGAGTACATGACCGGGGCAACCATCCAGCTCTAGCCATATGCTTCTTCTTACAAATAGAGGAACATTTTCTAGTAATCCGGGTAAGTCAAAGTGTGAAAAATTAAGGTTTATTTCCCTTGTCAAAATACCCTCAAAAATATACAGACCGATAACCATTCCGTTGATTATAGCACACCAAACATTAACTGTCCCTCGATGTAGATTATCAACTACACGCCGCCAATATGGATTGGTTTTTGGTCAACAACACATTTTGTGAAAGTTTACTCTCTCAGTATTGGTAAATGACGCCTCACCGTCCACAATATTTGAATAAGTTAGGATTATCTCTTATCGTATTTTTTAAACAATAACCATAGTTTAATCTATTATCAAAATCAGCATTACTTAAGGCGTGATGTAGTACTACATGATAAGGATTTAATTTTTGATCAACAAGGATTCTTTGCCCTGTACTTTAAGAAACATTACATTAATAACTGCGTCCTCTGTCCTTGCAAAACGGCGTCTTCTTAACGTGGGAACTGGCTGAACACCGTCATGTTGCCTCAAGCGGCGAGCTAGATGCACAAAATTTTTTCTCGAATAGTGAATTCTAGAAGGATATCATATAGCCTCCCTAAATGGCTAACGTATCGTATGTTTCTTCGTTTGTAAAAGGCATTTTAACTACAATCTCACAAATATAGTCTTAGTTGTCACAACACTATCTGAAACTGCCATGCAGAATCTTAGACGGATATGGCGCTGGTAATCTTTTGTTTTATTTCGTAGTCGTCCATGGCAATAAATGCAACATTTTGATATGTATAAAAATTATTATATGGAATTACACTCTTTATTTTGCGAAAATTTCTAAACGGCAAGAGAAAAAGGTCTTCGATTTTTACATAAAAACCGCTATAACCCTTCGATTAAATATATGAATAGTTGCATTTAATTTTTTAGAGAAATCGAAGTTAGGACATTATTTCCAAGAAAGCGCCTTCTTTTTCAAATGAACGAACTAATTTTAAGATTACTTATAAAGATATTAAATATCTTTAAAACAAGCCATAGGTTGTTTAATTTCGTTAACGCGAACCGAAGTTAAAGCGGTTTCAGTATTTTCAATTGTTACACTTCCACACGCGCCGTTACCATGGTAACTAAAAAAAAACTTAATACAAAATTTTTATAAAATATTGCAGAGATAATAAAATAGTAATATCTGACCTACATTGCCTTGAATATATTTATAGAAACTAAGAATTTTGTATATTAGCATAGCGCCTACGCTACCTAGCGGTATAAAGAGGAATTTAAAAATAAATATTTTCCAGAGAATTCTTATAGTTATATTTGTTAATATATTTTTTGTTCCAAAGTTGTAAGAATGTATAGTTTTCGAGATACAGCCACCCTTAGTGGATCACCTTGTATATCTGAAATAAGAAAAGAAATTAAACAAAATTAATATACAGACTCAAAAAATACGTGTTGGTATTTTTTGACAGCTTTTCGATATTTATTTCTTTTATCCGATGGCAAATTCTGACAAATGAGAAAAAAAATTCAACCTTCACAATAAACTTTTTCTAACTTTTGAAATAAAAATTCCATTGGTGCCCCAAAATATACACAGGAATAAATTAGGTAGGCGGCTGCTTACAGCCCCTGCTCATATCAACCAGATTTGTGCTCACAGCTAATTTTGGATGGTCTTGGCATAGTATTGGAACCCTGTGAGTGAGTCTAATACTGCATAAAGTTACACAGTTTTAATTTTTTAGCAGTAGTTTTTTAGCCTTATATTTTTAAGATTCTTTGACAATATTTGGAGGAAACAGTTTTACATTTTTCATTGTATTTTTAGCGATTTATATCCATTTTGTATATCTCACTCTGCTTTCAAACGCTTTCTAAAATCGATGTTTTAAAAAATATCGTCATTGAAATACAATTAGTCCTATTTAATTTCTAGGAATTCCAGAAAATACAAAAGTTCACAACAGATTGAAGGAGCTGGTACCAGACGAAATAATTCTAGAGGTAGATGTGAAAACAGACCTTAATGATGAGCTAAAATACGGAATTCAAATTCCATTTGTGTATGAAACACTCAAAAATGAAGGACTTCTTTAGTTTCATAGAACAGAATAGTTTTTAAGTATTTTATGTTAATTTTTAAGACAACACATTTTTTAAATGTGAATTAAGTTTCATATTTTAAATTAAGCATATAAATTTTAATGAACATATACGCTTTACGCTGTAATTTTTATGCACGACACATCACTCTTAAGTTTTTCGCAATCAACTTTTTTAAAACTAACTCAAACCGCTAAACTTAAATTGGTTAACTTTACCGACACTTTTTAAAAGTGAGGAGGTATGTTTTATTTAATTTAGTTGACATCAAATACATTCTTTCTAGTGAGAGCTGTCTGCATAAAGCCCGAAAAATAATTTGGTTTGGCACTGCTTTTTAAATTCGAATTGCTAAAAACAAAGATGTGATAAGAGTACTTCAAATAATATTGCGGTACAGTTAATTTAATATTCATGTATTCATTTACTGATATTTAATGGTTTATTTTCATTTATTTGAATTGATTTGATTGCAGATATCTATCGTTGAATATATTAAATGTTAGAAAGTATTTACTACATAATTTTAAGTTTTGAGAAAATAAAACTAAATGTTCTTGTTTCTTTGTGATTTGTCTGAAATGGAATACACTTTTTAAAGTACTGTAAATGCAGCCATCTTGGAACACTTTTGTAGTTTAAAGGGCGATTGTAAGAAAGACATTGCAATTGTCGCTGATGTAAAAATAGGTTACACTTAGCCTCAATGAGTACTTTTAATTGGCTATATAGTAAGTAATTTTCAGTTAAAACCCAAGCCCTAAAAAAACTAAAAACTTACCGTTTTAAGTCATATAAATTCGTCGGGGAAATACAACATGAAACCTCCGTAGTTTTAAGCGGAATTTCAGGCCGTAAACGCTATAATCTAGCTTGGAACATGCAGAATAAAAAAAATTATAGTTTGCATTTTTTTTTTTTTTTTATAGGAAATAGCAAACTTATTATTTCAAATAAGGCACTTTTGGACGGATTATTTAAATCTAGGAACTAACATAGATCTTTAAATTTGACCTATTAGTTTTAAATAGGAGGCTTTGAAAATCTTCAAAACGTAAGAACTATTCTAAAAATTAACAAAAAAATTGGTTTAAATATTTCGTAAAATATAAAATTAAGAAAGATACCTAAAAGCAACTAGAATCACATTGTTTATTTGAGGTCATACTGCTCACAGTCTTCAATGTCAAATGTATGATACCCTCTCGATATTTTAGGATAATTTAACTTAATCTTGATCATAGTATTGTATAGTATTGAGAGATCATCAACTTCTGGAAACATAAGTGTTTGCAGGTACCTTTATTCCTTTGCTTTTTCGTATAAATTTATAATAATACTGGTCACCTAAATCAGTTTTAATAATTTCAACAATTTCTCCCACAGAATATTTTGGGAGTGAATTCTCCTGTTTTGGCTTAAACTGTACTAAGACAAAGTCACCAACTAAAAATTCATCTTTTGAAGAAGGTCTTCTGAGGTGTGATAGTCTGACGAAGAGTCCTGAAGTGAATAATTTAGGCTTTCTTCAGAATCAAAGTCGCTCAAATATTCTATTTTCTTGTTCTCCGTTTGTTATCTATTTGTATTAGTACTTAGCTGAGTTTGAAATATCGAATTTTCCCTATCAGTTTCTTCCGTATATTTACGAATCATTTCGTCTATAACAGTGTCAACGCTACCCGGGTCATGATTTTTTGGAAAAATGTCTCGTCTTTGATATTCCCCATGTATACTTTTACCAGCTACAAGGCCTAGAAGTTTTTTCTGAATGGTCCGCATTTTCTTCTCACCTGGAGGATATCTGATAGTTTCTAATAGCTCTATGGATGAAGAGTTCATTTTATTAGTCTGTTCTTCCTTGACTTTTTGCTTAGTCGAGGGTGGTAAGAGCTTCAAAACTTGCGTAGGATCGAAAGGATGAATTCCGCATGCAATAAAGCCACTGACCAAGTTTTGTTGGGCATTCGTTAATCCATCGAATATCATCCTTAGTAAGGAGGGAAACTGGTCTTTGGAACACAACCCCTGTTCTTCATTTTCCACTTGTCAAGTTGTTTTCTCCAAGAAACTTTTGAAGGGTGAAAGAATGAAATGTCTAAGGGTTGGTATAAATGAGTACTGTTTGTTAGTAGGACGAATCTGATGTTATATTTTTGACGCTCATTTATTACTGACATCGAAATGTGGCACGACGAGTTATCTCCAATCATAACCTTTGGCCCATCATCTAGTTTTTCAAAAACGGGATAATGGTAATAAACCAGTGTTCAAATATTCTTGTATCAAATCAACCGCTTTTTGATCGGAAAAAATCGTGTCGCTTTCGGCCCATAATTTGTCCAAGTGTCGTAAAAGTGTTCACTTTGATTGGCTTGATACTTACCTCTGATTTATTATCAAATTTACTACGGCCCTGTTCAACATATTATTTTTAAAATTTGAGGTATGTTAGCAACACAATAACAACATTAGCCCTATTAACAAAATTTCGATATCTCTTGTACTTATTTACCAAACAGGGTTTTCTACCTTTATTTTTTGGTAGTTTCATACAAATAATAAGCTGATTTACGTATAACTTACAGGATCATTAATGCCGCCAAAACATTACTCATTCTAACAGAACTAACTACCAAACCGTTTCCGACGCTGTACGTTCGGCGATGAGAGTGTGGATGGCCGTATCTAGAAATGCACCATTTGTTGCAAGTAAGGTAGATGTTCCAAGATGGGTGCATTTACGGTATAACAATTTTTTGGAAACTTTAAGATGGATGCAATAAATTTAGAATTTTTTTCTAGAAGAGAACTGAAAATCATTATTCAGAATTTAAGGGAAACTAGAAAATTATGTTTAGTTTTTTAAGCATTATTGATATCTTATACACTTCATTTTCATGCATTGAACATCTTAAACAACGGCTTTATTTGAGTGCGTTCCTTTTGAATAAAAATATAAGATGAAAGCTACATTAGTTAACTATAAAGAAGCACGGAGAAAAAATACTTTTTGACAAAGTTCTGTCAAAAAAATAATAATTGGCTTTGTTTTAATATTTTTTTTTTTCAATTTTGACAATTTCTTGTCATGCACTGCATTATTTTGTTTTTCTGTCCAAAGTTCGTATGTATTTTATTTGATTTATGGGTAGGTAAAGTAAAGATAAATGAGAATTGACTTTACTACTTTTTACTTCTACACAGCATAAAGATAATTAAGTCTATAGAACATCTTTTCTGTTGGTATGGACAGTAATAATTAACATATAGTGTTAAATTTGTAAAAATCTGGAGAATCTTTTGATAATTATAGATTAATTATACTTTTATTTTTTGCTAGATATATCTTACATTTGACCTCGCTATTATATAAGTCGACATTTTATAAATACTTAAATAATTCACTTAAATTACGAATATAAGTTATTGACCGTTTTTTTTTTAACGTTCAGAGCTTTGTGCAAAGAGTATTCTCGCTCAGCCTTATCTGCTATGATTCCTCACTTGTTTCCATTTTCTGTTTAAATCATTCTAGATTTCCTTTTTATTTTTATGGCCTGCTTTTGTCCGATTCCAGAGAATATTGACTTAACAATGGGTAGGTAATCTAGTTCAATGTTCGAAGTTAGGTAAAAGGTAAATTATTCCACAAAACGACCAGTAACTTAGTGCCTTGGATGTAAATAATTTTTACTCGGTTGTTTTTCTTTTCAATATAAATAAAATTGTTATTTCGCCTTTCGTAATAAGTAGTGAATATAGACTGCAAGTAGATTTCCCATATCTGATAACTAACAAAACTAGTTGGCATCATGTTATCAGACAGTTTAAAGGCGTAAATAATAATGTATGTATAGTAGAACTGAAGAGTCAATCTAAATTAGTTTGCATTTTCGTACGATTTTTTGTTCAGTTAGTTTTCAGGTTGCAAAAATATTTTAGTTTCAATAGTGCGTTTCCATTTGCTAGATCTTTGGTAAATTTGTATTAATAAGATCTAATTTCGTGGAAAATAGTGACATTTTATCTATATTATCCGGTTATGGTGATCAAGATTTGTGATTTTTATTATCATTTGTGTCCATAACAGTGTCAAAATTAATTTTCTAATCTAATTTTGGATCCTGAAAATTAAATATCCCGTCACCATCAAAAAAATATATACTAAATACCTATATGTACTTAAAACAATACATGCAATATAATAAAAATATAATTCTCTTAAGAACTCGTTTTGCATATAGCGACTACTTTGACTAAGTTTGACATATTTCTATATGTTATGCCTTGTTGCAAAATACACGTTACGTTATATTAGACCCACGTTAAAAAGTGTTCGGCGAGTAGTAAGCAGGATGCGACGGTAAACGGCTTGAAGCACAAACTTATGCTTAAAGATCAAAATCGGAAAAACAGTGGCATATCCTCGTCTGATTTCGTATGTCGGAACTCTGTAGACACGTTCACCCTTCTGCGAGACATTACACTGTAATAAATTAAAAGATCAGTATAAAGTTTTCTGCCAATTTGAGCAACTTTTTGCTGACTTGTTTTTGATGCATAATTTTAAGTAATACATTTTTTGGAGTCTTTAAGATAAACTAATCATTCGACTTTTTGAAAGCTGTTTAAATCATAATGTTGTCCTTACGGGTTTAAAGACAGTAGATTAATAATTATGATAAAGATTATTAACCAGTAGGTTTTTACACCTATTTAATCGTAGTTCAGAATTATATTGTCCTTTGGATTGAAAGAAGGTAATCTTCACCAAATGAACCACTGAAGTTTGTACCAATGTTATAATGATTATCATATATGTAGGTGTGAGTCTTCTTATAAATATATCTTCTTGAGATCTCAAAATTGCAACATTAAACAAGAAAAACTTCAGTTAGTGTAGGCATTATAATAATAACTAGTTTCATCATATTCTCAGCTTTTCGATATTGAGAGAATATTGATGAATTTGATTATACTGTTTGATAGGTCTGGTTAGATGCAGTGATCCGGTATCATGTTTTTTAGTTCCACGAAGCATTGTTATGTTCAGTTCTGAATGTCATAGTACATAAGGGAAGATCTTATAGCAGTTGCTTAAAATCATCTTTCTACCCAAACCTATATGCTCCAAATAGTGTCGCCTTAAGGGTTCCTTGAAGTTGCAACGTAAGATATTTTAAACACGTTTTTAGGGACCACATCATAAATCTTTTAATTCCTCTCTGTTTAACAAGTTATTAGGATACCTCTACCTTAGAATATTATTTCTTGGAAACAAATAACCTCAGGACTGAATGGTACTTTCTAAGCGAATATAGTGTCCTATCCCTAATTTTAAAAGGAAACTTGGTACTACGACTTTATCAACTATTTTTGAAGATATTACTGATGCGTATTCAAATATTTTTACATGCAGCATTTGAGCATTGTTAGATTCGATTTAATTCGGCTCTTGACTTTCGGTTAAATAGTTACGATTAATATATAGTATCTCGTCAAACGCACTGGAGAAATATGCTACTGGTACCGCTAGGTATTTCGTTAATCACCTTTATTCATGAGCAGTGTTTTAGATTTTTTAAATTATGCTTTATTTGTATGCTTGCAAATTATAGGTAGGAAATAATTATGTTTTCTTTTTAAAATAAACTTTGATATACGAAAATATTTAGGTTTGTTTATTTACACCCGACCAGCAAAAATAGCACCAAATTTTTTGTTCATTACGTTGAAATTTATGAAAAATATAATCGGGGATAATACCACGAGTGCTTAAAAATTTCCGATAATTTTTCACGAATGCCTGTTTTCTTATAATTTGTAGAGAAAACACGCATGAGTGAAAAATTATCTGATTAATTCTTAAGCACGAATGGTATTTAGGAGGAATATTCCACGAATCAAATACAGGGAAACTAAGCTTTATTAACTGAACATTAAATACATACCTATTTCAAGTTCAGAAATTTGAATTTTGTAATAAAATGAACACAAATTGAATAATAATATACTAATAAAATTATTTGTCTAAATATTGAAAAGTACTTAATATAAATCTAAATATTCAATTTTAATTATTGATTGTATAATAAAAGGTACAGTTCTGATAATTATTAACCACATTGTTGTTTTGCGACGACGTAGAAGATGCCGTCAGACCACTACTTGTACTTGTGCTGGGTGATGCTGCTACAGGGGCTGGATGCACGTGCTGTTGAGGTGGTTCTTTTCCAGGTTCTCTCATTTTTTCAATAACTTTTTTGTGGTGATCTGGATCCATTTGCAAATAACTTGATAGGGATTTCGCATTCGAATGACCGGTAATTTTTATCAAGTTTTGCTCCGACACTCCGCTTTTGGCCAGCTTGGACACGGCAGTAGCTCTGAGGGAATGGTTGGTAAATTTTTTTGTGGTATTGAGGCCTGATTTCTGTGCTTGTTTTTTTTGTCCAAGTTGTAATCTCGTTTTCTCCTACCGGGCTGTTTTTGAACCATTTTCCGGGAATTTTCCAATGGGGGTTTGGCGTCAAAAATAGTCGAGTGTTGGAGATACTTTTCCTTTTATCTTGTAATTCTTTATAAATTCTTACTGGGCAAAAGCTGGAACTTCTCTCGTTTCTCACCAACCAATTCGAATCGGCGAGTTTTCGGCCACCACCTTGACTTGTTTTAGAAAAAACAGGGTTGTGTTGAATTCTACCTATTTTTCCTCCGAAGTTGTCAGTTTCTTCTTTGAAAAAAGTTGTTTCGGCTCTTGCATCTTCTCCTCCTCTCCAGGCTAATTCATAGGACAACAGAAAAAAATACTTCTTTTGTAAACCCTCTGGAGTTAATTCATCACAAGCTTCGACTAGATTTTTTAATTCAATGTTAAAGAAACGGTCGATTCTCTGCGTTTGCCAATACCTTGCAAATGTCTCCTTTTGGCATTTTTTGCGTCTCGGGCCGATTTGAATTCGATCTGCTCGAAGGGATTTATTTTAATTTTGTATTCATTGAAATACCTTTCCATCAATAATTTCGCCGTCACATTCAAAATAATTATACCGTGCCTTCTTTATATTCCTCCCTGTTCATTTTTCGCATATTGTAGGCCCAGAGTTTCAAAATCATTGCTAGTTAGGATACTGGAGTATCTTGGTCAAACGTATAGTTTTTTTTTCATCGCAAAATGACATAAACTGTTTCCAGATGCTCGTCTTAGATTTAACGGTGTTTCTTTGTTCGCTTCCAATTATATTTTCATCAATTTCATCTTCTTGAACTAGCCCAAAGCGATTATTCATATTGACAACTTTTCAAAAACGTTTGAAAGGTACTTAAAAAAAATCAGTTTCTAGGGACTCTAGCGTCTTTCAAAAGCAGGTTTCATATTGTCAAGATTTCATTTTTGGTTAGGTATGTAACCACAACTAACCAGATAAGTGGAAACACCATGTTTCCTAGACGACGTGGTATTTCCGCTATAATTTTTCGAAAACACCACCAGTCTTACGGGTAAATTTGTATATGAGTGGAATATTCGTTTTCATCAAATCTTTTAAAATGTAGTGAAAACGAGGGGTTAATAAGGAAAAAGCTCAACAAAGCCAATAAAATTCATTTAGCAGTTGCCAAAACATGCAATCATTGAGGCGCAAAGCACTTGAGTTGGAAGCCTACCTAGTAGATGGCAGTTTTAATATTGTATGTCTTCAGGAGTATAAGATGACTGAAAACAATTCAGATTCCTTATGTAAATAGGTACGACGTGGAAGCTGCCTCGATTAGAACCTTGTTTCGTGTGGAACAGCGTTGCTGCTGAAATCAGATTTTGCTTCGATTATACACCTTTAAATGAATATAAGAAAGATAATGTTGAAAAATGTATTGAATTCCCGGGAATATTTTTAATATATAATAAAACTTAATGCAAAATAGATTCTAATGATGCCTTTATAAAAAATTCTACCATTTATGTACAGTGTATATGGAGGATTATAAATGATCAGAAGGGTTTGAGTACAGAGAAAAGTAATCCAACTAAACTTTCACCACAACTCTTTTAATGAATTTTTTAAGAACAAAAAAAGCAAAGACATATATGGGGCTAGATGTTGGTCTTGTAAAGAAAGATAAAATTGTTCTTATTCCTCCGGTGACTAGGCTTACAAAACCAAATGCTTTAAAAACAAATTTCCTGAGGCATTAAAACAAGCCTTAGTAACTTCTAGGTCAATCTCTCTGTTACTATTTTTTTTCCAAGATTATTGAAAAACGCATGGCTTCAAGAATCCAAATTGAATTTGCTTGAAATTGTATCAAACAACCTTTTTTTTTAAGTCCATTTGTATTTAGAAAGAACTTAAATACTTGATAGGGGATCTTTAATGTTGTGAATTATATAATGGATGCTTTCGAAAGCTGCTAGTATGTATCTGCGGTGTTTTACGATCTGAGAAAGGCGTTCAATTGTGTATTGCCTTCTATTTTGATCGAAAAACTGAAGCGTTATAACTTTCAACTACACAGTATTAGCCTTCTAGCTTCATACCTGAAGGTTGATCTCGTTCTGTAAAAATGGCAGGAACTCTGTCTCCAAAGAGAGATATTATAATTGGTTTTCCGTGCTATTTCTCATACAGGGTGGTCCAAAGTGCGTTCAAGTCCAATACCTCGGTTATTGTGGGAATTAGAAAAAATAATTTTATACAAAGGTTTTACAGACTGCTGAGTACAGACAGCTGCTAACCTATAATTATTTTCGATTATACAGTAAGTTTGCCACAAACCAAACTTACATTTTTCAGATAGAACACCCTCTATATTCTTTCGTTTTCAGATTCTTCACTTTTTGGCCATTAACCCAGTATAGGGTTTGTGGGGTCTATACAGAGTCATTCGAGATTTATGGGCACTTTTCGAAAATATCACAGGTACATTTGAGGTCCTGTATTTTTTTAATGCGTTGGCATGGTAAAAACTTCTAAATGCGGTCTTCTTTCAACTCCGGTATTTTTCTTTAGTATTTTTTATTAACGGTATATTTATATCGAATTGTACTATTTTTATCTTAGTGTAAATTTGTTTCGTCATTTTAATAATTCATATACATATCTTATAATTCACATGTATCCTGTGTATGAACTAGTGTCAATAGATATGGCCTACAGTTAAAGCGATTTATGAACTTTAATTTCATTAGGCTATTCAGGGTGTTGAGAGGTCTGGAATAACTGGATACATTTTTGGACTTTTTAAATTTATTGCATGGAAGCTTATTTCCTTAAAACCTCAAGGGAGAAATCACTTTCAAATTTGGACAAATCATATCGAAAACTTAAAGAGGTGTGCATGTGCGAAAGTAATGAAAGAAAAAAGTCTGTCTATTTATCGTGAGTAATCTAAGTTAAATATAGTAAAGCGCTTTCGACTAAGTCATCCTTAATCCTACCTAGAAATATGTATTTCGAGTAATAAAACCCTTTAATTGTAAAGATGGTGAATAAGGCTAAAAAAGTCTGAAAGAAAAGAGGTTGAATGAAACGATATACTTACTGGTCAGTAAACAGGCGTAAAGATACATGGTTGCAGTTCAATGTAATTTAAAATTCTACATATAACAACAATAAAACGCTGACAAATATCAAAATCACATTCCTAAAACTGTACTTGCTAAAAAGTTGTCTTTCACAGGCTTGGTGGTAAAATTAAATATTACTCAATCTGAAATTCTTTAGAGTATGCAGTGCATAATAACAAATAGTTCTTTAAGAGGTGCCACAAGCAGCCCCACGATTTTTGGTGAATACACAAATCAAAAATGTTTTTATTAATAACTTATGGTGCTGGCATTTTTTATAGAAGCGGGCTAGATGAATTTATTTATTGCTTGTTATTTTATTGAAGTAGACTTACCTTAATTTTTATCCATATAACGACTATGATAGTGTCAAAAATCGTTCACGAATGTTCTGTTAGGTTTAATTCATCTCACCCTGTAGTATTATTCTAAAATTTTCTAGATCATTCCATCCTTTTCTAAAGGCTATATAAGCGCGGCGCGAGGCCACATTTTGATTCAGTATAGTTTGAGATGTCAAAGTGTAAACAAGTAGACAGTGACACTTTTAGGTTAACTTAGTTATAAGTGTTAGGTATAACCAGTCTTTACCTGTACTACCTGTAAGCTGTGTTTTGAATAAAAGGAGGGCATTCGGAAACTACGTGTTTGGTTACCGGCCAATCCGGAACAATATTTTACCATTGGAGATACTACTGCGCAGGTTATTTTATCAGCTTTTGAAGAAACCGTTACTGAAACAAATCCTTAGTAAGTAATTCAGGTTCCCAATGGTAATAAAATAATTTTAAAGAATTTAAAATAGGAACTTAGTAAATTAGGGACTGAACTGGAAAAATTCCATTATACATTCCCGAAAAATAAAAGAGCTTGGGAAGCAGATGCGTATACAAAGTGGGTAATTACCATATGAATCGAAGACAAAATGGTTTAAAATTCACGTCCACGGATTCTGAACCCTAAAGTTCATATGATCGAACAATAACGGTATAAGTCTATGCCATATGACAGTTTTTTCTAATGCACGGAAAACTTATAAATTACTTCTACTATAACTCCAAGTTGTATCCGTGCTTGTAATGTGAAGCCGGAAAGGGAGAATTCACATAAACTGTTGAAATGTCAAAATATGTAATACATAAGTGTTACACACGCTAATCAATCAATATAATATACCGCAATTTCGTTATTTTGATTTTATTGAATTTATTGTAAAAGAAGCAGGAAAATTAAAACTCTATCTTAAAATAAATTAGAGAAAATAAATCAGCACAAAATGCAAAAAATAAATACCAACACTTATAAACTTTGCTCAAACAAAATCAAATCAGAAATTTTAGAAACATGTTATTACCCAAACAAATAAAAGACTGGCTAAACATTTTAAGTATAAATAATTAATAATAATCGGTTGTCAGTCAAAGATAAGAGATAACTATAGTCTTAATAGGAACTTAAAAAACAACAATGTAACTAAACAAAATATATAAAAGTAGTGAAGTAGTTATCTTAGAATGTAAAATCTAATTTCCAAACTAAATTAAATTTGAAATAAATAAGTATAAATAAGTAAAACCCATATTCCTATATTTAAATGCTTAATATTGCTTATCTACTTATAATTTTTTGATTAATGGCAAAATATTGTAAACATAAAACACCACAATCACCTTGTAATACTTTTAACACATTAACAACCGATATGTGCAAATACAGTATCTACATATATAACTAAATTTTCTGTGCTACAATACAAGACAAATAATCGTCGTAGGTCAAGTATTCACGTACGATGCAAAATCTAATTACACACTATCACCGAAAGCCAATATTAGCAATCGATAGGACAGCGATTATCGGTGTCATGGAGACAGACTGCACATAGGCTTGGCCACCTGCTTACGTCGTTGTACGAGTAATGTCTGCGTGTGCAGTGTATAACAAACAAAAATCTCTTTTGTTTGTCAATCTAAACGCAACCAATAATCTGAACACCTTTAAAAATAACAGAATGTTTGGTTGAAAATCTACAGGAATAATGTTTATCTAAAAACATCCCGAAAGCTGGGAATTTTTTGCTATGAACGCGGGACAATCTGTTTTTATTTATTTATACCTAGTTATTTTAATTGGGGAAAAAGTATAAAATATTTTGCTAAACAGCATATATTTAAAAATACAAATATCAGAACAAGATGTAAGAGGTGTGGTATGACAAAAGGAGCTGCGGAGTGCCACTCCTTGCATTTCCATCACTTACGCGTTTGACTACCAGACTACCAGAGTTGCTAGATCGATCTATAGCTTAGCAGTAGATTCCTTCACAAAAAAAGAGGCTTGAGAATAATAACAATTGATTCCTTAAGTTCATGCATTAAATAAAATAGTTAATCCAATAATATGAAAAGTAAATTTTACTGTGGATTTTAACCCTTCGACGGTAGATCTCGCTCTCGTGACTACATCCAGCGTGCCTGCTAACCACTGGTATTCGTATTTCGTTTGTAGTCATTTATAATTCGAGTTTCAGAGTGACGCGTTGTTGGCGCTTTGTCCACCCATCACACTTACATGATACAATCTTATTTTCCACTCATTGAATAATTTTATTTATGATTAGTAGAAAGTTGTAATTTTTAAAATCCAAAAATGCTTTTTTTTCTGTAAAACACTTTCACTCTCTTTCATGGCTAACCTAAGCTAGAAGCATAAGTGGCTTATTATGCAATGATTTGCTAAATGTGGAATACATACATAATATATATATATATATATATATATATATATATATATATATATATATATATATTGAAAAAGAAGCTGCTCTTCCCATGGTGTCTTCCTTTTTGTGTAAACATAGAGGAAAAGAATCCTAAGTCTTTGCATGGCACGACGACCTTGTATAAAATTGGCGTTTTCAAATTTCCAATAAAACTGCTCTGGTTTTAGACGCCTAAATTTAATACATGACTAACCCAAACAAAAATCTCATGCATGCAGAGTTATCAAATTTTCTTCATAATATTAAATGTGATTAATGAATTTTGATGAAAACTTGTCAAAAGATGCTTGTGGTGGTCACTAATAAGCAAACGAATAGTATTTAATGCTTAAAATTGCAATACAATTTTGAAATCCTCTCTGTATCTTTTCTACAAACTGGCCCAATTTTATTTTAAATGTTTAATATGGTTTTTTAATGTCCATATAAGATTTCGTATATAGACATCAGAAGAGCATATTTCATGAATATGACAGAATATATTAAGAATGTGAAGAGCACATCGTAGGTTGGCTACAAAATGGATGTTCTAATAATATTCGTTTCGCATATTCTTTTCATATTCGGATATATGCGCTGAATATACAAATCATAGCGCTGAATATTCATTGTATGTACCTGGAATAAAATAGCTCTAAAATCGCAAGCATATTTCATGAATATCATAGAAATATCTTTAGCATATGTAATGCACATTGATATCAGACATTATGTAAAAAATATTTTTGGATTTGGGTAGCTGAAACCCCCTTAATAGTAACAAGTGAATAGATAGCACTTGTTACTCTTAGATCTCACTTTCATATATGAACTACTATATCACAAAAAATTACAGGGAATGCAGACCCCTGAAACATTGAAAAATCTAAAAAGATCTCATCATTTGTTCGTAATATTATGTATTTCCTTATTATCTTTCCTTTATAATTCCTTTTACACCTATTTTAGGTCAGAAGTGTGAAAGAAGGTGTTTTTTTGCATTCCCCTGTAAAATGCGATAGAACTAGTTGTTTAGTAGCTAGATTATTTACTTCCGTGTTTTGCTAATTTGCAACAAACATTTTTTAACAGCAATTTGTGCTCTTAACTACCGAATCAATAATCATATTAAATTTATGTGAAAAAAATTATGTTAATTTAAAAATGTATAGGAAATAGTAACTACAAACTTGCGTCCTCTTGAATTAGCGCGTCTTGACTGAAACAAGAGAAATAAGCGTCTCTTCATTATAATTAAGGTTTTATGGAAGAATGAATGTCAGTTTCAATTAGGCATTCCAACAAAATATCATGATCAGCTGGTACTTTAGGGGCACAAAACAACTAATGAGCAGAGACCACTCATTTGTTTCGCCAAAGAGTTTTCTGAAACATTAATTATTATTGGTCAAAAATTCTTAAATTGGTTAAAACCAACTTTAAATTGACAGGTGCCCATATTTTCATCTTGGAATGCCCTGCTAATGCTAATCTGTCTCGATTGTTTTGTCTACACGCTAAATAAAAGAGTTATTTAAAAAAGTAATTAAACATACTCACATGTTTTTTGCGCGTTACGAAGGGTACATTTCTTGGCTTTAATTAACCATTTCTTGATAACTACAATTTAACATGCATTTCTTTGTTCTCTCATGATATTAAACAGTATAGTTAGTACAAATTCTTAAATATAATTTCTTTTCACGCTTTTTTAATATATTTATATATCTTTATTAAAACCAATTACCTTATATTTGTTGAACGTACCATGTTAACAATTTGGCAAATAAAACCTGTCTATGAAAATATGTGAATTTAACATGAAAACTGAATAAAAACCACCATAACTTCTAATTCACTACTACCACAGACGTGAACCAGAAGCTAAAGTTGTGGTGATTTTTAATCTTTTTTGCATGTTAAGTTCTTATTGAACATATTCAGTTTTTGATCTGTATTTAAGAAAGCTCGATTGGGAATTACATACCTTTAGCGTCCCTAGATGTCAAAAATATGTTTTCTTAATTTCGTTAGTTTTTCAGTTCGCGGCGTAGCTAAAAACTACTTACCCGATTGACTTCAAATGTTGTTCACAAATGAGCTGGTAATATTTTGGTAAAAATCCAAATTTTTGCACAAATGCAACTGTTAATAGGAATGAACTGCAGTAGGAGATTATTACCACTCCGAGTACTCCCCCTCCATTCCCACTTGAACTTGAGTTTGCCCCTCCCACTTGACCTTAGACTGTAAATGACCTTGTATGTCCTTCACTTTGAAATGTCCTTGGTGTGTCGTCCACGAGGGCTATGTATGATTTGACCTTGGAATGACATTGACCTTGAGATGTTATAGTTCCACGTCGGCTATGTATGATTCCACCTTGGGATGATCTTGAGATGCCCTTGACATTTAACTTTGAAAAGTCCTTCAGGATGTTTTAAAGGTCAAGTTGTTTCACATTGAGATGTGGTTGATCGTAGGAGTGGTTATTATTACGTGACAAGGTTGCTATGTATATAGGTAGGGGGTGTTCGACCTTGGAGGTTGTCTTTATAAAAAGGCTTGGTTAGTATAGAAAGAAAACAACAGATTCAAACGCGAATCATTTGCAATGAGAACTTATGCTCATAAATGTAAATATTAGTTATTTATAGTTTATCATCGTAAAATGCGTCTTAAATAAAAATATTCCGTATTATACGTATACCTATGATACATATAAATATTTCCTTATTTATTTATTTGATGTTCTCGTCACTTTGGCTCCCGACTTAACCACTGATATGCAAGTTATCAACATGGATGATGTTTCTGATCGTTGTTTAAAACAATTAAATTAATTTAATTGTTTCTGAATTAAGGTTGGAAAGAAACGCCCACCTATATCTTTTTATACATATAGGGACTATTCTAATTTTGTTTTTGTAGATTTTCTTAATGATATTTTTAAAATAAACTGGCAAAATATATTTAACTTGACTAATGTTAAAGAAATGGTACAGTTTTTTCACAATAATGTTACTAATATTTTTGATATTCATGCTCCCTTTAAAACTTCTAAAATTACGAAGACACGGGCACCATGGATTCCTGACAATATTAGATTCATGATGAAATTACGACAAAAGGCGCTTACAAAATATAAGAAATTAAAAACAGAAGCTTCACTTGATGAATATAAACAATTTAAAAATCTGGTTACAAACGCTGTCCGAAATGAAAAAAGGGCTTGTCTTAGTCACAAGTTTAATGTAGATCCAAAATCATTTTGGAATACCTCGAATAGTCTTAACATAACCCCTAAACATTCTAAACCTACGATAATTTGTAATTCTTCTGCAGCTGATAGTTTTAATTCTTACTATATTGATAGCATTCCTAAAGTAAATTCAATTCCGAATAACGATGAATTAAAAAATAAATATAATAACAAGGTGCATCCCAATATAAAAAAAAATATTTAAATGTAAAGAAGTTTGTGAACAGGAAGTCGAGAAAATATTTTATAGTAATAAATCGTCCTCATCTGGCTCTCACGGCATTGAACTGAAAATGATTTCCTACTTAATTACCTACCTTACACCCTATATAACCTTCATCATAAATAAATCTTTATTATTATCTAAATTTCCATTAGAATGGAAAAAGGCAGATATAATACCTATACCAAAAAGTAATGCTCCATTCGACTTTTCTCATTACCGGCCCATTAGTATATTGCCCACTCTTTCTAAAATATTGGAAAAAGCCATGTTGCAGCAGCTCATGATTTCTTTATACTTAACTCTATAATTCCGAGCACCCAATCGAGGTTTAGAAAGCAGCATGGTACCCTGACAGCATTATTACATGTATGTGACGATATTTTTTGAGCTTTGGATAATAGGAAAATTATAATACCTATATCAAAAAGTAATGCTCCATTCGACTTTTCTCATTACCGGCCCATTAGTATATTGCCTACTTTTTCTAAAATACTGGAAAAAACCATGTTGCAGCAGTTCATGATTTCTTTATACTTAACTTCATAATTCCGAGCACCCAATCGAGGTTTAGAAAGCAGCATGGTTCCATGACAGCATTATTACATGTATGTGGCGATATTTTTCGAGCTTTGGATAATAGGAAAATTACTGCTTTAGTGCTTCTGGTCTATAGCAAAGCGTTTGATACTCTTTATCATTTCTTTCTCCTCATGAAACTAAAATATTTTGGCTTAGATGAATCAGCTATAAATCTGCTGCATGATTATTTAGCCGAGCCAAGGTGTACCCCAAGGCAGCATATTGGGACCGCTTTTCTTCTGTGTTTATACCTCTGATTTGGGAGAGTTAAAGTTTTTGAAGATCCGAGACAAGGTCGCATCAGTATGCAGACCATGTTTAACTTTACCACTCGTTTCCACAGGATGAAATATTGAATGCTATAAGGGACATCAATGCGGACCTAGATGCGATTGTTCAAGTTGTCTCGCCTTCACAAGCTGGTTTTTAATGGAACTAAATCAAAATTATTACTTTTTGGAATGCCCAATTTGCAGAATTTTGATTGTATTCTAACCATTGATGAAAATATTTTACAACCATCCACTTGCGAAAAAAACTTGGGTATTCTTCTGGGTAACTAACTTAATTTTGAAAATCATATTTCTAGCATTTTACAAAAGGCTTACTACAAACTGAAGGTTTTGTATATGCATAAATATATTCTATCGACCAATGTTAAACTAAAATTAACTGATACTTTAGTCCTATCTCTTATATCTTACGGAAATATTCTCTTTTGGCCAGCCCTTGCTCAAAAAGAAAGTATACAGAAACTACAAAATGCCTGCCTAGCCTAAAGTTTTCTTAAAATAAAAGAAAGTTTGACCATGTTACTCCATTATTTAATACGTCTCAGTGGTTGAAGTTGGATGATGGATATAGAATAAATATATAAAATTGTTCATAGCAAACGTCCCAAATACTTGTATGACAAATTAATAAGTAACAATAAAATTCATGGTCGTGAACTGCGTCACTCTCAAAACTTCATGATTTCAAAACACAGAACTACCAAATGTCAAGCATATCCTTAAACCTGAACCAACAGATGCCTCGTTTAAGAAAGCTGCCAAATTTATTTTTTTTACTGAGTGATTATTACTCATAGTAATCATTTATTAAGTGTTTTGAACTAGAATGTATTCTCCAATACACTCAAATTTTAACTAGAAGTTGTCACGTTTCGGAAAGCTGTCAAACTGTCCTCAAGCTATACAAAAATTTTATTTGTTGAATCTATTTTTACTTATTTATTTTTTATTTTTCCATTAATATTGCTCAACCCGAATCAGTATCTTCTTTAAAAATTCTCTAATTTTGTATATTATGATGTGTGATATTTATATTTTGATACATTAAATTCAACCGTATTTATTTATTTATTCAATTTTACTACAAGTTGTGGTTTGTGTGGTTAGATATAGAGTAGCCCTAGACTAGGTCTCGCCACACCTTTAAGCATGTATTTTATTATTTCTCACGTAATATAAATGCATTTATTATTATTATTTTAATATCATTGACGGTGGGAAAAGTATATATTATGAAAAAAAAAATTAAGTTAATAACGTTTGAGAGAAACTATTCTACTAACGCTATATGATAGATGATAAAACACATAATCAAACTTTTCAATATTTTTTACCAAGACGCATTGTTGAGGCTCTTCCATTGGATATATTGGCTTATCGTAAAGTATTTTTATTATTTATTATATCCATATGCATACCTACAAAATTTTAAGTAAAAATTGAGCTGGTTTTGAAATTTGGATGGGTTATTATCTCTATCAAATTTCGTTTGTGTCTTGTTCATTAGTTATATGAAATCTTCTTTAACCACTGCGCTTGATTAAATTTCAGTACTCTATGAGTCTGAATCATCATCAGACTATTACGAATGGCTTGCTTGAGAGTTCTATAATGTACTTCTTTTTATCGTTTAAACTTGGATGTTCCGGAAGGTGGTAAAAAGAACAGAAAATCTGCATATGCATTATGTAGCTCTTCCAGGTAATGTATATCTACCTCAAAAACATAACCGACCGGGTTATCATCTTTAATCCATGGTCATATAAATTTGTTGCATCTAAATACACGATAAATGATGACGGCTCTAAGTTATTATATTTTGGAAGAAAACGCATTATTATCTATATGCTTTCTCTCTGAAAACTGACTTACACCACCTCTAATGCCTTTCTTGAAAATGTGAATCATGTCTATATCCGTTAACAACTCTAACTCTACTTTGGTCATGCGCAACATACAACCGAATGATAACCTTGGCAAACTGTAACATTGGAACGGATCTACTTTAAATATTGCTAAACAACTGTTTCGAAAATTTTCAAAATCATCACACAAAAGAAGTACGTCAGATTTTAAATAAAAGTTCGAATATTCACCCAGATCGTTACAATTAAAAAAGTGCCACCCTTTTCGAGCTCTTTTGTATTCCTAGTCGACTATTCAGATTGTCATAAAACTGAACTTCTGTTGGAATTCTTGGATGAGACATTTTATTTAAATTGTTGACAAAACTATACTATACATAGTTAAAAAAACCTTCAATGATATTTATGATTTTTTCCTTGGAAATAAAATCAAAAAGTGTAGTTGCTCAGTCATTGATCTATAGATACTGACTTATAATTTAATGTTAGTGTAAAAAAATTGCAATTTTCTATTTAAAATTTTCGATAAAATTCAAGGGAAGAATGTCATTTGAAAAAACTACTAAAACGTATCCTAAGAAGAGATGAATCGAAATTTTTGAATGTTTCCACAAAAAATAATCAAAGTGCTTCCTTTATTTGCCGTTTTATTGAGTTGCTTGACGAAAATTCGATCGATGACGTACAGTGCCGCCATATTGATTTTAGAAACAATGTCTCCTGCACCGCCATTTTGTAAAGAAATGTCTACTTGTGATAAATCGAAAAGGGAATTTTTCGTGCTATCGAATGACGTAAAAATATATACAGGGTTCCCTTTAATTCTCGACTTAGGTCTACTTCCGGTTACATCGGAAACAATATTAAACCGTTTTTCCACGGAACGTATGTGTCCTAAGGACCTACATCTTTGATCCAAATTTCAGAACTCTGCTTCTTCCTAAAAAGCAGCTGAATGACGTTTTAGCCAATTTTTCGTTGTCACCCGGTATATACTTTCACCATATCAACATTGAAAATTTGATTCATGGATAAAAACTGCACTACTCGAGTAGAAATACTTATCCTTAATTGCTAGTATGTTATAATTTCTATATAAAGTAGCAGTTTTGGATATTGCCTACTCAAAGGTTTTCAGGCCGAGCCCCATATCTGTGTCAGGTAGGACAAGTGGGAGTGTGTCATTGAAAAACTTGAAATTGCTTGGGAACTACATAGTTTAACCTCTTCATGATGCCACTAGGAGCTACTTTAGGAATCAACTGGCATTTAAATGGCAGTAAAACCAATTATATTATTTTTTTATTTACAATGCGAATTTCCAAACTTTGATCTTACATTAAATGGCGTTGTTGGGTACATAATACTAAAATTCAACGCAATCTTCGAAAATCTAAAATAATAATTAATATTTAGGTATCAAGATTGGTAACTAAAATAATAGAAAAGACTTACTGAAGATTCTTTATGGATGTAGATACTAAAATCAATAAAAATGCTCTTTCACACACCTTTATCAAAAGTTCTTGGCCGGAAAGGATATAGGTAGAATAGCAGAAATATATAATTTCTGCAGGTGCAAAACGGCTTACAAGAAGAATTGCTTTCGATTATGTCACAGGGTACCCTCCTGCGATCATGATTTCTGGGCCTTTACCCTCATCAGGCAGGCTTGTACCGAGGGAGATTTGAAATAACAGAGTGCTCGATATGACAAAATCGAAACGTCTATCATACTGGAACAGTACTACATGCTATGTATAACACTTAGCGCCACCTATTGGGGCTCCGGTGGTTTCCGGCTGCAAACCCATAGGAATTTGGCAAAGTACCATCATGCGGAGAGTAGATACTAAAATTAATAAAAATGCGCTTTCACACACGGATGTAGGAAAAATAGTGTATATTACTTGTGTGAAAAAGATCCATTTTAAACTAGAATGATTTTTGCATTTTGCAGTCAGCTAATACCTGCTAGTCTGAAAACTCGCTTTCAGTACTTATCTAATATACTATAAGACTAGTCTAAAGAGTAATTCTATATAATCACATTTCTAATTTATAAATTAACTTTTGTCGCTTAGGTAAATTAATCAGAAGGACTTGAATTTACAACCTCTGAGAACACAGACATAGCACAGCGTGTTATAGTTGTATAACTGACTGAAAAAATTGTGTTTTTTTTTTAAATAATTAAAAACTTAACTAATTTTTTCATGACTCCAGATAAAGTTACTTTAAACATCTTATTATAATATTTTAATTTTAAATAATAAAAATAAAAAGTTGTAAGAGCTATGCCAAAAAAAAATGGTATTATCTTACAGTTATTTCTACTTAAAAATCATATGTATCTATTTAAATAAAACATCTTTAACATGTATATATTATTCTCCCATTCTTCATCAATGTTTACGTCATGTATAATTGATTCCAAGGGGGTCCAGATCATTAAATGATAGATTTTTCTTTTTGTAAAGCACAACTTTCCTTGTATCTTGTTGATAATATTTATGCCTCTTATTGTTAAGTTTCCCTTTCGATCTATCTAAGGAAATGTAGAAACTTCTTTTATAATACTATCTAAGTATAGCTCTCTGAAAAAATAAAAAGACAAAAGTTACAGGTAGCACACACTAATATTCATTTTGGCAGGCTGGAAGTAGCCTTTGAAATTCGGATATTGCCAGTGGTAGTAATTAATTTTCCTATATTTTCAAAAAAAAATTTCATTCATTGAATTTTATACAATGAACCAGGTTTTAATTTTTATAAACCACTGAATAAATAGCCCTTTTCATATTTTCCAAATAAAGCATACTATTATTAGTTCGACTCCGGAAATGGTTAATTCTGATACAACTCTTACTAGTGAATTAACAAAAACATCATTTTCTGTGACCTAGCTCAAACTAACTGCATTCAATAAGCAGTGACATTACTGATTACCACAACCACCCATATAACATTTTCATCATGTATAAACTCGCAAAATAATTATGCCGGGATATTCGATGGTGCCTCAAGAAAAAAATATGTACTTTCAATTAAAAAGGCAGCGTAATTATACAAATTTAATGATGATGCCAGTAGTTTTATGACGTTTTTTGTAACTAAGAACTTTTTGACATAATTTAGAGATCCCACTTCAACATAAAATAGAATTAGAAACAGATACACAATACACTATTTAAAACTTAATAAAAGTTGAAAATAAATATTACCTGTAATTCCTTTAACAATGAAGGTAGGAATCTGTTATTGCTCATACATGACAGGACAGAACCAAAATTGCTTGACGTCAAACGGTTCTTCCTTGTATCTAACCAGGTTTCATTTACTGACTGGCCTACTGTTTTCCTGCATAGTTCAGAAACTCTTTCTTCACATATTTTCAAAGCCTTTTGTGAAAACACAATGCTCTCAAAGTCGACTATTTTTTTTTGCACAACTGGTTTCTCTTTGAGAATCTATATGAATCCTACATCCTTTTGAAACTGGCCGAAGTGGTTTTTAAATTTTTTGACTGTGACATCACTTATGTTACCTTTAACTGGATTTTACTGTTTTCTGCAAAACAATTCATCTATTATTTTTACCCTATTTCCTGGGTCGGTTTTGTTATTGTTTCATGCACAGGATACCTCGGTTACGGATATAATAATATGTTACAGAAATATTAGTAATGATGACATGACACCACAACTGACCTCTAGGGCATGTACACGTAGATTCCTCACTGTCATGGTCCTTATCCAATTTAATCTGCAAATAACAAATTCGAAAATTTTATTGCAAAGAAAACATATTATTGACAAATATATAAATATATTAAAAATAAGTAAGAATGATTCAAAATTAGATACCTATGTTTAACAATATTGAAGTGCCTAAAATGTACAAGAAATGCTTACCTCAACCTTGTAAACACAATTTCTCATGGCTGAATGAATAGGTAAGTATATCCTTTGATTACAGGAAGAAGGTTCAGATCAGAAAATATATCTTTCACATAGTTTGTTTCTACTGCGTTTTCTCAATTATTGTGGAAAATCTCATAACCATCTAAAAAAATAAAAAAGAAATCATAACCTTCTTTACAAAATACATATATTTTATGGTTATTTAAGCAAAAAATCAGGATTTAATTGTAGAAACCAACAATATAAACTTGTAGTTATTTTTAAACATACTTACATTTATATGAAAAAAAAAATAGAAATCAGCAAAAATAAACGTCTAACGTAACCTTATTCCTAAGTTACTTTAACAATTTAAAATAATAAACATACAATCTATGTCCTATACATAAACCAAACGCGGCAGCTTCTTATAACTAAAACTTGACAACACAGTAGCCTTGTTTGATATTTGCAGCCAGTAGCGTAGGTTTTTTTATTAATTTTCTTTTTCGGTATTTGAAGTTTCGGGCCATTGCCTGTTTTAGTCCATCCACAGTCAACTGCTCGAATTTTCGGTGTTTCGACTTTTCGGGCCAATAGCGGTTTTTAGCCACTGAGGTAAATCGAAGTTTCGGGACAGTGACTGATTTTATGCGTTCTCCGACATCTGCTTGAATTTTCGGGATTTTGCCGGTCCGGGCCAATGCTGTTTCGGTGCAATAACTGTCCGGGCCAGTGAAGTTTCGGGGTAAATACGCACTACCACAAAATGGTGGTCTTAAAAAATCAGTGTTAAAACTACTTATTCAATTTATTTTAAATTATATCCAAAATTATTCAAGTGTGGCGTAAGTAAAAATCTGGTAAAACATTGGTACGAATCCAATATGATGAGACAAATTGGCGCCCAATAAAAATATTTGAAAAGACAATATGTGTTACTAAATGACTACACTTGCGGAATTACACTGCATCACACTTCACGATTGCTAATAAAAGGTAAACTTCAGTAGGAGGGAAGTTCCGAGTAAAGGGAATTTACCGATTTTTTTTTCTTAATAAATATTTTATATATTTTTTTACTACATTTTTGTGTTCTGTTTGTTAAGCCCTTGACCATTAATCTTGGGCTGGCGCAAATAAGAGTTTATGATAATACCTACATCGGTTTTATTCACATATCTGACAATATTTTAGATTCGAACAAATGTATATTTTTTCATCTTCACATTTTTTCTTTAGGTTGAGATCTAACACACATACATACCCATTCATTCATTTATTATATTTCTCGAATAAATCCACTGCCTCGATAGTCCAGTATACATTTTTAATTCCTCGTAAGAAGAAAGAATTGTAAACGTAAAAAAATCACCCCTCGAGAATTTTTTCAGATCTTCATGTTTGAAGGTGCCTAGGCCTTGTTTATATATAGATAATTGTTCAACGCTGAGTTAGTTCTGGACATCACTACTAGATGGCGAGTTCACCAAGTGTGCTCATTCATAAATTTTTACTATTAAAGACGTGGTGAGATAAGTCAACGTACCCCTAATTTGTGGAAAGGCGACGTTGTCAAAGTGGACTCGTTATGCGAACAATAAAATATAACTGCCTTTAAGAAGTTTTTTATTTTTGTTTAAAGTCTATTATTCTTGTATATATATGCCCATCTATAAACAATAAATTTCTGTCTTGTTTTGATGGTGTAAGTGCGCTGATAAAATGTCATAATCACCGATAATACGTCTTTCGACAGCTAATTGGAGATTTAAGTTTTATCGATTTGGCAACTTAGTGTAGTCGCTATCGATCAATCGAACATGGAAAAACTGTTCACAAAAAATGGATCGTCTAAAGATAAAAATAGACTACTAGCCCATACAATTTCTGTATTCTGTATTTGTTCCAGTTAAAATGTTGATTTTGCTTGTAGTGAAGTAGATTCACCTGTATCAAGGTTACAAGATAATTCTGAATTTTATTTTTAGTAAATTCAAAATTGCCGTTACTCGTTAATGTCTAATGTAGAGCTGCTTGACAAAATTTTAACTTTTTAAAAATATCAACCATCCACGAGATTTTAAAAAAACTCGGCCGTCCGCAATATGATAAAAGCTTTTAAAAAATTATGGAAAATGCCACATTTTAAAATGGATATTTTTAATGTGCTTATAATTTTGGTGATAAGAATAAAAAGATCTTTCAGAAAAAGCGTGCACCAAAAAAGATCATTTAGTGTTATAAAAGTATGCAAAATTTAAAATTTGTATCTTTATTGGCTCACAAAATCTTAGGGGCATTAAAGATATTATATATTCAATAATTTTTTTTTATTCAGTATCAAATTTCAATTTTTTAAAAAGTTAATCCATCGCGACGAAATTTAAAAGAACGAGGCATTAATTACATTGAAGAATTGTTTCGGTTAAACGTCCTGAATTTTTTATATGTGATATAAACACCTTAATTCATTTTTTTGCAAAAATATGGTGGTAAAAATAAAGAGGAAATCTTAGTTCCGTGCAAAATTTGAGGTAAATTGAATAATCAGTTTTCTAGTATTATTTTTAAAGGTTTCACTATGCCGCTATCTTGTTCCGCCATACTAGATTTTTCCCAAAATATTACGTCATTCTCAGTTGACCAGTGGCGGGTCGTGGTGAATTATATTGGGAGGTCAATAACAAATTTAAAAATATGCACACTTAATATAAAAATAAATATCTTATCTTTAAATTGAGCTTTAGATTCTCTTGAAGTTCAGGTTTACTCTTCGTTCTTTAGAAGTGGAAAATTGGTGAATGACACGTTCGTTAAAATTGCACGCACATTCCTTTTATAAACGGTTTCTCGATACTTAACATTGCTAAAGCGGATAGTCTATCTTGGCCCAACTCCTCAACAGAATTTATAAGGCCTCGAAAAACCCCTGGATTTTCAGACAAAGCCATTTCACCACGGCCACGTAGCGCCAGCTCGAATGCCCCACAAAATTTTACATAATCTATAATGCCAGCTCGAATGCCCCACAAAATTTTACACAATCTATAATTTTGTTTGAAATATAATGATTTTTGGATACATTTTCATTAAAATCTCTAAGGGATTTTCTAATAAGCTGTGTCTAGCTGAGTGCGAATATCAACACTTCCGACCGTAGCATAGTTCACCGAACATTTCATGTGATCTGCAGAAAACGCATGTTTTTTACTTTTTCTTTTAAGTGTTTTAAGTTTTTAACACTGGTTTTGAACCATAATGAGTCCGACGAGTCCTTAAAAAACAACAAACAATCATAACAGTAAAATGAGTTAGAGACTTCACAAACACATATCCAGTTAGCTAAATCGTACATACTTTTGCGAAAGTTTCGATAAACCTCTTTATTTTTGTCTTTACTAGTTTGTTGTATACTAAGTTCTGGCAAATTGCGACCACTTACCTTGAAATTGGTTATTTTTGCAAAATTAAGTTCGTAAGCACTTTTTATTTGTTTATTTTTTTGCACTAGTCATCACCAACATTTTATTTCCTGTATATTTCCAACTCACACATGGATCATAAAAATAAAAAATATATATTACAAAAAACAGTATATAAATAAATTTTCATCGATTAAAAACGTCCGAAACAATATCGAGTTAGAATATCGACTTCGCGACCTTTGAACAATTGAACTTCCGCATGCCGACGTGCTGCTGCGACCGATCGATCGAAGAATTATGAAAAGAGACCGGCGGATGACCCAAATCGCGATTTTATATTCCATTTGCTATCACGTTCGGCTGCCATTCGGTGGCTGTGAAATATTTGGGTAGTTTCGTCAAGCTTCAAGGTAATCAGGGCAATTCGAACTGCCCAGCCTAGCTTAGTGTAGCGTATTTTATTATGCCTAAGGAACGCAGCCCATTCGAACCGCCGGCCGCGCGCGGCTAATAGTGTAGCGTGTTTCCCAAGGTTCGCGTTTTATTACAACTATTAGGAGGGACAATCAAACGAATAATTTATTTTCTGAAATATTTTTAGAGGGTCATTGACCAAATGACCCTATGGAAGAGCCGCCACTGCATTTGACCCTTAATTTCAAGTCAATCACGTAAGTAGTCTTTAATTTATGCCGCGAACTGACAGATCGACCAAGAGACGGAGAGACTGACAGACCAACGGAATTGATAAAACATATATTTTTTGGCATCTAAGGATGCTAAATAACATTTTATTTAACCGCCATTTTGTTCCGCCATCCTGAATTCGTACCACAATTTTCCAGTTCATCTCTATACCATAGTTAATAATTGCCCAAAATTTGAAATTAATCTATTAAGTAGCTTTTTCGGGCTGAATTTTAAAAAAATTATTAGGCTGCTATTTTGTTTCGCGATCTTTGATTCATACTAAAAGCTTATTAGTTGAATTTCTCATAAGACTTGATTCTTGTGCAAAATTTGAGTCAAATTAGATAAGTAGTTTTTCAGTCATATTTTTTTTAAGATTTCACCAGCCGCCGTTTTGTTTAGCCATATTGGATCGGATTAGCAGTTTTTTAGCTATGCCATGAACAAACAGACCGACGGAATCAAGAAAAGATGTTTGTCAGCATAGAGGGACCATGAAACGTAAAGTTCTGAAAAAAATCTCGGAGGGTGATTTTGTACGGTTAGGAGAAATGTAAAAGGTAATTTTTTTACGTTGATTTTTAAAAAATTTTATTTGGCCGCCATTTTGTTCCGCCATCTTCAATTCGTACCACAACTTTACCAGATTTTCTTTATTTCACACATAACGTTTGCACAAAATTTGAAGTCGTTTTTCATGCTGATTTTTTAAATATTTTATTAGGCCCCATTTTGTTTTGCTATTTTATAGTCATGCCAAAGCATTACTAATTCATTTTTATGTAACACTTGATTTTTGCGCAAAATTTGAGGTAAAATGGATAATTAGTTTTTTAGTAATCTTGTAACGGCATATTGGATTTTTACCGAAATATTACCAGGTCATCTCCACCTTCAATTTTTGACTAAAATTTGAAGTCAATCTGATAAGTAGTTTTTAAGCTATGCCGCGAACTGATAGACAGACAATCCGACAGACGGACCGGCGGAATTCATAAAACGTATTTTTGGGCATTTAGGCTAAAACGTAAAGATATATAAAACCTGAAAGGGTGACTTTTTTTTCCCGATTACAAAATTTTTATTTGGCCGTCATTTTGTTCCGCCATCTTGAATTATTACCACAGTTTTACTAGTTAAGATGAACTAGTAAAACTGTGGTATACCACAATTAGTTATGGCACACAATTTAAAATCAGTCCATTAAATCGTTTTCCAAGCTGAATTTTTAAATATTTCATTTCGTCGCCATTTTGTTCCGCCATCTTGAGTTTCACCGAAATTTGGGACAAATTGGATAAGTAATTGGTTAGCAATAATTTTTTAACATTTCAGTATTGGATTTGCCATATTCGATTTTTACCAAAATGTTACCAGATCATCCCCAATGACGTTTTTTAGCCATGCCGCGAACCGGCAGACAGACAGACTGACGGAATTGGGAAAACATGTTTTTCGGCATCTAAGGACCTAAAACGTAAAGATCTGAAAACATCTCGGTGGGTAATTTTTTCACAATTACAATAATTCCCTTTTAGGAAGTAGGTAAAAATTGACGAAAAAAAGAATAATTTTATCTACATTATTGCGTAAATTTTAAGTTAAAAATACAAAAAATCTTGTATTACATATTGAACGAAGAACTGATGAATTTTTAAAAATAAACAATAGTATCTCACACCTATTTATAAAAGTTAAATGAAGATATACCTATATCTCCGCCACTGTTTAAATGTTTAAGATAATAGTGTCATAAAAACGTGGTCAGAGTTAACAACTCGAAACACGAGAAATTATTTTTAAAAAATCAATTTTATTTCATAAGCGTATAAAGAGAACTGACTACAAAATGCATTTTAGTTATATTTATAAGTTCAGTAATGCTTATGTTGTTGCATGAGAACGAAAAGATAAAAGTCTAAGAATTGCAAATTATATATCCATTATTTAGAAACTATACACACTTTCTAGTAATTAATGACGTCGTATGTTTAGATTAGAATGCACATATAAATACCGCCATTTCTAATTAGTCGTCAGTCTAAGTCTGTACTTCGTCGTGTAAACTTATATTCGTAACATTTAAGAAAGTTGTAATTTTGGAATTCGATCGAATAAATTCATTTTAAATAGTAATAAATGTTTTTTAAAAACGGTCTTTCCTGAAAATTACACGTAAATGGCGCAGTCGTTGTAGGATCCTCAAAGTTCCAGATTTTCACTATCCAGAAGTCTTGCTTTCGCTGCAACAAGAATTTCTACGAGTGGAGGTCCAGATCTTCAGTTTCAACTGTCAATTGAGGATACAAGAACATCATAAGTCTCCAAGAAGCATTTTTGTAAGTTACCTTTCTTTCCTAAAGTGCTATTATAATTTTGTGAATTGGTGTTCTTTAAACTATTAAGTCCTTTTGTAAATTTTCACCCGTAAAATTTTCAAGTTTATTTACGTTCTTTTGGAAAATTTTCATACGAAAAATTTTCAAGCTTTAGATTTTTAGAAATCCTCATACCAAAAAGTTCTTTTTGCGAGTGTTAAATTTTCATAAATAGAAATTTCTAAATTCTATTAACTTTATTTTAATATTTCATACAAAACTTTAATTTTATGAATCTTGACTCAATCTTAGAAGATCTCCAGAATCTTAGTTTGACAGACAATAAAATGGCTGAAAGTTTAAGAGCAACTGTCCAACTCTTAAAATCTTTTAATGGTAACCCCGATCATTTAGAATATTTTATTCACGCAATAGACGAATTTTATACACGTTATTATACTGGTGATGAATCACAGAAAGAATTTGTTTTACTTTCCATAAAATCCAAATTAATCGATCAAGCCGGAAACTTTCTTATGAGTCGACCCGATTTAACAACATGGACAGATATTAAAAATGCTTTAAGACAAAAATTCGGCGACCCCATTTCTAGACAGAACTTAACAAACCAATTAACCTTTTGTGCAAAATACAAAAACGAATCTCTCTTAGAATTTATTGATAGACTTAAAATTTTAGTACATAGAATAACCTCTAAATTACACTTAGAATACTTGTCACAGGTAGTAAAAAATGCCTTTATTGAACAAGCGGAACAAACGGCAGTTCAAGTCCTTATGGCAAATGTGCCCTCTGAACTAAAAACCATTTTGTTAATTCATAACCCTGCAAATTTAAGTTTAGCTACTAGCCATGTTATGAATTTTACAATGTTAGAAAATCAAATTAACTTTAGGCCTAACCCAAATAATAATAATAATAATATTCCCCAAAGACAGATACAAAAAACGCCTAACTTCTTTAAGTCAAATCTATTTCAACAAATGCCAAATAATTTTCCTTCCCCAAATAGCAATTTTCGCCCTCAGCAAACGCAATTCCCTAGCCAACCTATAAATGTTCAACCTCGCAGGCCATTCCCGCAACAAAGATTCCCGACTAATTCGCAAGTTTTTGGAAAACCAAAAAATGTTTTTGCACATCAAAATTCAAATAAAAACTCAAGCCAACCAACACCAATGTCCGGAGTTAGTGTCCAACAAAAACATTTTAGGCCGAATAATTCAGGTCCACAACAAAACCAATTTTCTCAAGTGCCTAACAATAATTTCCAAAGACCAACAAACTCCGCTTCACAAAACTTTTGGCAGAAAAATCCCTATGCTAACCCCTTACGATTTCAGGAAATCATTTATATGAATGATTATCCCGAACCAGAATCCGAATATTTTGGCAATTCAGATCTTTACAATCCTGATAACCCAGATGATATAGAATATAATTACAGCCAGTTTTCTAATGACCATGAAAATTGCGAAGAACAGACCTTAGAGGAAAATGAAAATTTTCCATCGGAGGCCTCTGGAATAGACCATCCAGTTTAACTTTAAATAGCTTTCAAATTAATGCCCTTCCATATATCGAAATAAAAAACCCCCCTTGTAAACTTCTAATAGATACAGGTAGTCACACCTCCCTAATTAGACCAGCTATTGCAGAAAAATATTTTGCAAATAAAATACGAAATTCCAAACACACCCTAGTTACATGTATGGGAAAGCAAACAACACAAAGTAAAGCTGAAATAAATATTTTATCAGACTTTGGTATTTCCCAACCACTTGAATATATACTCTACAACTTTCATGATTATTTCGATGGCATAATAGGCATTAGAGATTTGAAAAAACTACAACTGAATATAGACTTAATGAACCAATCGCTATATAATAACAAATATACCATACCTTTTTATTTTCGTACAAATTTTGAAGTTCAAAAAATAGAAATTCCACCTAATAATAGTTTATTAGCAAAAATTAATACTGATTTGCCTGAAAACACGGAAATAACCATTCCTTATATAAAAACTAATCAAGTTGAAGTATCTCCTTGCATAACAATGGTAAATAATAACCAAATTCTTCTCGAGTTAAAAAACTTTACTGATAAAAGTGTAATTCTTGAGTTTTTGCCATATCATATAAGAGAAATTAGTTCACCGTTTCACTCCGAACAATTTGAATTATTTAATTTAAAACAAGTCCGAAACGAGGTATATCAAACTGACGACTATATAAAACTTAATAACCCCTTTTCATTAATACGTTCAGACCATCTCAATTCCGAAGAAAAGAGTGCATTAGAAAAATTAATTAATCAATTTCCTAATGTCTTACATAAACCAGGCGATAAACTTACATTTACCAACCGTGTTAAGCATGAGATAAAAACAACAGATGAAATTCCTATACATACTAAAACATATCGGTATCCCTATGTTCACCAACAAGAAGTTAAAAGACAAATATCTCAGTTGCTAGAAGACAATATTATTAGACCTTCCCAAAGCCCCTGGTCCTCTCCTGTTTGGATTGTTCCAAAAAAAATGGACACATCTGGCAAACAAAAATGGCGTATGGTCATCGATTACCGCAAGGTCAATGAAAAGACCATTGATAATAGGTATCCTTTGCCTAATATCTCTGATATCCTTGATAAATTAGGCAGAGCTCAATATTTTACTACGCTAGATCTCGCATCAGGACTCCGCCAGATTGAAATGCATCCGAATTCTATTCAAAAAACAGCTTTTAATGTAAAAAATGGTAATTACGAATATACTCGTATGCCATTTGGTCTAAAAAACGCCCCAGCCACTTTCCAGTGTGTCATGGACAACGTCCTCCAAGGCCTTCAAGGTAAAATTTGCCTCGTCTATATGGACGACATAATTATTTTTGCAACATCCCTTCAAGAACATGTTAAAAACCTAAAATTAGTATTCCAAAGGTTAGTAGAGAATAACACGAAAATTCAGTTAGATAAATCAGAGTTTCTTCAAAAATCCGTTGAATTCCTTGGCCATGTCATTACGCCAGAGGGAATAAAACCAAATCCCCGAAAAATAGAGGCTATAAAAAATTTCCAATTCCTAAAAACCCAAAAGAAATAAAATCTTTCTTAGGTCTTATTGGATATTATAGGAAATTCATAAAAGGTTTTGCAAAACTCACTAAACCAATGACAAATTGTTTAAAAAAGGATAGAAAAGTAGTTCATACGCCCGAATTTGTCAAAAGTTTTCAGATATGCAAAGAACTTCTTATGAATGACCCAATACTCCAACACCCCGATTTTTCAAAACCATTTCTGCTAACCACTGATGCTTCTAATTACGCCATTGGAGCAGTCTTATCCCAAGGTCCAGTAGGTCAAGATCTACCTATTGCTTATGCCTCTCGTACCCTCAACCCCGCTGAATGCAATTATTCAACGATCGAAAAAGAATTATTAGCTATAGTGTGGGCAACCAAATATTTTCGACCCTATTTATTTGGAGTAAAATTTAAAATCCTCTGATCACAAACCATTACAGTGGCTAATGTCAATTAAAGAGCCAAACTCTAAACTCGTACGATGGAGATTAAAATTAGCAGAATTTGACTACGAGATCCAATATAAAAAAGGCTCTCAAAACATGAATGCAGATGCATTATCTAGGTCCCCTGTACAAATAAATACCCTAGAAAATAATGACTTTCGGGAAATACACATACCGAAAGATAACTTAACTTTAGCCGACATAAGTGACTTTGAAGAAACTTTCGAAGAACTTATACAAGACAATTTACCTAACCTTCCACCAACACCGTTTGGGTATAGACACCCAGTACAACATTTAAAACCCCCTTGTATAAAAGCCCCTGTTAAAGTTCTAAAACAACCTGACAATTTAGAAATACCAGAATTTTCAGACGCAAGTTCAAGTACCACTAGTCGACATTCTTCTGAAAAATCTGCAAATAACCCTAGAAATAAACTTCCTCCAGATCAAGATGATAACCAAACTGTACATACATCTGAGGAAAATCCCATCTTAGGAGCACCCTATACAATAAAACACCTTAATACCTTCAAAAACCAAATAATCTTTCGTTATTCAAATAATAATTCTAACAGAAAAGAAACACAGTACCCATTTGAAGGAAAGAAAAGAATAATATTCTTTCTACAAAATGATCCTTGTGCAAATATAATTTTGAAATTAATTAAAGAAAATATGCCTCCAGGTAACTACTGTATGCATTTCAAAGATAAAACTCTGGAACCCATTATACTAAGAACATTTCGGAAATTCTTTAATGCTACTTCGTTCCAGCTAAAAATAAGCAACACCCTTGTCGAAGACATCACCGACAAAGACGAACAAACTCACAAGATACAAATATATCATGAAACAAAAACATCTCACCGAGGAATTACTGAAAACATTACGTCACTAAAAAGAACTTGTTATTGGCCGAATATGGAAAAGGACGTACAACAATACGTTAACACATGTGAGATTTGTCAAAAATCCAAATATGAAAGACAGCCACATAAAATTAAATTAAAACCAACCCCGATCGGTAACGAACCTTTTGACCACTTGTATATTGACGTTTACCAATTTGACAAACATAAATTTTTAACAATAATTGACAGCTTTTCGAAATTAGCACAAGCTTATCACATCTCTTCAGAAACAAGCCCCGAGATAGCCGGTAGACTAATTGACTATATTAAACACTACGGTATCCCAGGAAAAATAACAACAGACAATCACTCATCTTTTAAAAATGCATTGATACAAGACCTTTGTAAATTGCATCATATCCAATTGCATTTTATTACTCCCCACAATCCAAATTCCAATAGTCCGATAGAACGTTTTCACTCGACAGTCAGAGAAACGCTACTTTCTATACTCGAGAAAAATCCCAAAGAACCTGTAGAAAAATTAATGTCACTGGCAATCCTCTCATATAACAACTCGGTACATTCAACAACGAAATATACGCCCTTTCAAATAATTAAGGGAAAATTAGATTGTAAAAATCCCCTCGAACTTTCAGAAGAAGAATTACAAACACAATTCATGACTGAACACCGCGAAAACATAGACTTTATCAATAAACAAATTTACGACAAATTAAAAGATTCTCAAAAGAAAACTTTAGAAAAACGAAATGAAAATTTAGATGACCCTCCAGAAATCAACACGTCTAAACCTGTGTACGTAAAAACACCCAGTAGACAAAAACGAATGCCCCTGTATAGAAAACTTAAAAACCCTCGTAACTCATCACAAAAAGAGAAAATTTTTGACAATAAAACTCCTATTCATAAGAGACGTCTTAAGAAACAAAGAAAATAAAAAAATGATTTCATTGTTTTAGACGATGCTCAAGATATGGATTCTGCTGTTTGCCCTAGCCACAATGAAAAGCATTAGTTATGAAATAGAGGAACTTCGGAACCCTTTATTACCCATTTCTTTAGGAAATAGTTATTTAATTAATGACCAACATACTGCCTTTTATCATGTAAACATTTCTATAATTAGATCATGTTTACAAAGCATAGAAAAATCCTTAATACAAATTCAAAAGGCCATTTCACAAGACCTTAAACATGACGCGTTATCATTCATGATTCAAAGTAAAGTAAATCAAAGCTTATATTTGTATGACCAATTAAATCGAACCATCTCTTTATTTAAAGAAAAGAGACAAAAACGTAGTCTTATTAATATTGTAGGGAATGCACAAAAATGGTTATTTGGAACTTTAGATGCCGATGACGAATTAAAATACGATAACTACATACACATTCTTAATAACAATCAAAAAACCCTTAGCGACGATTTAAAACAAAATAAAGACGCACTAAAAGCTATTACGAATACTTTCACAACTCAAATCGAGACGTTAGAAAATAACCAAAAACAAATTAAAAATCGTTTAGACTCGTTAGAAAGCCAGGAAGCAGGCTTCGCAAACACTTTCTATATATCTGTGATAATCGACAACACTAATTTGCAAATACAAAGAGTTAATGAGCTTTTACAGAATTTAGAAATCGCAATTAGTTTCGCGAAAGTTGGTGTTATGCATCATTCCATATTAAAGCCGTCCGATTTAAAAGAAATCATTGAACACATTCCTAACGAAAGAATTATAAAATTTAATAACTTAGTTAATTACTATGAGATAATGTCAACCCAAGTGTTAATACAAAATGACTTAATAATATTTTCAATACATACACCAATGGTATATCCAACCCTTTATATATTGTATAAAATATATCCTATTCCTATCCTTAACCATACTATTAGTATCCAACACCCTTATATATTACTTACAAGAGAAGACTTCTACAATAGCCCATACGAGTGTCCACGGATCGAGAACAGTCATCTTTGCAAACTAGACGATTTGACCAAAGATGAACCTTGCCTGTACAACACTCTAACAAAAGCCAGAAGTGAGTGCCCCACTCTAGAAATTACATACACCTCTAGTACTATTAGGAAAATACAAGACAATACTGTACTGGTTATTCCTGAAAAACCTATTTTATTGAAAAGTCAGTGTCAGTTTTCAACCAAACAAGAGTTGATAAACTCTCCTTCTTTGATATCTCTCGATGAATGTAAAATAGAAATTAATAATTTCTCATTTAAAAGAGATGTAAATGAAATTGTTGATTTTCAGTTAAAATTACCTGTACTCAAGTTTAACCTAAATTCTACTTCTAAGAAAACACTTATTTTAAAAGAAGTAGATCACCTGGCTACAAAGCAAGCTCAACACTTAGTTGACCAAATAAAAAATCATAAATTGGAAAATTTAAAAATAATATCTCAACCGAATCATGTTTGGACATTTATAACAATAATCTTAATTATAATAATAATATTGTTCACTTTATTATTTTTATATTATAAGTATAATCCAAAGAAAATTGTTACTAAAGATATTGAACTCCATATTGTAAAAGATTCAGAAAAAAGTGATGAACCCTTGTTTTCTGAAACTTGAGGAGGGAGGAATTATATATCCATTATTTAGAAACTATACACACTCTATACTCACTATACTCTAGTAATTAATGACGCCGTATGTTTAGATTAGAATGCACATATAAATACCGCCATTTCTAATTAGTCGTCAGTCTAAGTCTGTGCTTCGTCGTGTAAACTTATATTCGTAACATTTAAGAAAGTTGTAACTTTGGAATTCGATCGAATAAATTCATTTTAAATAGTAATAAATGTTTTTTAAAAACGGTCTTTCCTGAAAATTACACGTAAATTGCAAGTGCATAAATGCAGAATTGCATTTCTCACGGGAACGTAACTCCTCCCCTCTTAATTGAAAGCACGTTCTTAAAGACGTGTTTTCAAAATTTACCAAAAAGGTTTAAAGATTATTAATAGTTTAGAAAATTCTATTATTTTCTTCAATATCTAAAGTATTAGAATTTGCATTTAATTGTTTTTTCTTAGACTTTTTTACAAGTTTTTTGTATATGAAAAATATAAAAATTATTGAAATGAATATGTAAAGTAAAATTGTCCAAAAACTGGTCTTTTTTACATAAATCGTTGTGGTCATTTCTTCTAGGGCCTTCTTCTGGTTTTCTAATTTGGCTTCGATTTCTTTAGTAGTTTTTAGGTTTACGTAGTTTAAGTCCATACTAGGAGGGCTGTAGAATGAATCTCGGTTTTCCTTAATTAGACTTAAATTAAGGGTAGGTAGATTAATTTCATTAAATGTTAATTGGCTTGATTTATATGTTTCAAGCGTAATTGACTTTATCCGTACTTTACATCCTGGGGATGACTCAAGAAGATAGGAACCATATAAGGGTATGTTATCTTCGGATTTTTGACAATTTATGACGGCAATTACTTGTATTGGCACTGTTATCACTGTTATCAGCCATTTGTCGTCGATTATTTTTGTTGTCTGGATCTCGTGCAGTTGAGTTTCGAATGGGTGACAAAACGTAATATTTGGGTGATGTTTGATAAGTTGAACAGCGCAGGAGGGGCTGTCTTCGACAAACGTGGTGTGGGCTTCTTTACACAAATATTTCTGTGGTTGGATTTCGTAACATCTTTGGTCCATGTGGGCATATTTTGTATTGCCTAATGCTAGGTAGGGTTTATAAGGAATATTTACAAGAAATGATCGATTATTGGGAATTGGTAAAGGACATAACTTAAAATATTGATATATCTCTGATTCCACAAGAGGAAGTTCAAATATAAATACAATATTAAAGTTTTTTAAGAAACTTTTTAAGAAATTAGGTATATTTTTATAAGTTACTTCTAAAGGGAGTTCATCTGAACCTAAATGATTGTGTAAGTTCTTTATTTCTATAAATAGTTCATTTGGGTCTATTATTGAGTTATAAAGTACATTAATTTTTGCAAGTGATACCTATTTCAATCTTATTCAGAATATCGTAGATTGATTGATAAATTGTTATTTGATTGATTATTGTATATATTAAATAAAATTCGTGATTGCTTATTTGTTTCATTTGAACTTTATTAATTATATTTTCTATTTGTAGAATGCGCGATTTTAGTACCATTTGGTTATGTGTGATATTAGATACAATTTTTTTAAATTTATTAATAGTAGATTCTAGAAGTGTAATTTGATTGATAGCGTCAATTTTCAGTTTATTTTGATTTTCTTGTAATTTCGTGATTTTGGCATCAATTTGCTCTACGTCATTTTGGTCTAAGTTTCCGGTTATACTTTTTATGAATGAACCTAAGGGGTTAAAAAGACCTCTTTTAATACGATAATTTGTTGTTGAAAATAGGTTCTTAGTTCTTTGGAAAAGAAATAAACATATGTTGTCTTATTTGTTTAATATTCTTTCAAAAAGTTAGTAATTCCTATAATATTAGTGGGTAATGTTGCGTGAATAATTTGATGTCCTTCGAAATTTTCACGTTTGGTTTTAACATATTTGTCATAAGGTGCTTTTTTAATAATAAGTTGATGAGCTTTATTATTAATAATTTCATCTAATATAGTCATATTGGAATGATTTTCGTTAGCATTTGTACTATGTATTGTTTTCGTTACGGGTGGTTTTATTGGAATATTAGAATGGGTTAGTTGTGTTATAGGTGGAGTTATAGAATTAGAATGTCAGAAATAATATTAATTTTGGGTGTTGTTTCAGGTTCGTGTTCTAGTCTTTCTATTGTTTGTGACACTACTTCAGAGTCAAGCATATCTGGGTTAAATTGGTCGTTTAGGAATTGCGTTACGTCGGTGTCTATATCGCCTGGGTAATTTATTAATGATTCTGATTCGATTGCGTTTAATTGAATTCGGCTAAGGGCGTCAGCGTTAGTGTTTTGTTTCCCTTTTTTGTAGACTATTTCATAATCATACTCTTCGAGTTTTAGCCTCCAACGTACTAATTTCGAATTTGGTTCTTTGAGGTTAAATAACCACACTAATGGGCGATGGTCAGTATATATTTTAAATTTTTTGCCATAAATGTAAGGTCTAAAATATTTACATGCCCAAACGATTCCTAAAAGTTCTTTTTCAATCGTTGAGTATTTTTGTTCTGTTTCATTTAGAGTGCGCGACGCGAATGCTACAGGGTTGTCATTTGGTGGGTTGCCTTGAGATAGAACAGCGCCTAGGGCTACATTTGAGGCGTCTGTCGTAAGGACAAAGTGTTTTTCAAAATCAGGATATTTTAGTATTGGAGCATTAACGAGCAATTCTTTTAAATGGTTAAAGGATTGAATAAAGGCTGGTGAGTGTTCAACTTTCGCTCCTTTTTTAAGACATAGTGTAAGGGGTTTTGTAATTTTTGCGAAGTCTTTGATGAATCTACGATAATATCCGGCTAGTCCTAAAAATGACTTAATGTCTTTTAGGGTTTTTGGTATGGGGAAATTTTTAACTGCAGTGACTTTATCAGGATTAGGTTTTACACCTTCGCTTGTAGTTTTGTGACCTAAATAAGCAACTTCTTTGTGTAAAAATTCTGATTTGTCTAGCTGCACTTTTAAATTGGATTCTCTAAGTCTATCAAAAACGGATTTTAATCTATCGATGTGCTCTTGAAGTGACGTAGAGAAGATTATTATGTCATCAAGATACACAGAACAGATTTCATTTTGAAGTCCCCGAAGGACGTTTTTCATGACTCGCTGAAATGTAGAGGGCGCATTTTTTAAGCCAAAAGGCATGCGTCTAAATTCATAATGACCTGTATCGGTTGAGAAGGCTGTTTTAGGTATATCATTCGGTTCCATTTCTATTTGATGAAATCCGGTTGCGAGATCCAATGTGCTGAAATATTGGGATTTTCCGAGTTTATCGAGAATATCCGATATATTTGGTAAAGGAAATTTATCATCAATACTGCGCTCATCGATTTTACGGAAATCGCAAACGATACGCCATTTACGTTTACCGGACGCGTCCATCTTTTTTGGGACAATCCAAATCGGACTACTCCACGGTGACGTTGAGTTTTGAATGATACCGTTCTCTAACATTTTGTTAATTTCGGTTTTAACCTCTTTTTTATGAATTTCAGGATATCGATAAGTTTTTGTATATATAGGTGTGTCATTGGTTAGGTTTATTTTATGTTTAATTTGATTAGTAAATGTAAGTGGGATGCCCTCACAATAAAATATGTCACGATATTCGTAACACAAGTTTCGAATAGCTCTGTATTCCTCCTGATTACAATGTGTTGTGTTTTGTGTATTATCCATATATTCATTTATTTCTGTATCGCTTTCCATTTTTTCTTTGAAGTTGTTTTCTACTTCATTTATGGTTTCGATATCTATGGGATTAAATATTTTTATTTTAACTGGGTTTTCGCGACTATTCGCAATTATAGTTGTTGCGTAAGAGTCAATGACTTGTACTAAAGCTTCTGGCATCTCTGCGCTACCAAAATCTGTATATTTTAAAATACCTAAACCATTTGATTGATTTACAGGCAGTTTGATTCTTTGACATGTACGTGGGGGAATTATTATTTCGATAGTTTCAAAATTATGTAAGTTTTATATATTATTTTGATAATATAAAGGCAAGGTTACAAATTGAGTATCTAAAGAACAATGTTTCAAATTTATATTCACACCAATATGTGTCAAAAAATCAATTCCCAAAAGTTCGTCAAATTTAGGTGAAAAATCAAAAAGATAAAACTTATGATTACCTGCATGATTAAAACAAGGAAATATTGGTATATTAATTACTTCATTGTGAATGGACGTAGCGTGGGCTGTCCTTACTGAGAAAGGTTCCGAAAAAATGAAATTTGAATAAATTTTGTATGCTAAATTAGGCTTTATAAAACTTTTGCCACTACCTGTATCAATTAAAAATTTTGCTTTGATTTCGGGTATGAAAATTACTGGTAAATCTGAATTTGTGTAATTATTTAAAAGTATTATGTTTGGTTGTTGGAAATTTGGTTCTCCTGAAAATTTTCTTCATTAAAATCAATTTGATTTTCATAAGGGTTATTTTCTAGACAAGAAAATTCGGTATTTGAGTCATTACACGAATATTGCGGATTATCGGTGTATTCCGGGTAATAATATTGAAATTCAGCATTGCTAGCTTGAAAATTTTCATTTTGATCATTATTGGCATTTATCGATTCGACTGATTGATTATATAGTTCTTCTACAACAATATTACGTTGTGAAGAATGTGGTTGTTGGTTTCTTCTAAGGATTGTGTTCCCTGAAGAAGTATCCATCGGCTCAGGCTTTTGTTGGCGTGATATTTAAGAAGAAGTTGGGCGTTGATTTTGGGGGTTAAGATGGTCTTGGGGTAAAAGTGTTTCTTTGCATAAAATTTTGATTCGGGAAATTCGATTCTCTAAAATTATTTGCTTAAATTGTCCAAAGCCTATAAATTGATTATTTCTATTATTAAAATTTGGCATTGGTTGTCTATAAGAAGGCATAAAATTTGAAAATTGCTGAACGGGGTAATTCGAAAATATTGGTCTCACATTAGCAGGATAATGTGTTTGTGTAGGCAAATTTATTTTCGGTTTTTGTGAATTAAAATTTGTGTTTTTTGGTAATGTGTTACTACGGTTCTTATAATATATAAAATTTTCTTCTTCCAAGGCACAGCTCATTGCCTCTTCTAAAGTAACTGGATTTTTTAATCTAACCACAAGTTGCATATGGTAGTTTAGACCGTTTATGAAGGTTTTTAATACTAAATTTCCGTATTCATTAATTTTTAAAAGTTTTAAAGCTTGCGTTTCATTGCTTAAATTTACTTTGGAAAATAACAAACTGCGAGCGTCTTGCACACGCAGGCCAAATTGTTGCGGTGTTTAATTTTTTTCCGGTTTGGACGTTATTATATCTTGAATAATACAATCAATCGATCTATGGTCTGAAAAAGTCAAAATTATTGCAGCTTTTACTGCGGGCCATGTATTTAATTCTATTCTAGAACAAATAATATCGGCTGCCCTACCTATAAGTTTACTTAATATAGTATCGTGTAAACATACATTTATAGGTGCGTTATTGTCAGTTTTATTTCTATGATTATTATAAAAATGATCACAAGCATTAATAAATCTGTTTATTTGTTTTGGATTCCCATCGAATAAGGGAATATTGTCTGCCTCATATCTAACTAGTTGTAAATTAGGTTCAGTAGTCATTATTTTACTTATTTGAATTAAATTAGAAAAGGGTGTTAGATTTCCTTCACAATTTAAATTTCCAAAAGCTGATGTTAAATCTTCCAGTTTGCGGAATTACAAGAGAAGTAAATATCAATATTTAAGATAGGTTAAAAATAAAATGAAATAAGGAAAATTGAAAGGAAGCACTTACAGCAATGTACTGAAGATAATTCCAATTATCATTCTTAAACTAGGGTCTAATAGGAGAGGCGATGTGGTCCTTTCCCTGGTTAGCTGCTATGAGGGTGGGACGATGTCTGTTCCCAAACTCGCACCAATAAGACGCTGGACGATGCTGTTCCAAATCCCTGGTCAATTGTGAGTTTCTTGGTACACTCTAAAGATTTTTTTTTTGATTGTCCGATTTTTGCCACAAATCGTTGAGACAAAACCAGAAAATACGCACGATGCGCGACTCTTGGCAATAATCCTACCGACTGCGCCAGTTAACAACTCGAAACACGAGAAATTATTTTTTAAAAATCAATTTTATTTCATAAGCGTACAAAGAGAACTGACTACAAAATGCATTTTAGTTATATTTATAAGTTCAGTAATGCTTATGTTGCATGAGAACGAAAAGATAAAAGTCTAAGAATGGCAAGTGCATAAATGCAGAATTGCATTTCTCAGGGGAACGTAACTTCAGATATGTTTAAATACCACCTATTAATTTTTATTTTAAACCGTTGCGTTGGTATGAATTTAGTCCTAGTTATAAAATGTATAGTATTAAGTCAATATCTCTGTTAATTTTGTAGCAATCTACTAATAATAAGCAAAGTGTGTAACTTTTAAAGATTTTCAAATTATGTGGCTCTAGGAGCTAATTTTATTTCACAGTACGCTGATGTTGAATATGAGTTATTCACTTTATTTTCCTGATAGTTACTCCAAACTAAACCAACTTTTACTTGTATACTTATAATACAGCACATTATAATTTCATTCTTATTTAAAAACATGGTTTTTAAAATGTAATTGCTGCCAAGTTGTAGATATCTATATTTTTCAGAAATGATAAAATATATCTAACACTTACAACACAAGATATTCCCCATCTTATTAATATTTATTTTTAATTTATTCGAATTAAAATTAAAAAAAATGCCCTACCTTGAAATATTAACCATAGAGACCTGCATTTTGAATCATCGGGGCTTCTAAAAGTGTGCCCTTATCGGACGCCACTGTCGGCTTATTATAGGCCCCAACGAAATCGCGTATTTCCCCGTACCGTTACTGAGCACTTCGATAGTCAAAAAACACAATTTCGAAAATGTACGGTCCAAAAAGAGAAATGCCGCGGACAGTAACCATAGACACGTGCGGCTATTGTAACAACACTGCTTTTATGGTGTCGATCGTAGACGACAGGATGGCCACTTCTTCTGGTAAAAACGCGATTTTGGTGCTACTTATAATAAGGCAGCAGTGGCGTCCGATATGAGCTCTCTTTTCGAAACCCCGATGATACAAAATGCATGCCGCTATGGTTAATTTTTTGGGGTGGAGTATTTTTTCGGATTTCTCGTCCAAAGATCTCGGACAAGTTTGTTAACTGGCAATATTGAAGTAAGGGATGTCACTCAAAAAAATAAAAAAAGGGTAACTTTGAAGACATTTTTTTGACTCGAAACCCTGACTACTTTGTCAGGCTAAAAAGGCGGTTTGATAAAAAATATAAGGGAGATTTAAAATCAATATAGGATGCCTATACTTCAAGTGACGAGAAAGCAGTCGAAGTGCAGAAAAACTAAAAAAAATCCGTCTTTTAATCTTCCCATATTTCACTATTTTTTTATACAGGGCGAGTCATTTAGAAATAAAATTGCAATTTTGTTTTCATATCTTTCTCTATGGTTTTGCTTTTAGCAGTGTAGCATATGAACGATTGATTTCTTTTAGAGAGTGATGTATAAAAATCAGAACGATCAAGGTTACAGGTGAATTTTGAGAAATGTTTGAATTGTAGTGTGCTCGAATCCTGTTTGCCATTAGTTGGCCCCTCGTAAAGTCGTATCGGTACCTCCTGGGGTAAAAACGATTAAATATATCAAAAATTCCATTTCTACAAGACAGATTTATATTTTTTTATTCGAAGTCGAAAAGTTGGGTAAAATTGAATTTCCAATAAAAATGCTCATAATTTTCATTTGATAAAAAACTGAGACATTTTTCAAGCTGGTAACAGTTACCCCCGTATTCACTAAAAAGGTTTAAAAGTTAGACCAGGTCTGGTTGTCATAATACTTAAAACTCTTACTTCGCCAGTTATGTTTAGCTTATGTCACTGTCATTTTGTAATTGTGACGTTTAGAAAAATTATTTGTTCAATTGTTAAAAATTTCATCTTAAACCTACAACTGTCAAGTTAGACCTAATCTAAAGTTAAACCTCTTTAGTGAATACGGGTGTTAAAGTCAACCGAGTAAATAGTTTTTTAGCTATGCCGCGAACAGATAGACAGACCGACAGAATTCTGAAAACATGTTTTTCGGTCTCGATGAACCCTGAACTGTGAAGATCCGTAAATATCTCGCGGATGGTGATTTTTTCCCGAATGCAATATTTTCCTTTTACGAGGGAACTAAAAAAGAACGATACAAATTTGACGGGATTTGCTGATGTTTGTACTTTCCTCGTAATTATTGTAAATCGTAAAAAAATCACCTTCCGAGATTTTTTCAGATCTCCACATTTCAGGGTCCCTAGATTTTAAAAATCGGTGTAAAAAAACTGCTTCATTGATTGTTTCCAAATTTTGCACACAGTGTTATATAAAAATAAACTGGTAAAAATTCTGATATGAATCTAAGATGGCGGAACAAAATGGTGACCTAATTAATTGTTTAAAAAATCGGTATCTTAAAACTATTTACTCGATTGTTTTTACAGTTTTCACAAAAATCAAGTGTAATATAAAGATAAACTGGTAAAATTTTGAAGAACTATATTTTTGCCAATTCTATATGGGAAACCAAAAGGGCGGCCTGATTATATGTTTAAAAAGTTGGTAAAGTTCTATTTCCTAGAAAAAAGACCTTCTGTTAAGGAGATAAATAATTCATGTCATAATAATATTTTTATAAATTATGTAAATAAAGGTAGAAGGAGTAATAAAATAAAAATAGATTATCAATAATTAAAACAAAATTTTAAAAAATAGTATGCTGGACTATCGAAGTAGAGGTTTTATTTAAGTAGGTATGATAAGTGAATGATGGCTGGCCAAAAAAAAGTCGTGGAGATGAAAAATGTATATTTGTTTCAACCTGAATGATTTATAGATATGAGAATAAAACAAACATATTGTCATACAAATATTGCACATGCGCAAAATAACTATTTAAGAGAATGCTGATGTTCTGCTAAACAAACACGACATAAAAATGTAACAAAAACGGTATAAAATATACAACATAAATATGAAGAATTTTTTTTTAGAAAATCCGTACGACCTTTACTCTAAACATCCCTCGTAACGAATACCACCACACACAGATAAAAAAGTTTATGTATATTTATTTGGCAATACTGTATACATTGCAATATTTTTCACTTTTCGTAATAAAACTGAAGGGAGTTCTATTTTAAGGTAAGTTCTGGTTACTTTGGTACAGAAAAAGTAAAGCCTTTTTACCAAAACTCTCCTGTTAATCAAATTTTCCTTTTATCAAAACAAAGTAACACACATAAACAACGCTTATCATTTCTTGGCTTGCTTAAAGCAATATTAATGTCTGGGGAGCGAATAAGTTGAAGCTCCGAATTTACTCTAACATTTAACTAGTGTCATTCCGTGTAATATAAACAAGTTTTGTTGAGTTTTCGGTACAGGCCACACTGAGTGGGGATTTTTTTAACAAAACCTATACCGTTAGGTGGATCTTTTCTGTTCCGTTAACATCAGGTTCGTCGATAAAACCGTCATTAAAGCTATATTTTTCAATAAAACTAAAACACAACTTTTATTGCACAAGCGCCCTACAAGAGTATGACCGACCAATTTCGGAACTTCCACTTAGAAACTCCCAGACTCTTGTCAAAGCAATGCAATGAGTCGTCTAAGAATTTAGAAAATGTGTAAGCATTCCTTACATACAGTACAGAGGCGTTGTTTTGTCATGTATTCTATTTACTAAAGTGATCTTATATAACTTTCATTTCTTTTATTTATTCCCAAGCAACTATTTATTATTACCTTAGCCTCATACTTTATATAAATTATGTAGATTATAAAATGGACTTAATACGTATGGTAGCAGTTAGGTACAATTAATGTTAAGCTCTTTGATAAAATGTACTAGATTAAATTGATGATTTTTTATTTCCGGGATTTGAGAGAAAAATATCGACTGTCCGTATATGTGTGACAACTCCCGAGTTTTAGGCCCATGGTACATTAAAATTTATTAATCGTGGCATTTCATCAAACCAGGCTAGGTTAAAACATTCGTTTTTCAAAAGATATATTCGAGTACGGTGACAAAATCTATACATTCTTTAAAGCCCTAATTTCGTGAACCGTTTTTAAAATAGATTTACTTGACATAAATTAAAAATTAAAATTTCTTCTCCCATAGTGCTTCTTGACCAGGTCTTACTCTTCGAAGTGTACTAAAAGATCTTTTTAAAGTGGCCGTATGTACATGGAATTGTAACCAAAATCAAAAGTGCCCTTATTATAATGGGGTAAAAAACATTGGCTTCGTTGAGAAGGTCATTATTTCAATATCCCTTAACTTATCCTCACCAAAGAAAATAATAGCTACGGCTATTATTTTCTTTGTCCTCACTTTTTTCCATAAGTTATATCATAGTTCGACTTCTCCAGTTAAATCTTCCAATTGATAAAACTGTGTAAAAGTGTTCGTATGTTCTCTTTTACATGACTGATATCCATGTTGGGCATGTACAGAGGATGTAGTTTTGTTAAGGCAAAAGCTGGGGTATGTTCTTGGGAAAATCTAATATTTAACGGTGATATTATTGAATCTAAATATGATATAATTAACAAACCTTTCCAGTAGTCACTATCACAGTCTGATGGCGGATTATTCATGTATATTTGCGTTTTGGCAAGCCGATTTTTTTCGAGTTATAGTTATACTTTAGATTGTTGTTTTATATATTTGTTTCAATTTTCTGTGATACTTCAATATTTTTTTAATTTATTTAATTTCCTTTTTTTTTATTTATATGTACTTATCACAGAGAGGGGAGGAGGCCTGGTTTTACGATTTGGTACCAGTGCCCAACGCTGTTTTGTTACGCCACAGGTGTTGTTATATTCATCCTTGCCCGTATTCTAATAAAACGATCTTGATTTGCAGTGGTCTTGCGATTTCGATGCCGTCGAATTGTATTTTCAATTGAACCAGTCTCAATATATCTGGAATAAATTCTAGAGACATCACTCTGGTTAACCAACCTTCATACTTAGCCATGTAATACAGTGAAACTGTACGTATCCGTAGCATATGAAAAAATTAAATCTGCATGCCCCGTCTCTTTTTGGCAGTCATAATAATTTTAGGTTTATTTACAAGGTCACGTAACTTTTAGTTTTTCCGGTAGAATAAAACATTTTCAACTCTGCCTAGGAATTCAGAAAGTAGAAGGACTGACCTATCAGGCAAAAAAATGGTTGAATAATAACATACATATATGCATTTGAAATTACCGTTAAAAATCAGTGATGCATTATAAGTATTGACTAGTGTATTAAGTGTATGTATATTGGATACAAATTTCGTTAAAGTTATAGTAATAATAAAATAAGTTTAGTTTTAGTTTAGTTTACCACCCCACCAAGCGAAAGACCATATATTAAAATATTAAATGTATATTGGTTCATCTTTTTGGAAAATTTTTGTTTAATTTGAGGTAAAGATAAAAGAGATATTGCATTTTTAAAAATAAATTGATTTTTTACTCAGTCTCTGTTGTTACACGCCCACAATACACTGCTAGATAATAGCTTTGTAGTTTTCTAAGGCAATTTCGAAGAATTGTATTTGTAAAACCAATGGAGATATCGAGATGCGATTTTCAATTTATTTTAGACAATTTGATTTTGTTTAACATGTTTTTGTGTCAATATTATAGGAGGCTCAAAATATTATATATAGGGTGTTAAATATTACCCTTGCAAAAATTCGAAATTTCATTTCTGCCGAGAATTTAAAAAACATAAAATCGGTTAAAATTTGTATTCCAGGATAGTCAGTGCATGAATACAAAAAAACAATTTTGGGCGCTGTTGACAGTTCCTATATTTTTTTAAATATGGTGATTTTCCCTAAAAAAAAATTTTTTTAACTAAAATTGTTATATTTTTAATACGATTACACAAGCAACAGTATTTTTTTCCTCTGCCGTATTTTTACATATGCCTTTAATTAAGTAAGTACCGGAAGGGTTATTTTAGATGACACAGGTTGTTCAAAAAATGTTTGTTTCTCGGTAATACAATGAATATGTTTTTCTTTAACGTTTAGTAACTTCCCGTTTATCTGCAAACTGTCACAAATTAAAACATTTTGATTTCACTGGAGTATACCCAATGTCAGTGCCTCTAAACGGTTTTTATTTTTGTTTGTCGCATCACTACACATTCAGTTACAGCCTGACACAATTTAAGCGTGTTTGCATAATAATTTTTTTCTTTTTTTTAGTTTTTCTAGAATTTTAGGCTTAGTTGAAATAACAGATGAAAATAATTTTCACTGTTATTTCAACTCATTGTTATTTTTTCTCCTCTACAAATTGGTGAAGTTAGCTTTTTAATCCGAGAGTTTCGGATCCCGGCGACCATCATCAACTTTTTTAATTTAAATACGAACCTGGATTTTTTATTTCACTATTCGATAGCTTTTAGAACCCTAAATTAAATAATGATAAAAAAGTCATATATATGTATATGTATTATTTGAAGAATTACCAAAAAACGTCATCTAGTGACCACGAGTGGAATCATTACGCTACAGTAGATATATATCTGCGTGAAGAGCAAAAAAGCGCTTTTTTGTGACACCAAGCGCAATGTCATCGGTTCGTCCAAAGCAAAGATATAAAGGTTTGCAAGACAAAAAAATGACCTTTCTTACAACTTTATTACAGAAAACAGAATAAATTATAGAAATAAAAAATTTGCGTAATTACTTAAAGAATACAATGGTTATATTTTCGACAAACCATAATTGGGAAAATTCAAGAGAAAATCGGCATTCTTCATTTTTGAGTTGCTGTTACGCCCCCTATCGGCCGGTTTTCGAACTTGAAAAATAATTTTCAGCCATTTCCCTTGGCCGATTTACCTATAAATATTTTTTTCCTTAAGCTCTATCATTGACGGTTCCACAGCTACAGCCGTTTACTTCGCTTATTTGCCCACATTGTACAATACCTAAGAATTGCATCGTTTTTGCTCGGTTTCTGTTATTAATCAAGTCATCGCTGGAAACAAATGCCTAATGCATCTATTGACATGAAGCTGAAATGCATTCCTGTGTCCAAATTGTAAAATTATTATCTTTGTGGTGACACCAGTTAATAATTCCTAAATTAAATTTAAATGAAAGAAGAAACTGTATTCGTCTCTTAAATGGCTAAATGAGTGAACATGAGGTCGCCGATATTTATAGTGTTAGCCAAAAAATGATAAGTAGAATAAAAAGTCAATATAATGTCGACGGGAAGGTAAACTTCCTCTACCATGATGGTCGTCGAAAGAAATTGGACAGCGAGAGCAACGAATTTTGATTAGAGACGTTCGTAGGAACAGTCAAATGCTTCTTTTAGGACACAAACTGGAGTTGCAGTATCTAATGGAACAATTCACAAGAACGCTTAATCGTAATAATTTAAGGTGGATATTCTCTACTAATCTGCATATTTATTATTTTCTTCGATTCGATGTTGTTAATCATTACAATAAACATTTTGTGGGAATTTTTAGCACAGTGTTTGTTTTTTATTTTAGGGACAGACGTCGTGCAAAATGTCCATGATTACTCCCTCGGCATCGAACAGCTCGACTGGAGTGGGCACAAAATCGTATTGGCTGGAGGGAACAGGGAAAAACTGCCTTTTTGTAGGCGAAACCAGGATAAATTTAATTTATTCAGATGGCAGAGTTTTAGTTTCGAGGGAACCTAACTCGAGATATGCAGAACAAAATATGGCAGCACAGGAAGCATTTGGTGTAGGAGGCGTTACTGTTTGGGCTGGCATAATGTGGAATGGGAAGACAGAACTGTTTATTACTGAAGAGACTATTACAGCTAGATGCTATAGAAATAATATTCTTATTCCCATAGTGCTTCCATATGCACGAAACTACGGAGAAAATTACGTTTTGATAGATGATAATACTAGGCCGCATCGAGCCCAGAGTGTAAGAAACCTGCTAGAATTTAATAATATTGAAAGGATGGATTGTCCAGCGAAGTCGCCCGATTTAAACATAATCGAGAACGTTTGGTCGTATCTAAAATTACTAATTACATCAAGGCCTAATTCACCTCTAAATTTACAAGAATTAACTCGCGCGATCAAAGAAGAGTGGGAAAATGTTCCCCAGGTGTATATTAACAATTTAGTCTTAAGCATGCCTAGGAGATGTCAAGAGGTTTGCAATCGTAGAGGAGGACCCACAAAATATTAGAATAAATCTTAATAAAGTTTGAGGATTTATTAAAACTAAAACAGTACAAATTTAATATCAAAAGTAAAAAAAATAATTTTGGCGAATCTTGTATATAATTAAAAACTTTTATTTTTACAATTTGATACTTCTGACACAGGTAAAGAACTGGCACAGGATTGACGATTGTCTTTTCCACTGAATATGTGTACAAAAACATTAAAATTTGATCAACCTGTAACAACGGTAATACTGACGCGACAAAGTGTTTTGATTTGTGACAGTTTTTAGTTAGTCGAGAAATTACTAAACGCGTTAAGGAAAATCACAAATTTATTTAATTGTAGAGAAACCAACATTTTTGGACAAGCTGTATAATATGAAATACCCTTTTGGATGCTTCGTTGGTTTAAGGTTTGTATAAAGTTACGTCATACGAAGGACATACTGCTCCTTGTATATTTTATTGTAAAAAGGGCAAAATTATTGACTCTTTTTCGTTTTTTGATAAAATTGTCCTATTTCAAAAGATACTGGGGTATGTAAATATCGCTCAAATTTGTTTTTTATATTTGTCCACTGATTATCATAGTATTGAAGTTTTAAACTTACTTTTTTTTTGTTTTTTTAAATTATCCGTAGAAATGAAAGTTCGGATATCTCAATATCTTTATTTGGTCTGCAAACTTGAAAATTGCCTTAGAAAGTCGCATTTGACAAACCAAGTCAATAGATGCATTAGGCATTGTTTGATTAATAACAGAAACCGAGCAGAAAACGATGCCTTTATTTGGTATTGTACAGGGTGGACAAATACTTGAAGAAAATATTTATAGGTAAATCGGTTAAAAGATATCACTGGAAATTGTTTTCAAGTTCGAAAAGCGGCCGGTAGGTGACGTAAAAACAACTCAAAAATGGAAAATGCCTATTTTCTCTTGAATTTTCCCAAGTAAGGTTTGTCGAAAATATAGCCATTGTATTCTTTAAGTAATTACGCAAATTTTTGCTTTCTACAATTTTTTCTATTTTCAGTAATAAAGTTGTAGGGAAGGTCATTTTTTTGTCTTTCAAACCTTTATATCTCTGCTTTGGACATTGAGCTTGGTGTCAGAAAAAAGCGCTGTTTTTGCTCTTCACGTGGACCTATTGACTGTAGCGTAATGATTCTACTCGTAGTCACTAGAAGGCGTTTTTTGGTAGTTCTAATAAATAATACCGATTTTCTCGAAAAAATGAAATGACATAATATGACTTTTTTGTCATTATTTAATTTAGGGTTCTAAAAGCCATCGAATAGTGAAATAAAAAATCCAGGTCTATATTTAAATTAAAAAAGTTGATGATGGTCGCCGGGATCCGAAACGTCGGATTGAAAAACTGGCTTTACCAATTTGTAGAGGAGAAAAAATGACAATGAGGAAATGAAAATTATTTTCATCTGTTATTTCAACTAAGCCTAAAATTGTGTCAGGCTGTAACTGAAGCAATAGTAAGGCGACAAATAAAAATTAAAAAAAAAACCATTTAGAGGCACTGACATAGGGTATACTGCAGTGAAGTCAAAATGTTTTAATTTGTGACAGTTTGCAGATAAACGAGAAGTTACTAAATGTTAAAGGAAAACATATATTCATTGTATTACCAAGAAACAAACATTTTTTGGACAACCTGTATAAGTATTATCTAAAATTACCCTTCCGGCATTTACTTAGTTAAAGGCATGTGTAAAAATACGGCAGAGGAAAGAAATACTGTTGTTTGTGTAATCGTATTAAAAATATAACAATTTTAGTTTAATTTTTTTTATTGCATTTTTGAAAATAAATGAGTTTTTTACTCCGCCCCTATCGTTTGTCCCCACATAGCGAATAGCTATATTAGGGATACATTGGTCGATCTGTCTGCAAAATGTTGAATTGAGGGTAATAAAGATGTTGTATTTTTTTTTTAAATAAATTAATGTTTTACTATGCTTTTGACATTTAACAGACACCTATCGAAAGAGTTAACCTTAATTCTCACTTTAAATTCGGAATTAGTCTTAATCCCCACTTCAAACTGGATGCCGCCGGGCCTGGAGAAGGAAGGATATAGATTGTGTGATAAGATATTAACAACTTACCTACAAGCTTATTTTTCGGCATTTTTTTTTCGGCTTTCTTCACTATGATGTATATCGAAATTACTGACATCATCTATAGCCTTCCAGACATCGGCAGATAAGTTTGACAGACTGCCCCGTAAGTACGGATTTCCGCCGGATCAAAACTGTTCAGTTTTGCCTCATTTTGCTGACTCGCAGACTTAATAAAGGGATATAATTTTCAAAGCTTTATATCAGGCTTGGTTTGGTCCGCGATCTTCAATCCTGAAAGTTTTGATTTACATTTGGGCGTTACGTTTGTGATTTTCTACAAGAACATGAATAATAACCATCGTAGATGCGCTATCGCTTCTGCTTTGGCAAAAATTGGAGTAAGTGGGTATATAATGGATTTCTGAAAGAGATCAGTTGATAATTGAGTCATGTGTTCCTCATTAAATAAACTGACAATTGGTCTTCCATTAATGGGGTCCTCATTATCAACATTCATCTCGCATTGCAAAATTTCCCCCAATGCGCCTTGTAGTATCCGTTTTCTAATTATAACCAACGATTACTAAAGTCCTTGCTAGCTAGAAAAGCATGGGTTTTTCTTAATTATCCGTTGATGACAGTTGATTGGTTATATCAATATAATTTTAGTTCTGTCATCAGTTTTTGGTACATATACTTTATATTTATTATTATTGTCCCTCAGTGATTTGACTTAGAAATTTGGTCACATTATCTTAAGAGCCTTTTTTAATTATTTTTTAAATATTCTCTACATTTTATTTACAACAACTAGGAATAACTTTGGTAAATGTTTATAAATTCATCTGTAAATATATTATGTAAGTATCGCCAGACATTTTTACATTGGATTTTTTTTAAAAGATCCGCCAATAAATATGCAAACTTAATCATTTCCCTAAATTGGCGATCTAAATCTCACAGAAACAATGTGTAACAGTTCGATGAGACTTGACCCGTCATTAGGGCTGCCGATTTTCAAAAAAAACAGACCTGTAATTTTCGGAAAAATCGCTATTTCTATTCAAGGTATACATTTTTTTTTGAGGTAGGTATTATTTATTGAAATGAAATAAATCGGTTTTCGCACTGCTCTCGCCGCCCGGAGATTTCGATGTTAAACCCATAGCTCGGATAAAGTACATATTAATTAATTATTTTTTTTCGGCCACAGGGCCACAGATAGGGTTGTCAACCATCCTCCAGCCGGGAGGACCGTTCTCCTTTGAGCTAATATGTCCTCCGTCCTCCACAGCTACTCTGGAGGACGGTATTTGCCCTCCTTAAAGTTCCGACCTTTTAAATTCCATATAATTCAACCAAATCAATATTAAAAGTAATTCATATTTACGATTACATTTACATTTTCACTATTTACATTTACTTAAGACAATCCAAACTGAACTATTTTATATTTTTTATAATGATAATATAAAAGATAATAAGGCTTGGCTTTTTATAAGAAAATTAAAAAAAATAGTTAAGTATGTAAATGAATATATTTTTAAATCACGTAATGTGTTTTGGACTTTTTGATCTAAAATAAATTAAATCTTTAACAATAAAAAAACTGGTAATCTAGGGTTTACCCCGTACTTTCCGGATTCTATCACATACTTTTAACATAGTTTATATGCATATTGATATTTGATAATAACTAAAGAAAAATTTCGTTATAAGGCAAGTTCTGTTAAAAGGGCTTTACCTATTTTTCTACCAATGTACTTATAATAATTCTCGTTTTATTTCGAAAAATGAAATATATGTTATCTGTGAGTAATCGAATTCTTAACAAGGGATATTCTGTTTAATCAAGTTGTCGATTTTTAAACCGAAAGGAAGAGGTTCTCAATTCGGCCTGTACGTATTGTTTTATGTTAGTTCGCACATATTGTCTAAACGGCTTGGCCGATTTTGACGAGTCAAACACCAAATTGTAGATGACGTTTCTCTGGTGGTCCCATATATTTGGATTTGAAATCCGTTCACCCGTTTTTTTTCTAATAATAATATTAAAAAAAAAAACAAAAGAGCAATAAAAGCAGCAAGTATACAACAACAAGCAGACATACAACTCCGTTTGCTAAAACGTATTCCGGAAGGAATTCAGAAAATATGTTTTTTAGGGGTCCTGAAAATTGAAAATCTGAAAAATCTATTTGTCCTCCTTTCGACTTCTCAGACTTGGCAACCCTAGCCACAAACGAAAAGAATGTATTAAATTTTCTAAAACTTATTTATTTCTCACATGTTTATAGATATTCTTGAAACCTCGGGAGATGTAAACGTAAAGGCGATCTTATCATTTCCTTCCGTTTTCCCTTAACTTAATATCTAGAACAACAAACTCAGGAATCAGAAAGCCCTTCCTTCCTAGCATGAACAGTCTACCCAACAAATCGATAAAGCAACATTTCCAAGCAAAGAATATGCACTTCTCTGCTATGTCGCCCGATGACGCTACCGCTGGGCATGTTTTAAGAATTTATTGCGGTATTGCCACTTCACGCCGGGAATCTTAGTATTCCATAGCTAGTATGTAGGTAAGCAATTCCAAAATCTACAGACCTATTCCTATTATGTAGAGTAGATGAGATGAATAAAGGGTTGTATTTCTATATGGTAACCTATAACGAAATAGCCTTAGTACACGTACCTACTTGACATAATCATTCCTATTAGAAGAACTACCTACCGTTCTTTAGTTCTTTATGTAGGATTATTAATTGTGCTTACTAACATTTTTAGCTTTAGATTATGAAATTATTAATATGAATTCGGTGCTCTAATAACTATTGAAACACTTAATTCTTTTTAACCAAAAATGAAATTTAGAATTTAGACACAAGAGAATTTAAGGCCACGGCAAATACAGATTAGTTCTGCAAAAAAATACAACAAAAATGACGAATTCAAAACATATATGTTTTAAATAAATACTAAACAGCATGCGTCAGTGTTATAATATACAAAAAGAAAAGTAAATATAAATAATAATTTTACAACCAAGAATTTTTACAAACCACCAAGAATGATATGGTTTAATAGGGTTTTTGTCATAATGGGTTAATTGCCTCCACTGCCCCATCAGGCTTGGACCCTCCAATAACCTTAATTATGTATCTTTGTTAGTGGTAAACCTCTCTGGCGGTGGATACTTCCGTTTTATTCTGGAGCGGATGCGTATTTACGGTTTTGGTAAATCATACAACCTCTCGGATTTTTAAATTTCAATCTGGATATTGCTCCAGGAAAAAACCTAGTATTTAATTTGTTCTTATTTTTATATAAATAAATTAAATAATTGAAAAAGGTTTCTAATGTTGACACCCTCTCGTAGTCTCCTAATTTACCAATCATATTATGAAATCTATACAACCCATCTGGCAACCTTGTGATTCAGTGACAAAATGGCAATGGAATGTTGGCCTAAGAACTGAATTTCGCGGTGTATTTTCCTTGTTTTTAAATAAAAGATTCGCGAGTTTTTTCAATAAAGTTGGTGCTTTAAACCATTTGAAATTTTTGTGTACTCTTTAAGCTGTGGTGTGAGTGTTTTTTATTCATAGACAATGTGTTTTTCGGGGTAAACAAGGCGAAAACCTCAACAATAGGTAAGGTATTAAGGCTGTTCTGATTACCTTTGTATTATATATTTTTAATAGATCTTCGGTGGTCCGGTATTGATTTATTTGTTGCATTTAAGACAAAAAGATAATTCGGATTAATTGAATCCCTGTTCAGGTATGGCAGTAAAACAGTGTTAATAATAAAACTCATGTTTTGAATTGTTTATTTTGACAGAAATGGTTTGTCCTGACAGGTTTACTTTTTATTCCCAATTTGTGGATTTTTTCTATTTTAGTTCATCTACTTTTAAATTTACTCTATTACAAGTTTAAAAATTATAAAAATGGATTTGTACCTCGATTTGTACAAACTGGAAATAACATAAAAAGAGACTAAAAATAAAAACAGAAATAATAAATATTAGGGGCTTATTTACAAAAAATAAAAATAAAATAAAGGCCAAGAACATAGGTATACCGAAAAAAAAATACGAACAATTAACTATCTTCTTAGATCAAAAAAATGTGCTTTATTCGGACGCGCGAAATTGCATTTTCAAATAAAAATAAAATAAAAGTTAAGGTTTGATCACTTTTTATTTCAGTCTTTCCAATGTTTTTGTTTTGTTCATTTAGGTAGTTCATATTTAACATTTTTAAGTTTAAATTTTTATTTTAGTTGCTGCATAAATCCATCATAGCACTTGTGGTACTAAGATCTAGAGTATCCAAGAACTGCGTTCTTTCTTTTGTATTCCCCTTGTATAAATGTCTTGATATCGAGTAGTAAAGATCTCTGAAAGTGCCTCATATAATCATGATAATTATCATGTTTTGTTTTATTTGTACATTTAAAAATTATGATACTTCCCTTTTACGAAGGAAGTAAAAATCTTTGAATGTAATTAAAAAAAATATTTAAATATACTCAAATACCTATGCAGGAAATATTGGGATCTTGGCAACCCTAGGAAATAGAGACCTGTGGAAAGTTTTTTCCTATGATGATGAAAACGACGATTTCTGCTATTTGGAAGGATTCTAAGTCATTCACACTGTGAGAGTTTATAAGCTATATATGTAGGTTAAAATATGTATAAAACATATATAAAAATCAAGCCTGTAGTAGTTTTTGAGTAATCAATAAATAACTAAATTGACATAACATGTATATGCATCAAGGACAATTTTGCCCATTTCAGCGGCTTCCAAGTCGTTCACAGTATCAGCGTTTATAACGAGGTTTATAAGCTCCATATATGGGTTAAAATATATATAAAAACCAAGTTGATACTATGTACAGTTTTTGAGTATTTAATAAACAATTAAATCGACATAACATCACGTATATGCATAAATGACGATTTCGCCCACTTGGTTTCCAAGTCGTTTATAGAACGAGCGTTTATAAGCTCTGTATATACGTTAAAATATATATAAAAAACCAAGCCGATGGATGCACAATTTTTAAGTAATTAATAAATAAATAAATCGGCATAACATATAACGTGTATGTCTCATTGACAATTTCGGCCAATTCATATATATATATATATATATATATATATATATATATATATATATATATATATATATATATATATATATATATATATATATATATATATATATATATATATATATATATATATATATATATATATATATATATATATATATATATATATATATATATATATATATATATATATATATATATATATATATATATATATATATATATATATATATATATATATATATATATATATATATATATATATATATATATATATATATATATATATATATATATATATATATATATATATATATATATATATATATATATATAATATATATATATATATATATATATATATATATATATATATATATATATATATATATATATATATATATATATAATATATATATATATAAATATATATATATATATATATATATATATATATATATATATATAAATATAAATATACATATATAAATATACATATTATATATATGTTTTAACCTCGTTTTTAGCCTATATAATCTAAAAAACTTGGAAGCCGTTGAATTCGGCGAAATTTTCATTGAGACATACACGTGATATGTCGATTTATTTATTTATTAATGACTTAAAAACTGTACATCCATGGGCTTGGTTTTTATATATATTTTAACCTATATACAGACCTTATAAACGCTCGTACTGTAAACGACTTGGAAACCAAGTGGGCGAAATCGTCTTTATGTATATACGTGATGTTATGTCGATCTAATTATTTATTAAATACTCAAAAACTGTATATACTATCAGCTTGGTTTTTATATATATTTTAACCCATATATGGAGCTTATAAACGCTGATAGTGGAAGCCGCCGAAATGGGCGAAATTGTCCATGATGCATATACATGTTATGTCGATTTAATTATTCATTGATTACTCAAAAGCTATGCCTACTACAGGCTTCATTTTTATATGCGTTTTATATATATTATATAAGCTTATAAACTCTCACAGTGAGAACGACTTAGATGCCTTCGAAATAATCGAAATTGTCGTTTATGCATTTACGTGATATGTTATGTCGATTTAATTATTTATTAATTACTTAAAAACTACGCATACTATATAGAGTTTATAAACGTTCATATTGTGAACGACTTGGGAGCCCTCGATTCGAGCGAAATATACGTGACATGTTATCTCGATTTAATTGTATTACTCAAAAACTATGCAAACTATCAGTTTGGTTTTTATATATGTTTTAACCTGTATATGTGGTTTATAAACTCTCATAAAGTAAAAAAGTTGAAAGCCGTCGAAATGGGCGAAATTCTCATTGATGCATACCTGGTATGTTATGTCGATTTACTTATTTATTACTCAAAAACTTTTTTGTCGCTTCATGGCTTTCATGGTTATCATGTCAAAGACGTAAATATAAAAAATTTATAGCGTTAATTTATATTTGAGACTAATACCTACGTTACTTAATTTGAATTACAAATAAAGTTACATATATTATTTTAAAACAAACGTGGCGTACAAGTGCTTTAGCCATTGAATATAAGCCATTAAGCCAACGTGAATTAAACCATATTTTAATGCGATTTTACTTTCTTGATGACTTGTACATCCTGAAAATAATAACTATATTATGAGAATTTACAAAATGCCGTTTGATTTATATAAATAGTTTTTGAGTAGCATTTCCATTTAGACATATACAATTGTGTTTGTTTGCTTTTACCCTCGTATTCACCCAGATTACGTGAAACTGATAATGCGTTGAATCACAGAAGAAGTGGTACTCGAATCTCTACGGTATTTAATTTAAAAAATATTAAAATTTTAAAAAATTTCTAAATCTGTCTTCGCAATAACTATATTATGAATCAGGTTAAAGCAGTATGCAAACAGACCTGTTTCATTTAATATGGCTCTGCCCTAAGTACAAAGATTTGTGACAAATCTGCAAAAAGCACCTATTAATATTCCTTTTTATTAGGATTATATTGAATATGTTCCCTACAAAAATCCACTAAAAATGTTGATTATCCGTTTTACCTGTTTATCAGTTTAGAACGTAATTTTTCGTTTATTATATACATTTCGTCAAGTTATCTTGCTCTTCAGATACAGAAATAATGCAACGAAATGTAAACAAATTGTGCTATACATTAATTACTACATACTATGTTAATAAAATATGTGCTATTATGTTAAGTAGACAAATATACTACATTAAATGATCTGTTGCATTCTTTACTTTCATTAAATGATCACTGCCTACTGATCATTTAATGAATGAAAGTAAAGACTGTTTTTTATGCATTTTTAAAGATTTATTCCAAAATGTCTAACCGACTTCAAAAAGGAGGAGGTTATCGATTCGATTACTTCGCGATCGTTTGACCAATTTGGATGACTCTGAGTGGTCCCATAACAAGCATATTGAAAAAAATGTTAAAAGTAGCGGAATGATGCACGCCATTGATGTGATGAACAATGCGTTCACCATTCTGTCAGGAAAAAAAAGTTATGTGACGAATATATTAAGTATAATAAGACAGGTTATTAGACAGTCATATTATATAATATGCAGTGAACCCAGTGGCTATGTGTTACTTTATTTACTATATTTTTACAATAAAACAGAAGAAAACGTTTATTGAATGCGAAAATGTAATGGGGATATCCACGAAGATTTTGCTTCCGTCATTTTCGGTTTAACCAAGAGTAAAATTTAAAAATAAGCACAATTTGCCGTCTTTTTCGAGGCATTGCTGAGGAATTAGTAGGCACTACTTAGTGGATATTAGTGGAAATCAGTAGGTATTAGTGGCAATTAATAGGCATTAATTGGAATTAGTAGGCATTACTGGGGAATTAGTGAGCATAGAAACGCCCCTAAATATCCCTATAGCCCTCTGCCTTCTTTCCAAAATACCTTTTAACCACTGGCAAGCCAGGGGACAGAGGGGCAAATGCATCCTTACCTGACGCTTTTTAAATTTCTATTAAAAATATATTTAATATATTTCATGGTACAAATACGATGAAAGAAAATAATGGAGCTGAAAGTTGCTTACGACGGAACGGCATATGAAAATAGATGTATAGGTTATCCCATTTTCGATAATATTACCGTACTTACGAGTAAAGATAGAGAACTGCGGTTTGCGCTACCTTTTTGCGAAATGAATGATGGTATAAACCAAATTTTTTGATAGTCGGCTTCGTTTTTTGAGATACAGGTTGAAATTGAAAATATTGCATTTTGGGACCCCCCTCGTATCTCCGTTATCCTTTAACATGTCGCAAAAAAAAATTGCCTGTTATGAAGTTTTTTACGTAGTATACAGTGACGTAGTCAGATTTTTGTTGTGAGCTGTCAATTTTTAGCTATAAATCAACCTTTTTTTTAATAGGACACGGGGTATATTTTTATTTCGTTTAGTTGGACTTTTCTAACCTTTAGAAAAAATATATAACTCATGATATGTATTTTAAATAATAAACCTAGAATTCATAATTTCACAAAATATATACGACACTATTGGTGAGTCCAGTGATGGCTCCTACTCTAAAATTTAGGGTCGGTCGAGGCTTAAGGCCAATCAAGGGCGGTTTGACGGTGAGGGGGTAATGAGGTAATTACCGCCCCCCTTCCGCCCAGACCGGTCAAATATATGCAATTTACATATTTTTACGTGAAAATTACAATTAAAAACTTGGCTACAAAACACTATAACACAATTGCATATCCATAGGTAGAGTATTGATGTAATTATAAACAATGTAATTAATAAATTTGCTTCAGGAAAAAAATATTGGACGTTATTTTATAACTATTTATTAGAGGTTGTTTTTTTTCCACTTATGTCACAACAAGTATGATAAAAAATATAGGTATTTATGTTGTTCTCATACCATTTATAATAAAATATATTAACAAACTTTTTTTTTAAATTAAACCCCACATTAAGTTTTCCTAAAATCGCCCTTGAGGCCAATGTGGTGTTAATTGGTGCCGCGTTTAAATAGTAGTCTTTTAATTTTTTCCGTTTATTTCTTCAATGATAATTAGTTAGGTACCAACCTATATATAGCAGATCTAGACTAAAGTATAAATTTAATAAATAAGAAAAAAAAGCTCTAGTCCTGTAAAATTGTAGTATTAAGTTGGGAAACATCTACATCCACATGGAGACGGGCCGGTGTTGGGTGAAATAAGCTAGGAGGAACGTTATAACCGAAGTAATAGCATTGGATGTATGCGAACGTACTACGTATCGCGTGAATTAGTACACGAAGCCTAGCATGTGAGATGATGGAATCATCTGGCCAAGCCATCGTCTATAATAAATATATTAGAATATCTGTGGACGGTGGCCCGCAAACTGCTGGTAATGGCGATATTTGTATGTTAGTCAAGCAAGTATAATAGGGATACCTACCTATTTTGCTATGTGCCTAGGAAATAATAAACTACATTTTGGTTTTGTGCGTTTTTAGGATGTTTGCAAAATTATTTTTAAAAAATATTTACTTTTTTAAAAAGAGAATTTTCTTTGTATATTTTCTGGTACGGCCCGGCCGACCCTGCTGCCCCCTGACGACCCGTCACTCATGAGTATAGTATAATAAGTATTAGTACGCCTTGATTATTAGAACAATGAATTTAATGTCAGTTGCTAAATTTGTCTTTTGTGTGTAATATTGTATTTTTACGATGGCTGAAAATGAAAATTTCCAACATTTTAAAAAATATGATATGTTAGTCTGCTTTATACATAGCAATGAAAACTTCCGTGAAGCTTTCCGGCTATATTTTAACCGGTTTATTTTAATATTTACTTACTTTTTGACGTAGGTAGATTTTTGTTTTCTCATTTTAATTTCTAGATATCCAAAAAGAAGGCAACCTTGCCCTTTAATGGTTGCCTCAATAAAGGAAACATTGTGTTTTTTTTAGAAAATTATTTTCCACAAAACTGGATCGATACTAATGGACCAATTAGATGACATCCACGGTCGCCCGACCTATCCGTTTTAGATTTTTTCTATGGGGCTATTTGCAGAATAGGGCTTATAGTACTCCTCATCGGACAATAGATGAACTACGTAATGGTCTGGCATTTCAAAACTTGCAAGGACATTCCACAATTATTTTAAATTCTTTGAAACCATTTTCAGCAGTTCTTTCAATGCAAAAATCTATTAACGGGTTAATATCGAGGTCAATATGATGTTAATATTAAGATGAAACCTTACAAGTTTTGTTTAGTTTTGTTTTACCTTAGTGCATACAATTGTTTATAGCTTACTTAGATTTAGCTTTTTTAAAATTTCGTTTTGTAATACCCCAATATATCATGTGTTATATATTTTTATAAAGCTTATTTCCAATCAACCGAAAGAAAAATATACAGGGTGTCCCATTAAAAAATTATAAGTTTGATTTATACCTAAAAATTGACAGTTCACAGCAAAAATCTAACTACGCCACTGGTTTCTACATAAAGAACCGTATTAGAGCTAGTTTTTAGCTTGTTTAGCAACATGTAAAAGGATAGTCGAGTTGGGGCACCCGAAATGCGTCGTTTTTTATACGGGTATTAAGGTATCCTAGTACTGAATATCTACCCTAGATTTTAGACTTTACTAAGCTAATTTAGACCTCATCACACTTGAGTTGTCTGCAATATTTGGAGTATATTGGATAAGTAGTGTCTTAATAATGATTTTTTAAAACATTTTAGTAGGCTGCCTGTTTGTTTCGCCATATTATATTTTTACCAAAATGTTACCATTTGATCTCCATATCATCCTTGATTTTTGAGCAAAATTTGATTTTTTTTGTAAAAATGATCTTATAAGTTAAAGATAGTAGCATGCAGAACAAATAAGTACACATATTTCTTTAAAATATAACCTAAGGTGACTCATATATTTAATTCAAAATATGTCCGTAAATGTTTTGAATTTTTTCTATATAAATTGGTATTACGTCAAGGAACAAATTAAAATATATTAAGAATGATACATTTATGCCTCTCCACTAGCGAATTGCCTGCAGTTACCCTACTAGCTCATAGATAGCGCAACAGGTATCTAATTTATGCATTATTTGTTTTTGGAATTTTTCATGTTATTAATAGTTTTGTACTTTTTTGTGCGATAAATGTTTATCATCAAAAATACCCAGGAAAATACGCAAATATATTTTCCAAATTTCAAGTAGGATGGATAAGCGGAATTAGCCGAAAGTCGCCTTACAAAATTTGACTTTAATTTTGGAAAGACAGGCAAACAGGCAGACATGTCAAATTAAATAAATAGACACAAGGGCTAAAAGTCACATGTATAGACACCTATCTTTTTAATGGACTCGTTAGGACACCCGCGTGAATTTAAATTCTTGATTCGGCTGCTCCACATAAATTATATGATATTTATACTGTGAGGTTGATGTGAGTCACCAACAACAATCTCATTAATTAAGCGAATGAGTTCGATGTTGAATTTAGGGAGTGACCGGGGGAACTCCCCCGTAAGATAACTCCGCCCCCCGGAACAATTTGATAAAATAGTATTAATCAGTTAAAGAAAGTAGATCTAAAAATTAATAATATTAACAATATACATATATAAACAATAAAAAGTTTAGGACCTTTTAATATAGTTTTAAATTCAGACATTTATAATTTTGTTTAAATATGACGAAACTTGTCTTATTTGCATTAACCATTTCCTATAGTTAATAAAAAATATTAAAAAAAGTACTAAAGAGCAAAAAATAATATTTTATTCCATCTTGAAAATTTGATTTTGTGTAGTCAGCGTCAAACTAATCCTTAATTCCTTAATCACAAAAAGATATTTTTGTATTAGTGTCTAATATCTATTCTGGTAACACGGGTATAGTGTCTATGTACTGTTTATTTTTTACTTTTTAGTGCTTTTTTATTCTTTCTAATTCTATTACCACAAAGCTTTATTGCAAAGGTCATCTTTAAAGGTTTCGTGACCTAAATATAGATTAAAATTTGGACGTCGCTGATAAAATAAACACGTAGCTACTGGGTCCGCTGCATATGAAATTTTGCCAGAGTCACTGTACTCGTATTTTATGTTAGTGATATTAATATATTAATAAAAAAAATTTTAATACTAAAATCTTTAAAGATGTTGATTTATATATAAAAAATAATATCAAAAAGCGTCGTCTATACATATTTATAGAACATCAGCAATACACATTGTCCAAAATTAAAATTATTGGTAAAATTGAACTTTGTCCCATTAAAAATCGGAAAACCATAAGTATGAAACACGGTATTTTTTATAAAACTCCCTTTTTCCCTTAATCCCTCTCCTCCGGTTGACACTTCACCAGTGGCGTAATTATACATTTCGTGTAGTTATGCCACTGCAGGTGAAGTGTAGTGTTAGTTGTCTGTATGCTCGTACCGACAGAAAATAGCTAAAAAAGGTCTTCTTCTCTCGTTATGAATATATCCTTTTACTAGGAGTATTGCGGTATGAGTATGTGAAGTATGACTATTGAGTAGATAAAAGTAAGGATTCATGAGGGAATTTCCGGTTAAGTTATACTACAGATACGTTTTACATAGTTACCCTGAAGTTCCCGTATAAGGAATAATTCTTTTTGCCTAGAATAGTGAAATATGACACAATTTATATATGTAGCTACTGAATGGCTAAGAGATCATGGTTCTTGGCATTAGATCGTGTCAAATTGGAATTACTATCCGACGTTTCGCCTTCGATTGCACGAGACATCTTCAGAGATTTTTACTCTACGAGATCTGAACACTGAATGAGCTCGAAGAGATTCAGGCTGGCTTTTGTACCCGATTTGTGCTCGCCGAACCATGACCCTGTGTTAAGATCGGTTTCCACTTGTGATGTAGACCGTAACCCGTATCTCTGTTGAAATTTTTTTTTCGTTTATAAAATCCTGGAACCGATGCTAGAACTTTGGTTTCCTTTACATTTATGATATGACCAGTGTTATGCTGGTGTTCAGCTACAGCAGATTCAACAATTTGTTTATATTTATATATTATAATACATTGTTCGTGTTCCTTAAGTCTAGTTCATATTGAGCGACCTATTTCTCCCATATATACTTCTCCACAGGAGCAAGGAATTTTATAAACTCCGTCCTTCTTGTGTGTATTGAAGATTGTACGTATGTTGGACCGCCGAACTAATCGTCTTATTTTGTCTTGATATGTATGTAGGGAAGAACAACACTACCTAACGGTGGCTCTTTATAATTCTCCTTTGGCGGAGTTGGATTACTATACCTTTTAATTGATCGCGTAATATCTTCAGTGCAATAGCTACTCCCTCCGAGAGCTTCGATTAGTTTCAATGTTTCCGATGTTAGATAATCTTGATCAGAAATCGAAATTGCTCTGAATGCTATTGAGTTAATAACCGATTTGTTTTGTGCTGGATGGTGATGGGATTTTGCATTTAAGTATCTGTTTGTATGCGTCGGTTTTCTATAAATGTCTATAGAATGTCCTACTGTACAATTTTCCTTCCTTTGAACACATACATCTAGAAATTTCCATCGTGAACTTGATATTATGATGTTGTTGATTAAGGTGCTCCAGAAATATGAGGAGATTATCCTGTCCATGAGGCCAAACAACAAAAGTATAATCTACATATCTGAACCAGTGTTTTGGTTTTAGCGATGTCAGAGCAATATCCTCAAAGGATTTCATAAAGATATTCGCTACTACAGGTAATAGAGGAGATAATTGTAAAGGAAACCGAGGTTCTAGCATCGGTTCCAGGATTTTATAAACGAAAAATTAGAGTGTCTATTGAAATATTTAAACATATAACAAAATTTCAACAGAGGTACGGGTTGCGGTCTACATCAAACGTGGAATCTTAATACAGGATCATGGTTCGGCGAGCACAATATCCCTGAAGATGCCTCGTGTAATAGAAGACGAAACGTCGGATGATAATTCCAATTTGACACGATCTAATCTCAAGAACCATGATTTCTTAATTGACCAAAGCCGTGAAAGTTTTCGTTCTATACTAAATGACAATTTCCAAAACTAAATAGGATCATAATTTACTAGTTCTAATAAAACAAGCATTAGAAACAAGAAGACTACTGGATAAAGGAATTATACCGATTTTATATTGTTTTTTAAACATTTTAATATGGCGCCATTTTGTTTCCACTTATGCCACATTTTATTTTTGGACAAAATTTTGAATTAACTCGAAAATTTGTTTTTGTACTGATTTCTTCAAAATTTCATTAGGCCGCTATAGTTTATCGCTGGTTATTTTTGTACAAAATTTGGTGTCAACTGAATAAGGTTTTTTTACGTTGATTTTTATCAGTTTACTAGGCCACTATCTTGTTCCGCCCTACTAGATTTTTACTAAAATGTTACCATGCCATCTTTTTTGGGACCCTCAATTTTTGACTAAAAAGTCAGTCGGGTAAGTAGCTATGCCGCGAATAGACAGACTAACCGACGGATTTTGCCATCCAGGGTTCTGACACGTGAAGATCTGGGAATAGAAAAAAAATATAGTTTTGCCACTTGGGAATTAAGCTTCTCGAGGGGTATACTTTCAAAATCAAAAGAGTTCCCAAGGTGCAAGCGGGAGCTTCATCCCTTAAACTCACCCCCAATGTGTAATTTGACAGTTTTGCGATTTTCTCGAAAACCATACGTCGCACAAAAAAAATGTTCGCCAGAGGAATAGTTTTATTACCTAAACTGTTTAGAATAGGGGTTTTCGAGAAATCGGGTGTTAAATCTGGGGTGAATTAACGAACACGGTATAATCACGTATTTTAGGTATGATTCCGGAACTCCGTGATTTCATTAGAATAGGGGTTTTCGAAAAATCGGGTGTTAAATCTGGGGGCGAGTTAACGAAAACGGTATAATCACGTATTTTAGGTATGACTCCGTGATTTCATTAAGGTTGAATTATAGTAAAGAATTGTTTTATAAAAAGTTTTACAGCTTTTACAAGTTCTATAAAAAGTTTCACACCACCACTGATGTAGAGTTAGACGCCTTAATGGTTTTTCCTTGAGTGCTAATCGATTTCACCGCTTGCTGATTATCTGCACAACCAAAATTTAGGCACATGTATAACAGTAACAAATTTTTTATAACAACAATTCCACTCGTAAAGAAATTGAGCAAGCTGGGGAAAGATTTATAATGATGCTTTATAAACGGCAGTCTAAGTGAGCAAATATTTAATTATTTTAATAAATGTGCCGTTATTCTTTCAAAATTACCTCCCACGTCGGCAACACAGCATTTCCGTCGTAGTTACAAGTGCAAATATGGGGCGGACAACATTTGCAGTCGGAGCTATGGGGCTGGAAAAAAAATCGTGATGCTCTGTCACCTGTCTATACCACTGAGCTACCTGCCCCAGTTTCTATTTTAAAATTAATAACCTGTTGTTGCAAAGAAGGTTATGGAAAGAGGTGCAGCGGTACTAAAGCAGGCGTACGTTGTACAACTATGTGCAGAAATTGCCTTGCCCAGACCTGTACCAGATGTAGATACTGCAGAAGACGATTTGTAAATTTATTTCGACTTACTGGATTCGGTCTCTAGGCGAAACCACTCTAAAAAAACTCGCCGATAACTTTACGTCAGTGGTGGTGTGGAAACGGGTACTTTTTATTAGTAGTAAAACTTCTTTTTACTCCTAGCCCGAGAACCGATCATTATTGGCGATTTTAGAAACATAAGAAATAACTTTTCGCTCCCTAGGTAGAAAATAGTTATTTATACAATAAGGGATGTAAGTAACATTTACCAGATGAAGGCGAGTTTGCGCCCGAGTGATAGCGACGGCTGGCCAAAAAGTTCGAGATTGGTTAATGTACTTACATCCAATATAGTATATAACAATTTTCCCCCTCCCTGTATTGTATGTTTACAAGAAAATGCTGGATATATTTTTGGATTTTCATTATCGTTGCATTCGATAGCATTCTTATTAAATTATGAAGACAGCCGTGATCCGTTGCCAGAGCAACATAAGCAGTTTTTATTTCATCAACAACGTCAAGTTGACAATGCATAGCGAAAAGTTTGAAGAAGTCGAATTGTTTGATTCTGTGTGGACAAAATGGATGCTTCAGGCATAGAAGAATCAGCGAATATTGCTTGTTTATCTTTACTACCGGAAAAGTCGAAAAAAAGGTATAAAACAGCATATAAATTCTTTAAGAATTGTTACCAAAGCAAGAAGCCAAAGAAGAACGTCTGCAACGTTATTAGCAAATACTGGAGTTGATGTATTAGCTATCAAGCAACATGGTGGATGGAAATCCGCTACTATTGCGGAAAGTTACGTAGCTGAGAGCCTCAATAATAAAAAAGAAGTAGCGAATAAAATTTTATACAATAAGACTCAGCCAGAAGTCTCTTGCAGTGCTTCAACAGTGACAGAAACATTGGTTAGAAATGAAGGATCTGTGGAGTCAGAAAATGTAATACACATCGAGAAGAAATGAAAAAACGTGTTTCCAAATTTTGTTAATATTGTAAATAATTGTAATAATCATTAATGTTCATTTCAATTAATATCACCGGATTTTTGTAATATGTTGATGAAATCAAAAATTAAAGCTACTTATAATAATTTTAGATTATTATTTCCCTAGGGATGTAAGTTGACTTACATCCTGTCGTTAAGGGCAACCAATACCTTGTTGAGTAACTTTCACTTACGTCTGTCAAAGCAGTTTCAAAACAGGTTGCTTACAATACAGGGAGGGGGAAAAATTCATTCCTATCCCTAGGTAGATATCTTAATTTTTTCTGTCAGTGTCACTGGCCCTTGTTCGTTATATAATACACTCAAAATAAAACTGTCAGATAATTTAAATATGTGGCACTTTGAAAAATGTATTGCAAAAAAAATAATACTAAGTAATTCTAAACAATTTAGGTAATAGAACTTTTGCATAATTTTATCGCGAACATTTATCGTAAGTATAGTTTTTTCTGTAGGACGAACGGTTTTCGAGAAAAACGCAAAAAACTGCCAAATTGCACGTTGGGGGTGAGTTTAAGTGATGAAGCTCCCACTTGCTGCTTAGGAACTCTTTTGTTTTTGAAAGTACACCCGTAGGTAAGTATAATTCCCAAGTGGTAAAACTTTATTTATTTTTTTTCTATTATGCTAATATGAAGATTTTCAGTTTTCTGGAGATCTTCGGATTTTGTATTTTGACAAAGCTTTGTTCCTGAGAGAATAAAAATTTAATATTTTGAGTTAACTATGATATCATGTATATTTTTGTTTTCAGGACGCCTGTACAGCACGTACTTCGATAAACTCATGGTATTCTGTATAAAGTAACATCGCCACTACTACTCTTTGTTCTATATTTTCTAACGAGTTTGAAACCATCAACGGATACTATATTCTTAATGCTATGACCGTCATGGTTCGCGCATGACCAGCTCGTCCTATTAGCTACGTCAAGCCTACGTTGAGCCCGTGCTTCGACGAATGGTCAGCGTTTTCCAAGGCGATGTGTATATACGAGTTATTATGCATGTGCTCTTATGCTCTGTTGCGTAGGAGATTCAGTATTATCTGTTTTGCATTACAGACATTATAGGTATAGCAATAGATCACCAGAGACCATTTTAAAACTGACACAAAATTGCTTCAGTAAAGAAAGATGCGTAAAGGATTCTTTCTGCCTGTAAAACACATAGCAAATGAGATATTCAAAACAAAGTTCGGGAACGTGGCAGATGATATAGTACCAGATTTTAGCAATTCGGCAAACCAGAAACATCATGAAGGTGGCACATAAGGAAATTGATATATTAGTTAGATACTGATTTATTTTAAAATGTATAAACAAATTAGTTTATGATCAAATTTTCAAAAGATTTTATTGACTTAAATTGGAACATATTGTGACATAAACAAATGTTTTTTTATTTTTTTCTTTTCTTCTTCAGTTCTTAATCAACCACATAACAGCAATAACGGGTTGCCTGCTGCGAAAATAGATTTTGATACGTCACAGTGTTTTATAGAATACGGGATGTGGGACAACAATCAAAAAATCTTGCTAAATGCAAACAAAACCTAAAAATAACCTATAAGTAAAAAAAAATACAATATATCAATACCAATAATTGACAGATATATTTATATATCAGTACATAAAATTACAAATTAGGGAAAAATTGTAACGTAATATAGAATTAACAAGTAGAAGAGGTTCGTAGATTTAGGAGAAGGGGGCGTTAGCGAAACACTAGAACATCTGGAGTTATTGTCGCTTCTTCAGCTGTTGATAAAAATCGGCGAAACGTCATGAACTAAATACTCTTCTTTAAGGTCTTTTCGCCCTTATTATATCTTACAAGTTTGAAGTCAGTCTGTCACTTTCCGAAACAAAATGGGGCCATGGTTAAGGGGGCTATCCTCACTTTGGACACGCATTGTATGTACCAGTACCAGTTTAGCCTTATTCATTATTTTCTTTCATCACTTTGTGATAGCATTGAGAGATCACTGGGTAAAGATATATCTAAAGATTAATCAATGGAATTTTCAACGATTAAATATTGCTTAATTTCGTCATCATTTTGAAAGCTTTTTAGATACAATTTTTCTGTGGGTTGAAAGTTCAGGGTCAGCATTAATGCATAATGCAAAATTAATAATTAATTGTTTATCAATATTAATAATTTCAGCATTTTAGTTTGGGATTTTTAAAGATCCTTCTAGCCGTATTCTCGTCATTCGTTGATCCAAACCCTGGCTTTGGTTTGTCCAATAATAATGCCATTTTTGACTTAATTCTAACTGTATTTTTTTTCATCGTTTCGAAACGATGTTTTTGTTGTCGCGCCTTTGATCTGTCATGATTTAATTGGTAGACGATATGAAATGTGTAATAAACACTCAGAAAATATTATCCAACAATGCAAAGTGGACAAACCAAAGCAAAGATTTTCTCTAGAAAAGGTTTTGTTTATAAATGCTTCCGAATTCATCTCTTTCGGAGATGTCCCACATACGAAACACCTTGAAGAGTTTTCGATAAAATATTTCCCACACTGCCATCTAACATTTCAAAATTTATTTCTAGAAGCCTATTATTAAAATAAATTTAATAAGTTTCCAACTTATTTATTTTGGAGTTCATTTGAAGTTCCTCCTCAAGAACCAGTTCGGCCTTTTCTTTTATAAACGTAAATTTAACAGGCCTACAGAATAGAATTAAGGAAGGACGTAAATTGATCCTAAGGTTGTCACCCTTTTCTTCATCCATAGGGGAACTACAAATATATATTTATCAGTTTTTAAATTTTCAGAAAAGTTTTGCTTATAAAGACTATGCCCCAAGCTACCGTCATAATTTTAAAATGCTATACGTTGTTTTTTCGAGTAGTTTTGAAATACAGTTCTTGAATGTCAACTTTAGCTGATAAATCGTTTACATGTATATTTGTAGGAAGGTACTGTCTTTTATATTATGTCAATAAAGTTAAACTCGGGAAACAGAATTAATTTACGAAATTTACACTTATCTCATAATATTATTTTTTCTAACAGATAAGTCTAAATCCATATATAATCCTATGTCTGTTGAGGCTATAAAGATTTTTTTTTTAAGAACCGGTTGTGGAGCAGAAGTTGATATCGCGGCAGATCTTTATGCAGTAAAAGACTATTCTTCCGTTGTCATTTTTAAAACAATATCTTGTACCCTTCGTGTCTTTGTTTTTAAACATAGAGCTCGAAAATCCTTTTTTCCAAGATTATGTGTAACTTCCACAAATTTGATTGCAATTTGTTCATGAAATTCTGTGATAAGCTAATTGTATCGTTTAGCCAAACAACATGTCGTTTCTCAAAACACGAACGAATTCTATTACATCTCTTCCATGTTGTATTTAATTTTAAACAAAAATATATGCTAATATTTTTCATAGATTGTTCTAGCTCCTCGTCATTCTTGATATCATCTTGGCTTATATTTAAAAATTCTTTTATTTTCAAGTTTATTTTGCAAAATATTGAATCTTTTTTTCGTTGTTCCTACAATTAAGCTATACGTCAAACAGTTCCGCATGTTTTAAAATTATATTTCCCTCTAAAAAAATTATTTCAATATTAAAGGCAGTTTGGGGTAGATTCTCATTACAAAATTAAAAAGCACAGATTACAAATCTTTAAACATCCCAAAATTCACGAAGGTGTCTTTGAATGTATTTTAGAAAAATCTTGATTAGTTTGAAGTTGTTTATTTTTCATTTAATTTAACTCACAATAATTAACTGTATTCATAAAAACCTTACCAAAGTATTTTTCCCTTAAAATGTTATACTAATAAAATACATACCTTTATTAATTTTATCAGTAATTTGCACATTTGCACAATTTGATTGAGTATTTTTTTAACAATAAATCAACAGGTTAACACAAGCAAATATGAGAGTCGCAAACCAGCAGATGACGCAAAGGTAATTGTCATATTTTGTTAGCCTACTACGACAAACTTATCGGGTTGCTAAAGCATATTTTTATATTTTCGATATATTTGGACTTATTTTTCTCTAGATAGGGTAAAATTTTGGTGAAAGCCGATGATAACTTTTTCGATTTTTGTCCATTGCATGAAACACGTCTGTGCCTTCACTGCATCTGAAAGCAGGTACGTAGAATACCAGCTATCATCACTGATGATCAGCGCTGAGAGTCAGTGCTGCCCGTACGCTCTACTCGCTGCTAGTGAGCTGAGATAACAACTGATCCCGTTTCGCCAATTCACACGATCGCAAATTAAGGAACTTCGTGGGGTTTAGCTGTCGCCGCTCGCCGCGAGAGTTGCTAATCAACCAAAACCAGTGGATGCAATGTTTATTTATTAATTAATTGTCATGTTTTTATGTTTGTCACAGGTAACAAAAAGCATTCAGACGATTAATTTATTCAGTTGTGATGTATTTTATATCAAGATTCAAGAAACCTATACTAAAAAAACTTATTTTTGTCGTCTTCATGCGCCTCACAAAACAAATTATTATTTGTATATAAATATAAAACTAATATTTTTTTTTTCTAAAAAAAGTTCTTTTCGAATACCCTTAAGCTGTTTCAGGACTTGATCATACCCATTGTTTATTTTGAATGACCTGATATTGAAAATTTTGAGCAAAATGAATAATACGCTCGTATAAGAAGAATACAGAGGGAGTCCCAAAATTAAAAGTACAAAATAGAACTGCAAAGTCCTAGGATAAAAATATTGAGAATTGGCCTAAGTTAGTTTAGTTCAAAAGTTAATAATTTATAACTGAGATTCAGGGTTTCCAAGTGATTTTTTCATTTTCGATTTTCCTAATTAATTTATTTTCTAAGCAATAATTTTCCAGGAAATTTAAAGATTGGGAGTTTTTTGAAGTGAGGAATTTGAATTTGTTGATAAATCATTATTATTATTTTTAATAAAATTATAATTATTAATAATTTATGTCAATAAACAAGGAAAAAAGTTGGAAAGTTTACCGATATGCATAGATTAATATACTGATGTCACTACTAAAAGTTCCATATTATTTCACGTCTCGCGCTACATTCAAACAAAACAGCCGTTGCCATCCGATACTAGAACACGTTCGGCTAAAAGGATCAATTGTTGCCTCTGGTTACTAGCCGCGAGTGTACGACTCCATGTAAAACGGCTCTTAGACCTTAAATTGCATAAGTCAGGTTTCAGAATCATCTAATATATAAATATTTTTGTGTCTAATATATTTCCGAATTTTGGTCATTTTTATAATAGGTTTAATGGGCAATGTCTTGGCAAGTTTACTTGAGTTCCATGAGAACCAATATGAATAAAAATATATCACTTTTTTTACACTAAACAAGCTTCACTACTATTCGCTTGTGCCGATGTAATGATCCAAATCACAGGATCACCTTCAGTTTTCCTGACTAAAATCACGGATATATATTTCGCTATATTTATCTGTGCTAGAATATTGTCATCTTTACACTATACATATTTGAATCTTACATTCTGAAATTCTGCTTTCTGAGAAATATTTGTCGATTTTGTATTTGCGGCAACACCACATTTATCGATGTCCAGAATGATTAATATCCACATTTTTGTTACGTTTTAAATTATCTATTTTTTACCAATAACATTGTATATGGTGTATTTTGACATCTCAGCGTTTTCGGCAAACTCCTGACGACAGTGCTGGCGACGCTAACCCGAACAAACATCATGCTGAGTTTATTTCGTAAGGTGGTCATAAAGTTTAACCCTCTTTTAGGGAAGGTAAGTAAACAAAACTATTCCAGAAGCCAAATGGCTCTAATTGGGCTAAGATATTACTACTGCGAAATTTAACTAAAAATATATCCGTGTAAGCGGTTAGGTCGAATGTTATTTATTCTGGAGTATTGATAGAAGTGCAAGCTGAAGGAAGTTGATTTCTGATGGAAGTTATTCGAATTTCAATTGTTCATGTATTAATTAATTTTGGAGTTTTATATTAGAATTATTTTTCAGTAGGCATTTTCTGTTCTCTAAATTAGTACATAGACATTAACCAAAACAAAAATTACTTGACACAACCTTTATTAAAAGTCGATATAAACGGTCATAGTCACGCTGTTGTAGGCTACCGGCTGGATTCTTTTCTAGCTAGTGTACGCGGTATGATATTGAGGTTGTTTTTTTCATGTTATTGTATAAAACACCAGATTTCGATTAACATTTGGTAGTACGAATTTTACTGAACTTCAAAGGCTGACTTTTTGCTATATATATATATATATATATATATTTTTTTTTTTTTGTTAAAAATTCTTGGGTACTGGTTTATTTTCTTAAAAAAATTATTTATTTCCTTAACGTTTCGCGCTTCATAGAGAGCTTTTTCAAAAGAATATTATTGGCCTGTAAATTCAATTGAGGTAAATTAAAATCTAGGCATCTAGGAGAATATTTTTACTCAAGTGTAAACACACAAACACAGTTCCAAAATTCCTAGATTTTAATTTACATCAAATCGAATTTACAGGCCAATAATATCCTTTTGAAAAAGCTCTCTATGAAGCGCGAAACGTTAAGGAAATAAATAATTCTTTTAAGAAAATAAACCAGTAACCAAGAATTTTTAACAAAAAAAATATTGGACAAGGTTTAAGAAAACGCAACAAAAAAAAAAAAAAAAAATATATATATATATATATATATATATATATATATATATATTTATATATATAGTAGAAAAAGGATTTTTGTGGGATGACCCCTAAAGCAATGGAATTTGGCTAACTATAGGCACGTGTTTCTGACTTTAGGTCTTCATCAAAACGGTCAACTAGTTGAGAGACGAGTACAACTAGCGCCAAAATGAGTACACAAACCAACACCAGAGTCAACAACAGGAGCAAAACCGACATTTGTGATTACCACGAGAACATCCGAAATCTTCGCCGGACTTGATACTCTATTTACCACGGAACAGCATATAGCCACCTGTGGCGAAACTCATAACCTAAGAGTAGAAAATTAAAAATAGGAAAATATCAACGCTTTAAGAACTAGTATATAGTAGAAAATGGATTTTTTTTGGGATGACCGCTAAAGCAATAGAATTTGGCTAACTATAGACACGTGTTTCTGACTTAAGATCTTCATCACTACAGTCAACTAGTCGTGTACAACTATCGCCAAAATGAATACACAAAACAACACCAGAGTCACCAACAGGAGCAAAAACATTTGTGATTACCACAAGAACATCCGAAATCTTCGCCGGAATTGATACTCTATTTACCACGGAACAGCATATAGCCACCTATGGCGAAACTCATAACACAAAAGTAGGAAAATATTAACGCGGCAAAAACTAGTATATAGTAGAAAATTGATTTTTTTTGGGATGACCGCTAAAGCAGTGGAATTTGGCTAACTATAGACACGTGTTTCTGACTTAAGATCTTCATACTACTACATTAATAGTAAATGGTAACTCTGTATTGCGTTTAGCTATGTAACGGCGCAGCGATATGGCAAATAATAAGAGGGCTTTTTAAGTTCGTTTCGGGTACAAAACTCATCTGATTTAAAAGCATAACATTTATTTATTGTCAAATCACGCATCCCTGAAAAATTAGGCAGTGTTTTTAAAATAAAGCGAAACGATATACCTTCCAAAATTATCGTGCTTATTGCAAAGAAATGTAAGTACCCAGTATTCTTGCGAAATAAATATACCCATTTAAACATATCTGAAAATAGTATTCAGAGCATCGTCGGGTTCATTAATTTTAAAAAATGTTGGAAAATAAATCACTCCTGAGTAAAACGCCTATTTTGCCCGGAAAATAAATCACTCCTGAGTAAAACGCCTATTTTGCCCGGACTAGAAGCGTTCATCGGCGTTAACATGAAATATGAATCTAGGAATCTAAGGGCAACGAAGTTGTAAGTGCATATTTTTTATAAAATTACAGCGTCGGTATTAAGTACAGAACCATCTTGTCCTCAAGGTTTTATAGCGAGCGTATTACTGCCCTTATTTACTTAAGTTTTCATAGAACCGATTCCGTTTATTTCAAGAGATTATTTATTTTTAGACAAACCTAAACGATTTTCAGATTTAAGCGAAATAAATGACGTTATATTTTCGGAATCTAAAAGAAACTAAAAGTTTGGGTCATTTCTCTATGTTTACTGGTTCTTCTGGACTGTATAATAATCATTTTGAGAAAAATCGTTGCAGTAAAACTTTATTTTTACATACAAAATTGGAATAAAACTAACAACAAATTGTAATCGACGTTTTCATGGCTGTTTCGTTCGTAGAGAGAGAGAGCGAGAGCGTCGGCGACGGCTCGTGAAGTTTTCGCACCAGGTTTAAAGGCGACGTTGTCACGTTGTAAGGGTTTTCTTAACATCCTCCCCCCTTTGGACGGCACATCAGGCTTCTAAAAGGAATCTGCATCTTGAATTGGAAGAGGGCAAATTTTGGAAATGCACCTTTTGTAAATTCCATTAGACGTCTTGACTGTAACGACTCGCACCATACCATCATCACCGGGATGTACATTGGTAATCCTTCCAAGTATCCATTTACATGGAGGTAAATTGTCATTTTTGAGTACCACTAACTGTCCAACTTCAACGTTAACATTTCCGTTTTTCCATTTGTGTCTTTTCTGTAAATCAGCCAAGTAGAACAACGACCATCTTTTCCAAAAACTGTGATTAAGTTGTTGCAGCAACTGGAATTTTGACAGACGATTTATTTTAACGTTCTCGCCAAAACTTGGATCTGGCGGTGTTGACATTGATTGGCCAATTAAGAAATGGGCAGGAGTAATAGGGCAAAAATCACTAGGGTCAGAAGACATCAGGTAAAGGGGCCTTGAGTTTAGTGTGGCTTCAATCTGAGCAAGCAGAGTAGAATATTCTTCATAAGTTAGAATAGTATTACCTATTACACGAATCAAATGAAATTTGATTAGTTTAACATGGGATTCCCACAACCCTCCAAAGTTAGGACTATTTGGCGGGATAAAGTGCCAAGTGATACGTTCGCGTACACAAAGAGTAACAAACTCATCTTGGGAATCTTCCAAAAATTTATAAAGTAAATTAATCTCTTTATGAGCTCCAACAAAATTGGTAGCATTATCTGAATATAGGTGTTTCGGAGTACCACGGCGAGCAGCAAATCGCCTAAACATAGACAGAAACGCTTCACTAGTCAAGTCCGTAACTAACTCTAAGTGTATACACTTTGTTGCAAAGCATATAAATAAACAGATATAAGCTTTAAACGTTTTATAAGCACGGCCTTTTCTATCTCGAATGATTACAGGACCAGCGTAATCTAATCCCGTTGTTAAATATTTATTGTAAACCTCCACTTAATAATCATTCCTTTGCTACATTGCCCGCCCCCCCCATTGGCAAGAGCGAGCTGAAAAGAGAGAAAAATAGAGAGTGTGTATGGGTAGACGTGTGTTTAATTTCTCCCCATTTTTCAGCGTTTTCCCAAAGCAAACAAAAGTTGTGTATATTCAAAACATGGTCCTTCGAGCCGGATGTGTATTCCAGTAAAATTGTGTTGTGTAGTGCCCAAAAAAGATTGAACACTTGTAAAATCAAAGTAACACCCGTTAACTTAACCTATTCATTTTGCCGGCGATTGCGTCATTCGAGTAGGACCGGTCGGTCATAGCGACAGCGAGGCGTCTCAAGCCGTGACGTTGGAAATCCATCGAAGCAAGATTAAGTGGGTATTCCTTCTTGTATCCTTTTTTCCTAATTTTATTCTATTGGATTCTGGTAAGTTTGTTCCTTATATATTAGTAACTGTTGCATCTTCTACCTTTTTCTTGATTTGGGGTTTCTCTAAACTAGTGAGGATGAGTGAAGAAGAGACTCTAAAGAAGTTGTATAAACAAAGGGGTGGTTATAAGGGGCGACAAACTCTATTTAAAAAGTATGTTGAGGATCTTAAAAAATCCATATCAGGAAAAGAAATTTGTAGTTTAGAGCGTGAAATTATCATAGAATTAGAAAGCCGCTTAGATGAATTTTCAACTCTTTTTTCGAAGTATGAAGAAACACAGACCGAAATAGAAACATTAACAGATAATATAGATCAAGAAATTAAAGAAAGATCAGACTTTGAAAATAGTTATTTTAAAATGAGTTCGCAAGTAAAAACTATAATTAAAGAATTTTATGACAGTAAAAAAGAACGTGAGCTTGGTTCCATTTCTAGTGTCTCAATTCATAATCAGAATTTTAATAGCGTACAGGGAATTAAGCTCCCCCCAATTAATTTACAGAAGTTTTCTGGGGAATATAAAAATTGGCTTGAGTTTCGAGATTTGTTTATTTCTCTAGTACATTCCAATATGTCAATCCCTAATATACAAAAATTCCATTATCTGAAGACATCGTTGGAAGGTGGTGCTGCTCAAGTCATTCGGAGTATCGAACTGTCTAGTGACAATTATGTAATAGCTTGGAATACCTTGCTCAGTAGGTACAACAATCCTCATATTCTAATACAGAATCATGTAAAGGCCCTTTTTTCAATACCAGTGGTATCTGAAGAGTCGGCTGGGAGTTTGAGAACTATGGTAGATACCATTTCTAAGCATATTCAATCACTAAATTCATTAAATGAGCCAACTGACTCTTGGGATACTCTGTTGATATATCTTTTCTCCACTAAATTAGACAAAAAAACTGCTCGAGATTGGGAAGAAAAGCGAGTGAGTAATTCTGTCTCAGTAAATAGTAACAAAATCCTTACTTTAGAGGACTTTAAAAACTTTTTGAAGCAAAAGGCAGATTTGTTAGAAACTTTAGAGTGTTCAAAGGCCTCACCTAGGTATCATAAACAAGGTTATTCAAGTAGGTCTTTTTCTGTCTTTGACAAATCAACAGAAAATAAAGACTTAACTACAGTGTGTAGCAATTGCAAGAGTAACCATTTTATTTTAAACTGTGAACATTTTATAAAACTTTCAGTCAGTGATAGGGTAGAAAAAGTAAAAAGGTTAAGATTATGTTTTAATTGTTTAAGACAAGGTCATGCTTTAAAGGACTGTCGAGGTCAAGTGTGTAGGAAATGTGGTCTTAAACATAATACACTTTTACATTATAATAAACGTTTCAATAAATCAAGTGAGAGCCATCCTCATGATTCAGAGTGGGAAAATACTAATAACAATTCTAAGTCTAATAATGCAGAGAATGTTGAGAGTGTAATGTCCTTGCAAGCAATCAATAGTCAGGTGTTGTTACAAACAGCTTTAGTGTTAGTGTCTGACTCTGAGGGAGCCCCAAGAGTCTGCAGAGCAGTGTTAGACTCAGGGAGTCAAATTAACCTTTTAAGCGAAGCTTGTGCTACGAGGTTAAATTTGAAAAAATCTGAATGGCCTACCTTAGTTACAGGGGTTGGTGAGAAAATGACTAATTTAAATTACCGGTGTCAGATAAAATTGCAATCCTTGCTGAATCAATTTGAGAGTGAGATTTCTTGTGTTGTAATACCAAAAATAAGTGGAAACTATCCTGCAGTCAATATAAATATTTCAAATATAAAAATTCCTAGGCATATTCGTCTAGCTGATCCCAGTTATTATAAGCCAAGTGACATAGACCTTTTATTAGGAGCTGGTGTCTATTTAAATCTATTGTGTATAGGTCAGGTGTGTTTAGGAGATGGTTTACCCACTCTACAAAAAACTAAATTTGGATGGGTTATAGGTGGTGAGATAGGAGTGAATGACAAAGAGTGTTTATCTTATCAGTGTAATCTTATTTCTAACCTTGAATTACATAACCAGCTTACCGATTTTTGGAAAATTGAGGAAAAGGGCAATGAAGATAAATTGCTCTCAATAGAAGAAAAGACTTGTGAGAAAATGTTTTGTGATACAACAAAGAGGGATAGTGATGGACGGTTTGTGGTGCAGATCCCTTTCAAGGAGTCTGTGTCATTACTAGGTGATTCTAAGCAACAAGCTATGAATAGATTTAAATCTTTGGAGAGAAAACTACAGGGTAATTTAAAATTGCGTCAAGGGTATTTTCAGTTTATGCGAGAATACTTATCCTTATCCCATATGAGAAAGGTGAGTGAGAGAGATGATATGAATGTGCAAGAGTCTTCTCGTCAAACATTTTATTTCCCACACCATGGTGTGATAAATGAAAAAAGTCCTACCACAAAATTAAGAGTGGTGTTTGATGGATCAGCTCAGTCTGATTCTGGAGTGTCCTTAAATGATCTTCAGTTTGTGGGACCGACCTTGCAGGATGACTTGTTTTCTGTTGTACTGAGATTTAGGCAACACAATATTGTGGTGTGTGCAGACATTGTTAAAATGTTTAGACAGATACAGGTGGATCCAGCCCAGTGGAGCCTTCAAAGGATTTTGTGGAGAGAAGATCCTACACAAAAATTAGAAACATATGAGTTGACTACTGTGACATATGGGACTGCATCAGCACCCTATCTTGCTGTGAAATGTCTTCAGCAATTGGCTCACGAGTTTAAAAATAGTCAGCCAGAAATATCCAGAGTTATCAGTAGAGATTTTTACATGGACGATCTCATAACAGGGTCGGACTCGGTGGAGGCTACAAAAAAAATGTGTGACAGCATTATTGATATTTTAAGGACTGCATGCTTTGAGCTTCAAAAGTGGACTTCGAACAATTCTAAGGTTTTAAATCATTTGAGGTCAACATATTCCAAGTCTGTGTTGGTTTTCAATGAAAAGGATAAAACAAAAACTTTAGGACTGTATTGGTCAGGAAAAAAAGATGTATTGATGTATAGCATTGCCGAAATTGATGATGAGGGTCCAGTAACAAAAAGAACTGTTTTATCTGGGATATCAAGGATATTTGATCCTTTAGGTTTATTGGGTGCTTCTGTAATACTATCAAAAATTATCATGCAGCGGATATGGTTGTGTAAGTTGTCATGGGATGAAAGTCTTCCAAGTGATTTGGACAGCAAATGGAGAACCTTTAGAGCAGATCTTGGGATGTTAAATAAATTAGAAATTCCCAGACATGTATTAGTGTGCAAGCCAGTTAAGGTGTCACTTCATGGATTTGCTGATGCATCTGTAGTAGCCTATGGTGCATGTGTGTATCTTCGATCAGTGAGTGAATCTGGGGAAGTATGTGTGAGGTTACTGTGTTCAAAAACAAAGGTAGCACCTTTAAAGACAATTACTGTACCAAGGTTAGAACTTTGTGCTGCATTAGTGTTGGCTAACCTGGTTGATAAGGTGAAAACCTCATTGTCTCTAAAAATTGACTCTTTTGTGTATTGGAGTGACTCGACTGTGTGTCTGAATTGGATTCAAACTCAACCTAATATTTTGCACACCTTTGTAGGAAATCGTGTTGCGCAAATACAATCTTTGTCTCATCCTGGGGATTGGAACCATATCAGCACTAAAGACAATCCCGCAGACTTCCTGTCAAGAGGTGTGAACCCAGGCAAGTTGGTGGATTGCAAGGTTTGGTGGTCGGGACCTCCTTGGCTTTCTAAACCCAAAGAAGAGTGGCCTGATTCTACATTTAATCGTGAAACATGTATTCCTGAGGTCAAGAAATACCAGAACGTGCTTAAAGTCGAAAGGGAGGAGTTTTTGTCGTTTGCAAAATTTTCCTCATTTCAAAAAATGATTCGTGTTTGTGCATATTGTATTCGGTTTATAAATTCATGTCGTACAAGGGTGAGAGCTACTGATGAGTTCCTGTCAGCTTTAGAACTACAACATACGGAAGAAATTTTAATTAAGTTAGTGCAGAAGGAGATGTTCCCAGAAGAAATACAAATTCTGTCGAAACAGAAATCTTTAAATAGGGGTCCTTTGATAAGATTAAATCCTTTTCTAGACAAGGAAGGGGTTCTTAGAGTTGGGGGAAGATTGTCTCTCTCAGAGTATGGATATGATAAAAAACATCCTGTTGTTCTTTTAAGCAAACATTATTATACAAACCTATTATTTCATTATGAGCATAAGCGTCTTCTACATGCGGGACCTCAACTTCTACTTGCATCAATTAGAGAAAGGTACTGGCCTATTGGGGGCAGAAATTTATCAAGAAAGGTTGTGCATGACTGTGTAAGGTGTTTTAAGGTGAAACCCGTGATAAAAAATCCAATAATGGGATTACTTCCCAGCGACAGAGTTAAACCAGCACCTCCCTTCTCAACAACTGGGGTTGACTATGCCGGTCCTTTGTTGGTCAGAAACAAAAAGGGTCGAGGTAGTACTAAGGTAAAGTGCTATGTAGCTCTGTTTATTTGCTTTATTACTAGGGCGATCCATTTAGAACTTGTGAGCGAACTAACAAAGGAAGCATTTATTGCAACTTTCAATAGGTTTATCAATCGTAGAGGCAAACCAGTAAATGTGTTCTCAGATAATGGAACTAACTTTGTAGGAGCGAAAAATGAATTAGAAGCTATCGGTCTTTTTCTCAAACAAAATTATAATAAATTAAGTCAATCCATTAGCAATCAAGGTATCAACTGGAAGTTTATTCCAGCCTTTTCTCCTCATTTTGGGGGGCTTTGGGAGGCAGGCGTAAAATGTTGTAAAGCCCATTTAAAGAGAGTGTTAGCCAATGCTTGTTTAACTTTTGAAGAGTTATACACCGTCCTTACTGGGATAGAGGCAGCCTTAAACTCGAGGCCAATTACTCCTTTATCCTCCGATCCTAGTGACCTCTCCCCCCTTACCCCAGCCCACTTTTTGATTGGGAGACCTTTAACGTCACTTCCGGAGAAGGATTTGCGAGAAGAGAGGGAACCGGGTTTGTCATATTTCAAGAAAATACAAAAGTTGAAGCAACACTTTTGGACTAGATGGTCCATGGAATATATATCAGAACTACAAGTACGTCAAAAATGGAACAGTTCCTCGAATCGTCAAGTGTTAAATCCAGGAGCTATGGTCCTTATTAAGGATGACAATTCCATGCCATTGCAATGGCCTCTGGGAAGAATTGAAGCAGTGCACAAGGGTCCAGATGGTATTGCTCGAGTTGCCAGTGTCAAAACCATGCGTGGGACTGTCAAGCGCTCCTTTGCCAAACTGTGTCCTCTCCCCCTGGGAACAGAGTAGCAAGAACACCACTAAGATTGTGTAAAACATTAATTGTGTACATGTTTAAGTTTTTAAATGTATTTGTTTCAATATTTTATGAATTTGTTGAAAGGTTAACCTTGTCAAGGTGGGGGGCATGTTAAATATTTATTGTAAACCTCCACTTAATAATCATTCCTTTGCTACATTGCCCGCCCCCCCCATTGGCAAGAGCGAGCTGAAAAGAGAGAAAAATAGAGAGTGTGTATGGGTAGACGTGTGTTTAATTTCTCCCCATTTTTCAGCGTTTTCCCAAAGCAAACAAAAGTTGTGTATATTCAAAACACCCGTATTGTAGAATGGTTGTGAAATTTGCACTCTGTTTTTAGGCAAATCTGCCATAATTGAACTAGCTGGTTTGGGTTTTACTCGAAAACACTTCACGCAATTTCTGACGGTTATTTTCGCAACACTCATACCAGAAGTTGCCCAGAAATGTTGACGTACAGTAAATAATAAAAGCTGAGCACCTGCATGTTGTAAACGCAAATGCCCTGACTGAAAACTCAATTTTGTGAACTTATGTTTACCATCTAACAATATTTTTTCATCAAATGACAGAGATGAATGTTTAAGTCTCCCACCAACTCGCATAAGACCATCACTGTCCAAAAATGGATTTAGAGAAAGTAATCTATGTTTTTTATTTAGACTTCTATTATTTTTAAGTGTAGAAATCTCAATGGAAAAGCAAATATTTTGCGCACATTTAACCAAACTTTTTATACTACTTTCTAATTCTGAAACAGTAAGAGGTCCAACCCTTCGTGTCTTATTTTTTATTAAATCAATGAATCTCAAAGCATACGCAAACACGCGTTTAAGTTTATTTAATGAAGAAAACTTGGCAAAAATTGGTAAAAATGCATCATTTTGAGTGAGGTACTTGCAACAACCTTGCAATTTTTTCGAAGTTCTGGAATATCCAGAGCTAAATTAGGAGAAAACTCCCGTGGCCAATCAGCAGCCTCATACAGGAACTGTGGACCATTCCACCAAATATCACACTTATACAAATCATCAGGATACACACCACGTGATGCAATGTCAGCAGGGTTATTTTTTGTATTGACGTAACTCCATTTTTTTGCATCAGTTAACTTTTGAATTTCGCAGATCCGATTACCCACAAAAATTTGCAATTTATTTGCATTTGCAATAACCAACTTAGTACGATTTGAGAATCGCACCAATAGAACTCGCTATATTTGGAGTCGAAAGACTCTGAAACATGTCTCATTAAACGAGCAAGTGTCACAGCTCCACACAACTCTAATTTTGGTACAGTTAAAACTTTCACAGGAGCTACTTTGGTTTTTGAACACAACAATCGGACAGTTACATTCTTATAACAATCAACTGTTCTAAAATACACTGCTGCACTATATGCCTGCAAACTTGCATCACTAAACCCATGTAACTCAACACTCGTGGCTTTATCACACATCACAAATCGAGGAATCTTTAATTCATTTAAAATACATAATCGTGAATGAAAATAGTCCCACTGTTTACTTAAGTCTGTAGGTACATTATCGTCCCATCCCAATTTAAGAGACCAAAGCTTTTGAATTAAAATCTTTACTAAAATTATACATGGACTCACAAGTCCCAATGGGTCATATATTCTCGCAATACAACTTAATAGATTTCTCTTAGTAGATTTTGATTCAACTGAAAATACTTTTATAAGACAATAAATCTTGTTGGCTAAGCCACTGAATTCCCAAAGTTTTTATTCGATCATTTTCCCTCAAATCTAAAATACTGAATGTTTCTAATGTATCTTGGACACTTTTCAAAATTTTATCACTATTTGATGCCCATTTTCTAAGAACAAAAGATGCGGATTTTAAAATATTTGATATTTGTTGACAAACTACAATCCCCTGTTCTTCATTGTCAAATCCAGTTATCAGATCATCCACGTACATATCACGATCGATTAATTTTGATGCAACTGAATAATCACTTGAATTTTCGGAAGCTAATTTTTTAATACATTTTATGGCTAAATAAGGCGCACTACAGGTGCCATATGTTACTGTTTGTAATTCGTAGAAACAATAATCCTCATTGGGCTCTGAACGCCAAATTATATTTTGAAGATACCTCTCATCAGGGTGAATAAGAATTTGTCGCACATCTTTGCAATATCCGAAATAACAAAAAATTCCAAAAATATCATTCTGGATGGCTGTCCAGGATATTGTAAATCATTTAATGATTTCCCAGATTTTGTTTTTACTGACGCGTCAAAGACGATTCGAACATCGGTTGTAAGACTGTCCTCCCGAACCACCGCAAAATGAGGTAAGAAACACCTAAATATAGAATCAGGATTTTTCAGTTGTCGCATATGGCCTAATTCGCTATACTCATTTATAAATTGAGAATATTTCGTTTTTAAAAAATCATTATTGATTAGCTTCTTCTCTTGGTAATTTAATCTTTTAATAGCTATATCTTTTGATTCGCCTAACTCTGTAGGACTTAATTTTAAAGGAAACCTAACCACGAATTTTCCAGAAATATCCCTGGAAACCGTCGCATTAAATTAATCTTCGCAGATCTTTTCTTCCTGCGTCAATTGTGGCTTGTCTTGTCTAACTTCTTCTATAGACCAAAATCGTTCTAAATCATCATTTACAATAAAATTACAAATTGTACCTCTCTTTTTTACTGGCATACCTATAGATCCTGATAGTACATATCCAAAGACTGTATTAATTAAATAAGGTTTATCTTTCCCTAACAAAATTTTACCCTCACCTATAAGATTCCAAAATAAGTCGGCGCCTATCAAAATATCTACACGTTTAGAATTATTAAAATCTGGATTTGCCAACTTAATGTCTGTTGGGATAGCCCACTCTGCTACATTAATCTTAAAAGAAAGTAAATTTTCTGTAATCTTTGGAACTACTATGCATGATATATTAGTTTCAAAATTGCTATTAATTGATCTGAGCAACAAATTACATTTAAATTTTAAACTTGAGCAAGCACTGCTGTTAATTCCAGAAATAGCGATATTAGTATCTTGCAATGGTAAACCTAACTCTTTACAAAACGATTCAGATATAAACGAACACTGACTTCCCGAATCTAAAATAGCATGGGCTTTTTTAAATTGTTTATATCTGTCTTGCACATTTACAATAGCTGATGACAGTAAAACATACTGTTCATTATTAACATTTGTTCAAATTACTGAGGAACCATTAAACTGTGTTCCTTGATCATCATCAAAGAGGATTTTCAATTTTTTCCTGCTCTCCCTTGGGTGCCTCATTTTTATCAGATTTCTTATAATGTAAAAGCGAACTATGCCTTGCACTGCATAATTTACAATTTTCCCCTTTACATTTTGAAAAGTGTCCAGGACACAAACAATTGCTGCAAAGTTTTAATTGTTTAACTTTCTCCCATCTTTCACAAACTGTTAATTGTAGAAACTTTTCACATGAATAATTTAAATGTTTTTGTTTACAAAAATTGCATAATGTGTTGTCGTTTATAAGAAAAGAATTGCGCTTCCTGTATCCTAAATTGTTTTGACTTTTCGGTTGATCTTTTTGTTTAAAAGTCATTTCAAATGTATCGAGAAAATCAGCTCTATTCTTTAAAAAATCAAAAAATCTTGTTAGACTCGGTACCGACTTGTCAGTACGTGATTGTTCCTACATACGATTTGTATTTTTGTCAAGCTTTAAAGATATCATATACACTATTACTACGTCCCAATACTCAGTTGGTAGATTTAAAATTTTTAACGCTCTTAAATGCTGATTTACAGTGTCTATTAACCCTCTTAAACCTAAAGCTGATTCTTTAAACATAGGCTCAATATCAAATAACGATTTCAAATGATGATTCACCAGGAGCCTTGAATTATCAAAGCGATCACACAATAATTGCCAAGCATTTCTATAATTGTGAGCAGAAAACTCTAAACTCTAAATAATCTTAAGTGCTTCTTCACCCAAACATGACCTTAAATAATGGTACTTCTGTATATCTGACAAAGAACTATTGCTATTAAAAAGTGCCTCAAAAGTATCTTTAAATTCAAGCCATTTGTTAAACTCGCAATTAAAAGTAGGACATTTAATTGGAGGCAAGCGAATAGCGCTATCCGCAATGCCAAAATTGTCTGTCGGAACTTGGTTCGACTGACTGTGATGTGATAGAACTGCAACACTTCTATCAGATCGGACAGAAACTGCCTCATCACTACTTTCATTATCATTAATGCAAAACTTATATTTTTTGATAATTATCCTAGCCTTTGCCAATATATCAGAAAATCTATCAGTAAATTTACTCCTAACATCATAGTGCTTTTCAAGCTCTTCCTCAGAACAAGTTAGTTCAATTTCTAATTGTACAGTTTCAAACTGATTTTCTAAAAGCTCATATTTACTGAAACGATGATTTAAATCGAATATACATCTTACATCTAACTCCGCTCCAGCTACGAACTTGACACGCAAAGGTTCGATAAATTTCTCGAAATTATCTAACTGCAGCTCAAAGCTTTTACGCCTTCTTATTAAAACATCTAATTGCGACATTTCGAATTGTAATCACAAAATCAATGTACAATAATAAATATAAGCAAACCTGGAAAATTTCTTCAATGAATCGAGTACTCTGTTAACTTTTAAATCAAAACAATCTTTATTGTACTAATACTGGTGTTCAGATACGATGTAACACTTTAAATCGCTCAAATATCAAAAGAAACAAATAATCACTTTGAGTAAGTATAAGAAAACTCTATAATAGACATTACTCAAATGTTTTAATCAAAAAATTGTAATCAAACCACATAATAATAGCAGAACATAATGCACAACAAACTTACAAATTTTAAGTTTAAATTGAATTGTAATCAAGTAATCGAAAACTCAAATTGAATTGGCAACACTGCGAATCAAGAAATAAAATGCAAGTGTTAACGTAGTTGCCTACCCCGAATATTAATCTACTTTGCGGTGGACCAAATCAAATAATCACAACAATGTACGTAATCATGAAATTAAATAAATTAATATTTGCAAGATCGATACATTTTACTACTTTACCCTTTGTAAAACGACATAAATGAAATAATTCACTTGCGAGACTAAGCTCTCACTAAATCAAAATAAAATCAATGATAAATTAGGAAAATAAAAGGAATGAAATTGGCCTACTTGTTTAATGGCGATCTAGCAGTCGGGAATTGAATCACTTTTCTTGCTTTTATTCGGCATCGATGGACCAAAAACTATGTTTACTGGTTCTTCTGGACTGTATAATAATCATTTTGAGAAAAATCGTTGCAGTAAAACTTTATTTTTACATACAAAATTGGAATAAAACTAACAACAAATTGTAATCGACGTTTTCATGGCTGCTTCGTTCGTAGAGAGAGAGAGCGAGAGCGAGAGCGTAGGCGACGGCTCCTGAAGTTTTCGCACCAGGTTGAAAGGCGACGTTGTCACGTTGTAAGAGTTTTCTTAACACTCTATTATCAATAATACTGACAAGCGTGGTAGAAAGCCAAATCCCTTCGTCCGCTACTCCGGTATCTGCTAATATATATATATATATATATATATATATATATATATAATTTTTTTTTTTTTTTGGTTTTCGATTTTCTTAGGGTCCTTATAAAAGTAAGATGTGTTTATGTTCTTATTCACATATTTATTAACGTTTCGGCCTATTTTGACCTTCAGAATACATTGAAGTTAGAAACTAAAAAAATTTTAACTCTTAAATCATGTTCTGTGTTGTACAATTTTTTACTTTTACTTACTTAGGAACAATCAATCTAGCAAAATGCATTACTTCAGTCATAAACTATAATTTCCTGGATAATCTCTCACAAAACATAAATTAGTTTTAGTCATTACACGTAAGTACATTTAACACGACGTTTACTATGACAATCCACAATAGTAAAATAAAAACAGTAAACAGATATGGGACAGAGAAATTTTCGGACTGAATGTCCATGTGAGATTATTATTGTTATTGCTATGGGTGACTTCTTTTGTAAATTTTTTCTAAGATTTAATTAGATTATAAGGTATCTGCTACACAAAACTGGAATTCCTTTTAAATATTATTATTTTAGGATGTTGTAATATATTTTACTACGATGTTTTATTTCGGTTTTTGAGTTTATAGCGTTCGGGTTATTTTTAATTTCAATCATTTCCAAAAACTCTCGCTTTTTTGTATGATTTTGTGTTCTTAATATCTTAGTGTTTTCATAGTTAAAAGTATGATTTTTTTATATAACAAACCTTAACACCAAAACTAAAGATGACCTGCGGTCACAATGTTGTAATATCATAACAAACCATAAAAATAATTTCAATAAGTCAAAATACACTTCTAATAAACAACACAAAACAATCTTAAATAAAATGGAAAACAAAAACATACCTAAAGAAAAACAAACAATTAAAAGTCTTAAAATCAAATAAGACAAACAAAACCGTAATAATGCTAGAAGATGAATACGACAAAAAAATCAAACTTTTACTTCAAGACAACAACACTTATAAACAATTTAAAAACGACCCTACACAAATATATCAAAAAAAGAACAACGAATTAATATCACGCTGGGAAAACAAAATGTATATTTCTCCACAAACAGCAAAACAACTTAAAATTGAAAACGCACAACCCCGAAGAATTTATGGTTTACCAAAACTCTATAAACAAGATATTCCTCTTAGGCCCATCGTGTCATGTATACAATCACCTTTAAAAAACCTTTCAAAATTTCTTAAAAACTTAATTCAAAAATTATAAATCAAAATAATTACTATATCAAGGATTCTATAGATTTTAAAAACAAAATAAAAAATGTGTTTTGCCAGATAATTATATACTAATATCTCTAGATGTAATATCCTTAAACACAAACATACCTGTACAACTGGCAAAGGAAATTATTAGAAAAAAGTGGAATAAACTTAAAACATATACTGATATACCTTTGAATGATTTCTTAGAAGCTGTAGAATTGACTTTAAATTCAACATATTTTGTGTATAATGAGACTTTTTATAAACAAATAGAAGGATGTGCAATGGGTGCATCAATATCTGCGTAGTTGCTCAGCTAGTTATAAGACCTCGAAGAATCTGTATTAAGCAACGTAAGTTGCCAAATACCATTCTTTTACAGATACGTGGATGATTGTATAATAGCAATATCAAAAAACAACCATCTAAATATACTAGAACAATTTAATAGATACCATAAAAAACTTAAATTCACAATCGAAATAGAAAAAGATAACAAAATACATTTTTTATACTTAACGTTGCACCGAAAAACCAATTTTATACAAACAGAATGGCATCAGAAAAGTTAAAAAATATCTTCAAGCCTCATAACATTACAATCGCACATAAAGGATATCAACTATTAAAAAATAATTTCAGTCAACTAAAATCAAAAATTCCCAAAAATAAAAAATCTCACGTAGTTTACGAAATCCCTTGTCAAAATTGCAATGGCGTGTACATAGGTCAAACCAGTCAATATTTAAAAAATAGAATTAACAGCCACAAATATGACAAAAAAAATAAAACCGCTCTTACTGACCACTGTCAAGAAAAAAATCATACTTTTAACTATGAAAACACTAAGATATTAAGAACAGAAAATAATACAAAAAAGCGAGAGTTTTTGGAAATGATTGAAATTAAAAATAACCCGAACGCTATAAACTCAAAAACCGAAATAAAACATCTTAATAAAATATATTACAACATCCTAAAATAATAATATTTAAAAGGAATTCCAGTTTTGTGTAGCAGGTACCTTATAATCTAATTAAATCTTAGAAAAAATTTACAAAAGAAGTCACCCATAGCAATAACAATAATAATCTCACATCGACATTCAGTCCGAAAATTTCTCTGTCCATATATGTTTTTGTTTTACTATTGTGGATTGTCATACTAAACGTCGTGTTAAATGTACTTACGTGTAATGACTAAAACTAATTTGTGTTTTTTGAGAGATTATCCAGGAAATTATAGTTTGTGACTGAAGCAATGCATTTTGCTAGATTGATTGTTCCTAGGTAAGTGAAAAAAATTGTACAACACAGAACATGATTTAACAGTTAAAATTTTTTTAGTTTCTCACTTCAATGTATTCTGAAGAAGGTCAAAATAGACCGAAACGTTAATAAATATGTGAATAAGAACATAAACACATCTTACTTTTACAAGGACTCTAAGAAAATCCCAAGTAAATAAAAAACCAAGAAAATATATATAAAAGTTACGGTCTCTCTCTATTCGGACGCGAGAAAGAAAGCTTCGAAAATGCCAAATGTGATTTTGGCGAAACGTCAGCAAAACTGTTCTTTTCAGAACGACAGTAGTGAACGGATGTACCGGGTGGTCGAAATTGGTCTGTTTTAACAGAGAAAACCTATTTCCTGACTAGATAGAGCAAAACTGACTTAGGTGTCATGGGCTCGATTTCTGAGAAATGTTTAATGGCAAAAACCGCCTGCCGATATTTTCACTGCCAACTGAGATATAGGGCGTTTTTCAATTTTCGGCCATTTTGAAAATTGTCCATAACTTTTTTATTTTGCGGAATATTAACATTCTGCAAAGACATTCTAAAGGCACTTTTTTATGTGCAATCCAGTGGCGTACTTAGATTTTTTCTATAGTTGTCCGTTTTATCATAAATAGGCAAAACTTTTTTTTTCAAATGGAAATCATAGTTGGCTATAAATTATAAAAAATGCTCGCGTTTAGCCCTTTTCAGTGATATAAAGTTGTAGGTACTTATTTTCAAAAATAACGAAAATATTAGGTGTTTTTGGTTTACATCGAAGTAGGCCTTGGAATAATGACACGCGTTCAATATTTTGAATATTGCTGTCAGATTACTGTAGTCTGGTGTAATTATTGCGTTTTGGTGTTATCTTTATAAAGTTGTGTTAAGTTGCTGACAAAATATGTTTGAGAATTATGAAAAGTATGATATGTTAAAATGTTACATATTATCTAACGAAGTTCCTGAAGCAGCTAGTGAATTATATTTTAATACATTTCCCGAGCGACGTCAACCGGATAACCGAATTTATCAAACATTAAAAAGTAATTTAGTAAATTACGGAAGTTTTAAAAAGTTAAGAACAAGACATTATGAACTAAAGGAAGAAAAGGAAATCCAGCAGCTAAATATAATTGGTGAGGTATTAGATCATCCTGGCACCTCCTCTCGAACATTGGCTAATATAACGAATGTTCCAAAGACCACCGTTTTAAAAATACTCAAAAAACATAAATTCAAACCGTACAGAACGAGAAGAGTTCATCAACTCCGTGAAGGGGACGCCGCTAGAAGATTGAGATTTTGTCAGTGGTATGAGCAAAAATTCATGGAGAATGAGAATTTTCCATTAAATATTATTTGGAGTGATGAATCCAGAGTAGATACTTCTGGTATATTTAATAGATATAATTCATATCACTGGTCCACTGAAAATCCACACGTAGTTGTGCAACAAGACCGGCAAGGTCGGTGTGGATTCAATATATGGGTGAGGATATTCCGAGGAAGATTTGTGGGACCTTATTTTTACGATGGAAATTTAACTGCAGATGATTATGTAAATATTTTGCGCACATATATTGTCCCTTTGTTGGAAGACATACCTTTAGCTGATGCCAGAAATATCTACTATCAACAAGATGGTTGTCCCCCGCACAATGCAAGGATCACAAGTGATCTTTTAAACTTCGAATTTCGAGAAAATTGGATTGGTACGTGGGGCCCCATACCTTGGCCTGCTAGGTCCTGTGACTTAACTCCCTTAGATTTTTTTTTGTGGGGAAGATTGAAGGACTTGATATTTAAAGGAAGAACCTTTCACACAAAAGAAGAATTGCAAGAGGCCACTAGGAAAGCTTTTGCATCTATTAGCCCAGTTGAACTAATAAATAGTTGCAACTCGGTACGCAAAAGATGCTTAGTTTGTATTCAACAGGGAGGGGCTCAATTTGAACAACTTCTCTAAATATATTTATCAGAAACCTATCTAACTAAATACCTAGATTTTCATAATTATTTTTTATTTTCACTTGTAGCTGTAAATAGTAGTTTAGTTTGTTAATTTTGTTCAACTTTGCTATGTAAACAAAAAAAAATAAAAAAAATTAATAATAAATAATTAAAATAACGTTAGCTAGTGTTATTTAAAGTTGTGTTTAAGTTGCTAACAAACTATAAATCTTAACAATACATAATTGAGATATTGTCATCACAAATCAAAGCCTACTTCGATGTAAACCAAAAACACCTAATATTTTCGTTATTTTTGAAAATAAGTACCTACAACTTTATATTACTGAAAAGGGCTAAACGCGAGCATTTTTTATAATTTATAGCCAACTATGATTTCCATTTGAAAAAAAAAAGTTTTGCCTATTTATGATAAAATGGACAACTATAGAAAAAATCTGAGTACGCCACTGGATTGCACATAAAAAAGTGCCTTTAGAATGTCTTTGCAGAATGTTAATATTCCGCAAAATAAAAAAGTTATGGACAATTTTCAAAATGGCCGAAAATTGAAAAACGCCCTATATCTCAGTTGGCAGTGAAAATATCGGCAGGCGGTTTTTGCCATTAAACATTTCTCAGAAATCGAGCCCATGACACCTAAGTCAGTTTTGCTCTATCTAGTCAGGAAATAGGTTTTCTCTGTGAAAACAGACCAATTTCGACCACCCTGTACACCCGGAATGAAAACACATTATATATATATATATATATATATATATATATATATATATATATATATATATATATATATATATATATATATATATATATATATATATATATATATATATTAAGCCCGACACACCATTCATTGACTAAGAAACGGTAGCAATATTTTGAGCTGGTGGCAAGTTTAGAGCACCATCAATTAGTAAAATTTGCGAATTTGAGGAAGTCTTCGAAGTTGACAAAGATTTACATGTTTTAAGGCCGTGTATATTACCCAAACAATTAAAGCACCAGTGTAAACCTTTACACAATTTAAAGCGTTAAAAAGGCGTTTTACTCAAAAAATTAGAACATTAATGCGAGATTATTAATTTTACATAATGAACACTTAACTGGTGTAAAACTACTAACAAAGATGTAGTTTATTTCTGCCATATGTTGAAAATCCTTTATTTTTGTCGTTAACACTATAACCAGAAAAAAACTTACAGAACTGTAAGCAAGGACATTTTTTCTAAAAAATCTGATTTTGCGTTGGAGGAGGAGCGTGACTTAATATCCTATTTATTATTTAAATACATAGCAAATGGTCATTACAAGACAGTTTATGACTAAATTGGAGATTTTCTGTGCATCAAATAAATTTAGTTTTAGGTCGTAATAGTTAATTAGTGATTAATTTAGTGAATGAAGCGAAGGACGGATGGACTAATTTGGATGCGGAAAATAGCAACTTCTAGTAATAAGTATGTCTTTGTAAATGTAACTAAAAATGAAACCAATCTAAAACAAAATTAAAAAAATGATCATTTAGTAGCTAACATATAATATATAAAACACATTCTGCATTTACTAAATACTATATTTATTTTCCCTTACTTTTTTATTTAGAGCTAATCACTTCTCTGCAGAATATATCAGTTTTAACTAATATAATATATATATATATATATATATATATATATATATATATATATATATATATATATATATATATATATATATATATATATATATATATATATATATATATATATATATATATATATATATATATATATATATATATATATATATATTAAATAAATGGAATATTGTTGGAAAATTTAAAAATTTGAAGAAAATTTATTTTTGGGTTTGACCAAATGGAATGGAATGACTTTTCATAAAAATGAATGGGGAATTTCTTATGCTGTTCGTGGTTTTTAGGGGCTCAAATGGTGATTCTCTGTGCATATGCTTCCATGTTTAGAGTCTCTCCTCACAATTGGCCACTCTCAATATTGGTTTAATTGAAGACAAATTTAGTGAATATAAAAGTGGTAGAGTTTAGTACCTAGTTTTGAAGTAATTATTATTTATATATACAGGATATCTTAAAAATGGGTAGCTAATCCAACAAATATGTGTTTCAATAGAACATCATTATTATCAAATGGGTCGCATCTCGCTGGGTATAAATTTACTGTGTTTGATACCTTTGTATTTAAAAAATCCGTACAAATTTGACCAAAATCTTGCCATCAAAGGTAACAAACGGAAAATGGTTTTCTACATAGTGGAGTCAATAGAAAAGAATTGCTTCTTGCGGCAGCGATTGTCTCTTTCTCAAATTTCTCTGGAGTTTTTAATGACAAAAAATGTTATTATATTTAAAATAAGCAAGATGAGGTTAATTTTATTGGAATGTAACACGATGTTTCCATTAAATAAATTATGTTTTTTTAATGGGCCATTGTTAGAATATAATTTTCTATTAACTACGTAATAAACCCTGCAACTTATACATATCAATTTTTCTATCTTTCAAAATTAAGCTAATATTAGGGGCAGCGAATTAAGAGAAAAGACCCAGTACATCGATTTCTGTGTGAAGATTTGGCCACATTGCATTACTTCTTTTTTCAAGAAGTATTTAGAATAGTGCTGCGGTCATCTTATAGCGAGCAGATTTTAAAAATATAAAAATTGGGTAATGGCGCCATTTTGATTTTTTTTCCTACGGGAAAGTTGAATGTTTTAATATAAATTGAAATACTGAAATTTGATGCACAAATTGTACTAACCCAAAAAAGTAGAGCTGCATATTATTGATTTTCTATGTAGACGGCATTTTATAATTATAATATCGTTGTTTGATTATTCAAGCAACGATAATATTACTTATCGTCATTCTACCGAAATTTTAAGTGTAATAGATCGTTACCACCGAGACTTGGTGGTAACTAATAGACCCGAGTACCTATTCTAGTTATTAGGTACATCTAACATTTTAACCTAGGGTTAGTCCTCGAAACCTTTGAGCCTGATCTTTTTAGTAACACTTCTTATAAATAGAACTAAAAAGAGGGAAATAAATGTTTCTATAAAAGAAATGTAATCAACATTAAAAGAAAACATTGAAATATAACAAATAATATTTTATAGTTATGATTATAGGTCTTGGTTCGGCGTGGACTTCATAAAATAACATTTACAAGATAATGAAATAAAATATTATTTTTTATTTTTCAATAAATTCTTTTCAAGTTGGTTTTCTGCTGTTAATGTAAGTTATTTTACAATTTTTTCTTAAAGCTTTTATATAAGGGGGGTTTGATAAAATAAGCAGTTTTGTTTATTTTTTTAGTAAATTGATAACACTAGTGTGATGGTTTCTTCAGTAAAAATAGAATTACTATTTTTATTTTATTTTTTTTTATTTCACTTTTTAACACAGTGTCTATTTTATGTCCATCAAATAAATATCTTCCTGCTGATTATAACTATACCAGGTTTTAAACCTTTATTTTTAAAGACATCCGAGAACGTTTAACAAACGCATTTCAGAGCATACAAATAGTTTTTTGAATGAAAATCTGACTCAGGCTCGAATCATCTGTTACTCGGACAACATTCGTTTAATCATAAGTTTGAAATTCTACACATCGAAAATAAGGGCATACCATTAAAATGCTTGAATTTCTGGAAATAAACAAATTAAAATAGGATTGACCCTTTGTTAAATGACCAATCAAAATTAAATAGCTCTCCTTTGTTAAATTTATTTCACTAAACCGTCCTTTTGTCGTTGATATTAAAGTTATAATTTTAAGTTTTTTATTTATTGTAACACCACCTTCTTTGGGTTTTTCCCTATTTTTGTTACCTGTTGTTTATCTTTTGCATGTTAACATCGTCCTATTTTAGTTGTACCTCAACATCTGAAGAAGCTATTGTATATGCGAAACATGTAATGTTGACAACAAATATAGTGAAAATCTTTAAAACTATAAGATGTTTTTTTCTAAAATTTTATCCATGGGTTTTCATCACGTTATGGCCAACAGTATTTAATTTTATATGAATGATATGCCATGAACCACTTGTATCTCCCATAGGCATTAGTTCTGAGGTGTTGCATTAGTTTTATACCCCTAAATCTGCCTTTAAAAACAGATGCCATCTACCAACGGCCTTTCTTTTCACTTCCTCATTAAGAATTACAAACGATGCATTTACAATTCAAAGCATTGGTTCAATATTCGGTTTAACGTCTACATTGACCGAACGTATGCGTATGTCGTTCGCCCGCTTTACGACAGTCAGTTGTTTCGCAGGAATTAAAAACGAACTCACGTTTTCACCGTATGTGTGCGGTGTTGTTCGTGCGGTCTTGTTTGGTAAGTGAGTACGCACCTTTTGTTGGCGGAGAGGTTCGTTCGCTTGTTGGTTCTTCAGTTGCGTACTCACGTAGCGAACGAATGCGGCCTTACGGTGAGGAACGTATGCGTTCGTTTAGTGTGGATGTAAAGTATATAAACGACGAACGTATGAGTTTGCTTGCGGACAGGTTCGCTCGTTTCTCGATACATCAAAAAGAAAAATCGTTGCACGTTGTCGGTTGTAGAGAGTTTAATCCACTGCGGAACTCGCCACTGGATTTAACTATGTTTTACAAATAAAGTTTTGTTAAAAAAATGATATATGCCAACTGCGTTTAAAGAAAGAAGTGTGTCTTCACCCTTCCAAAACAAATACCTGTGTTTATAGTAATCTAGTATTTAAATTATTAAGTAGGTATTCTACTAATTAGCTGGATAGTCTAGTGGGGAATGTAAATGGTTGTACAGCAGACGACATTTAAGAGCTGGTTAGGAGCCACAGTTACCTAGACTACGTCAAAGACATCATGTCCATTCTACCGAAACGCAAACATTCCAAAATTCAATAAATAAATAACAATTAGGAAACACATACTAGGCTAGTAGTTAGTCTTCTAAGTTCTAAAAAAAATGGTCCCCAAATTAATATCAAAGGTTATAAAAACCCTTAAAAAAGAATTTCCCGATGTAGATAAATCTCTACAACAATGTTTGGAATAATTATTCCAAGCAGGCAAAATTTCACACAATATATACAAGAATATGCAAAATTCTTACCTCAATGTATCTACGAGGATAAAAATTCTTGCTGAGCAAGAATAAATGATAAAAAGGCAATTGGCAGTGGCACGTGTAAGTAATTAAGGCAAACATCGCCACGTAGCCCATAAAGTTAAAATTCACAAGTTACCAAAGAATTATAATCTTCAAACTTTGCTTCCTCAAATCGGATACTTCTAATCTTCTATTTGGGATGGAATTTAATGGTGGAATTTGGTGCTAAAAAAACCCTTCTGAAGTTCACAAAATGACTTCCTCCACTCAATATTACAAATCATGGTAAAGCTTCATCTCCTTTTCTATAGCAATAAACATTAATAAAAAACATTTTTTTCCATTTCAACAAGGCAATGGTCGTAATAGAAATCCCCTAAAATATGCAAATATTAACTTGTCAAATCCCGATCAGTTTCAGCAAAATCAGCATTCTATCCATTAATATTGGAACGAAATAAAACATATATAACTAACTCTGAACTATATCTAACCTACCCTGTAATTCATAACGAACAACTATCTGGGCGTGATTGTGACGATTTGCTTAAATGTATTTTGACTGTCTTAATATACATAAATTTTTTTGCGTCAGCACAAAAAAGCCCAGAAAGGCCTAACTAGGGCTGATCAAAAACTTAAAACACAATTACATGCCAAATTATAGGTTCTGATAAAAAAAACTAAAAAAATCTCCCCTCGGAAATGGAACTGAAGATCTTTATCATGAAATTCCGATGTCCTACCATGGAGCTAGGAGAGGCCAACTTTGATATTTTCAATAACGTCACCAAGTTAAGTTGCGGCGCACGGTTTAATTTTTGAGAATTCTTTTGTATCAATAAAAAACAAGTGGTTTTGAAATGACCTCTTATAGTCCTATGCGAATACCTGTCAACTGATTGGCAATTACATAGCCAGCACTTTAATTTACTTTCTAAAATTTTAACGTTTACCAATTAATTCAAATAGTGAACCAAGATATTTAAGAACACTTGTATTTGATAAGGCGCTAGTAAAATTTACAAAGAAAGTTATATGATCTTTGACATATAAACTAAATCCCATAAAACATCCCTCTTTAGAAAGCTATCTGCAATATTAATGATTGGTAATAAAAGAAACGCCATCTGTTAACTGATCGCAAATTTAAGCGGAGCGTAAGTGGATAATTTGTCATCTTTTAACAATGATTTAACAAAAAAATTTATCTTTGATGAAAATTGGTGTAAGGAAGAACTAACTTTGACAGGGTCAAACCTCATATCAAATGTACAGATTTGTTGGTCTAAAAATGTACTATAGACCTTATCAGAAATTTAATATCTGTGACAGTGAAATCGTAGAATACAAAAATGTATGTGGAAAAGTTAAGTGGATTTTTTGATACCAACTTTTTGATCATAAATAATGTAGAGTTGGTTTTCCCTAATCATAATTTTAAGAATTTTTGTCTGTATATATACCTAACTTGATTGTAAATATCTTCATTGCGTTTGAAAATGTACTAGGAGTACGAAACTACAGCCTCGCCTAGTGCCAAAAAAAGTGACAGTTAACAAAGTAAAACTGGTGTTTTTATTTATTTGTCTTCGTTTTTTTGACGTCGAGCACATCTGACATAAAATTGGACTCTGAAACTAGTTTTGTTTCTTATGCCCAAACTTTCATCAAGAACAAAATTTTCTGACAACCAATGCTAAAAGAGTTTTCCATACTACCCAAATTTCTTGGGCCAAGGTGTATAGCGTCGTTACTCGTGTTTTACGGTACATTTTTAAGTTTGAGAATAGTTCTGAAATAAATTGTCGAGATATAAGGTAAGATAGAAAAACGTACATTATATAAAACATGAGAGTTTTTTTCCAAATTATTTGTACTCTGTAGCCATGTTTCTAACAAGTTACTTCCCTTTTAGGATTGGGGAATCGAAAAAGCTACCCTCTTTGTTAGTACATCCAGGGACACAATACTTTTCCTTGACAAGTTTAGATTCACCAGCAAGGAAAGTCATACTGAATAAATATGGTCTTTATTTTTTATACAAAACAAACAACTTTTTCGCTAGATAAAAAAAATAATGCCGCTAGACAAAAAGAAAATAATGCCAAATGTCAAATGTGAGTAGCATGGCATCAAAAATCACACTCCAGCGCCTTTGGTGCTTGTAATTTCTTTCACATCATCCATTTAAAATACTCTTCTAAGGGTTTGTGCTGAATCCCTTGGAACTAATTGCCATAAACAGTTGCAGTTTTTAAATATTAATCAAAACAAAACTGTATACAGGCAGGTTTTTGAATAATCTCTTTAATTATCTTATCAGAATCAAATGTATTTTAGATTTTCTTTTATTTAGCTCTAATACGTTTGTTAAACTAGTTAATCCTATCAACTGGAATAAATATTTTGAATTGCATTTTATGTATAAAATAGTAACTATATGATCGTAGGGTACAATCTAAAAACATAGTTAATTTGCACTGTCAGAAATAAAGCAAATTCAGACAGGATTCTAATTTTGTACTTTAGCTTTTAAATGTTAGGGGACAAGAATTTTTTAAAACTAGTGTCGTTTCCTTTACTTAGAGATCAACGGTCAAGTGTAAGATATAAACGAATATAGTATAAAAAAGTATTTGAAATTATAATTTACATTAAAATGTGATATCACAACGGATATAATACTTAAAAATGAAAAAGTGTCTAAGCGAAGATTTATTTTAATAAATTTTCTCCTCTTTTCTTTAACTGTAAGAAGCCTTGGACATCCAGTCTTGAATATTCGTACATCAAATTTGCTGTACTGCGGATTTCATACGATAATTCGATTGGGATCTTCCAAATGCACCTTTTAATTTACCATTTAATTGCATTTCAACGATCGTTTAGTTGGCTAATTTACAAAACCCTTGCTGCAAAACTTCTCCTTAAAGGAACTTAAAAATACGCCATTCTAGCCAAACGGTCAAATCAGACTTGGCACGGAGTCAAAAACCAATTTGAGGTTTTTGAATCCATAGTCAGTAAACAGATTTACTTTACTTTAGAGACTTCCTTAAAGCAGCAGTCTGATTTTTAATTTTTTGTTATTTTGTGTGTTTTCTTCCTCCATGTAAGTTGGGTATTACCAGATTCCCCTTTAAAATATAATTCGCAGTAAAACATACTTCAGATATGTTTTTTTATTACGGAAAAAGTTAAACACATTTGAAGAGTAATATCTGGTAATAAGTGGTTCACCATTATCAATTTTTTCTTTGCCAACATATTAGAATTACATTTTAGTTGGTTAAATAGGAGATAATCTTTATTTAAAAAATTATTTACTAACTTGTTTTTTAAACGGGATATCCTTTATTTATTTGCTAATTTAGATTAATTATGACATCATCAATAGTTGTTGATTGATATGATATTTTTGGCCCATACCGAAAATTTTCTGGCCGGTAACAATATAAAATATATTAGCATATCAGCTAATCCATTTAAAAAAATCGGTAAATCCGCCTTTACTCACAAATTCCCTCGTACAATTCATTTACTAGAAATCGAAATTGCTTAAAAAACCCAAAAGATCTTCGTTATTTTTTTATTTACTTAAAATTACTAAAATATTTCAACATTTATTTATTATTTACGTAAAAGTGAAATATATCGGCCAACGAGCCGATAAACTTTAAGTATAATTTTTATTTATTATGGTTTTATTAACAAATATAGCTTTAATAATAGTTTTATTGACAAACCTTGTGCTAACCTAACGGAGCAGATTCACATAACAGGTCAAAAACTGTTATATAAGATAGTAAACTTTGATGGCGGATATATCGAAAACAAAAAGTCACCTAAAAAATTTGATGTCGGATTGTGATCAGCGCCCCAAAATCTACTAGGTGTACCAAAAATGGTTCATATCGGCCAGGAGACGCTCTATAATTACGAAAATAATTATTAAGCAGTAAAAAACTGACTGAAATAGGTTAGAATTTTCAGGTAACAGTTTCATATACGTCCTTCAATTCAAATCGTACTTATTATTATTAGGAAATGTTAAAACTCATTATAAAAGACCAGTTTTAATTTAATTTAGTATATTTATAAAAAATATAAATACAATGGCTTTTTTACACGCATTTGCCGCAGGTATTGTATTGGTAAACGCTTATGCAGCCACCTCTAAATCTAGTAGGTTGTAGAGCTCTTAGGCAAGGTTAATTATGCATATTTTTATAGTCGGCCACGAACGCCAACATTATTTATTTGTACATATATTCTGCAATTTTATTAAAATGGCTCCTTCGGAGTATGAGGTAGGAGTCAACTTAATATCAAAAATATTATTTTAATTTGTCCCTCGAGAAATAGATTTGTCGATTTTTTAATTAAACACGTTAAAAAAAAGGAGGAATAGGAGGAAGAACAGTGCCAATTTATGCAAAGCGCTCAAAAAAAGCACTTGGTTTGCTAAAAGTAAAGGCTTGTATATACATAACAGCGTTATGGAATATGTTACCATATCCGCGTCAAAGAATTATATGCAATGAATTAGGATGCAGTAATAAAACAGTTGTGGATTGACCTTCTTACTGTAGGGAAGTGTGTAATAAGTTAAATAGGAGATCCAGGGAGGATCGTAGAAATGGACGAAGCTAAATTTGGCAAACGTAAATATAGTCGATATCGAATAGTGGAGCCTTTGACAGAGAAACGAAAAATATATCTAGTGTCTAGTAGAAATATATTTCTAGTAGAAAAAAGAGATTCTTTAACACTGGTTAAAGTTATAAAAGATTGTCTCGAACCAGACACAACAGTTATTAGTGACAGCTGGAAGGCCTACAATGCTTTAGAAAATGAAGTTTTTTAACACCTAACAGTGAACCATTTCGTCAATTTTGTTAACCCAGAGGACCCACAGTACATACACAAAATATTAAAAGGATCTGGCGAGATGTCCGAGATGGAATTCCTTTTTATGACAGAAAAAAAACTCGGATTTTCTAGGTTATCTGGCGGAGTTTATATTAAAAAAAAGAGGGGCTACAACGTTTTCATGAATTTTTGATTTTTTAAAAATTGTATCTTACTGTTATCTCGTTTTAATGATATCATAACTCAAAACATACGAGCGGCTCCAGACAGTAACTACCAGTGTTATCAAATTTCCAAACTTTTGTGTTGACATCCTAACTTTACAACTTTAATGATAGTTTATGGCTTTTAGTGATGGTTTTATCGACGAACCTGGGATAACCTAACGCCTAACGGGACAGATACACCTAATAGTATAGGTTAAGAGCAAAAAATTCTTTTTTTTAATATAGGTTCCCTTTTTACATTACCACAAAAATGCTTAACTAGGGCTAACCAAAACGCAGTTTGATTTTTAAAAATAAGTTTTGTTAACAAAAAAAACTAAAAAAAAATTTCGTCCAAGTCGGGATTCGAATACACTGCTGTACGACTTGATCAAAACTTGTTTATACTCCTCCGAACCAGAAGCTAAACTAAACGGCAGCAGCATCACTGGCAACACTGACCGTTACTGAAGCAAGACTTTTATCAAAAGACGAAGTTTTGTCTAACAATTGAGGTTGGACAAAGAACTTTGGAATAATGATCAGTCAACTTTTCTTGGTTTCATTGATGCTTGTAGACATGGTTTTTGAAAACTCCTGTTAAAACAAAAACTGTATTTTACTAAGATGCTTCTCACCCTTTTACATATATCAAAGATTAATATCTATTCCTATCAACTCAATATAACTATGGCTCCGCTTTGTAATAATATCAACCATAATAGGTTTAAGAATTCCAATTAGTCAATGAGTACATATAAAACGAATTACATGTTAAGTAATAAAATATCAAATTAGCAATAAAATCTTGTAGTCAACTTTGTTTTAAATTTATCACTTTTATGGCGACTATAAATCCCCCTATATCTAATAATTTTTTTCAAAAAACAATCGAATCTAACCTTTTTCCCCATTTAAAAACTCCTGTATGTAGCATTTAAAGCATTTCTGCAGAAAAAAGAATTAATATTTATTTCGTCCTTCACAACAAAAAATTATATTTTTCTCTATGATCGTTTTTTGAATAGTTTATTTTATTATATCCTTGAACGTAGAATCCATCTTTACAAAAGAGAAAATAAAATCAAAATCGTTAAATAAAGCACCATTAGCCTGGCATTATTTAACGATTTCACACTGTCGAAAAGGTGACTGTGGATTCGTTTGTTATCTACAGCCGTCCTATATACCTATAAAGGAGCTAACGCGGCAGATCCACCTAACAGTATAGGTTTTGTTACAAAATTCCTTGTTTTAATATAGAATCACTTTTTTACATCACCTCAAAAAAAAGGCCTAAAAATGGCTAACTAAAACGGAATCCGATTTTTGAAGCACTATCATACAATAACCTAACTTAATCAAGCTTAACTAAATCATCCCTCACGTAAACTTACAAAACTGAAAGAAATAGTTCTGTAAAAGAAAAAAAACGCTTATTTAGGGATATCCATTGGCTTTATTACCTGAATCTATCCATATTTTGAAAGATATTAACTTCCGCTAGATAAAACTATTACATAGTATTAATTTATAATTTTCTGTAACATTTCTTATATAAAAATAATAGTTTCGTTTAACGGACCTATATCAAACAATTACTTAGGGGTAATTCTTTCAAATGAATTCTTCAGTTCTAAGACCTAAATCAATCCATATTTATAAAAATACTAATTTGGGCTGGGTAAATCTGTTCCAAAGTATTAATTTATGGCCTGCTCTCACATTCCCTATAGAAAAAGTAATAACTTCTTTTGACGCACCTATATGAAACAATTACTCAGGGTTAATTGTTTCATATAAATCCTTCAGTTCTAAGACTTTAATCAACTCATATTTCTAAAACTACTACATTGCCCTGGATAACACTATTAGATATTATTAATTTATGATATAATATAATGACATTTCTAATTTAAAAAACAACAATTTCTTCTGACGGGTCTGTATGAAATTGTTACCACTTTTTGTAGATACTTACGTAGAATTCGCATGTTAATCTTGTTTAACTTTTTTTTAATACTGGATTTTTTCATTTATTTTTTTTAAATATTTGAAATTAACTGGCCTGGTTAATTTTCGAACACTCCTGTCACATGTGGTGAAATTCTCCAGGAGATTATCCCGGTATCCTCTATAATAATGACTTCTGACAAGGAGACGTCAGACTCTCTGCACGGTAAATCAGCTTAACATCTCAACAACATTAAACAAATTTTTTTTGGATTTTCCGCCTTAGAAAATTGGAAAAAATAAAAAAATAAAATATATTTACCTTATAAATTGAATAGATAGTCTTAAGTTCTGGGTCCACTATGAAGGTACCCGAGGAACGACACTGAAAAATGTTTGTTTTCTGGAAGTTTCGGGGGAAAGTCTACCCTCGTCTTCAGCAAACCTACAAATAGAATACTAAAAGCAGAATATTTCTTATGTTTCGTATCAGAAATATAACCAGAATGGCTAATCTCTGACAAAATGTCAATGAATGTCAATTTAAATATGTTATTTTTAATTGTTAGAATAAGGTGCGAAATATGTGTACCTAGAGTATGTTCATTTTAATTTATTGTATTTTGAGGTGTCCTTTTTTACATTCAGTATTTAGCAAATTTAACTAAGTGTTATTAAAACTAACGGAACAAGATGCTACACAATTATCTTTATTTAATAATATTAAGGCACTTTCTTTTATTTTACGTTTTTTGGAACATGGTTCCTTTGCTAAAATATTAGAAGCATTCCAATTAATTTTATAATTGTTATCTAGTGCATGTTGGCAAATGTTTGATTTTTGAAATTCCCTATTTTTTATGTATGTTTGGTGTTCTTTAATTCTTTTGGCTAATGGCCTAGAGGTTTCACCTATGTAAAATTTATTGCATTGACACGGAATTTTATAAATAACATTTTTTGTATTTTCTTCTTCATTGTTAGGTTTTGTTTTTGTAAGTTTACTTCTAGGTTTGCTGAAGATGGGTGTAGACTCGAAACGTCAGAAAAGAAACATTTTTCAGTGTCGTTCCTCGGGTACCTTCATAGTGGACCCAGAACTTAAGACTATCTATTCAATTTATAAGGTAAATATATTTTATTTTTTTCAATTTTCTAAGGCGAAAAACCCAAAAAATAGTTTTAAACCATGAATCCGCCACTACAATTTCGTAATTATTAACATTAAACAATAAACATGGTACTAATCTTAGATTAATTTTTTGAGACTAATGTGAATTTTCCTGTATTAGAGCTCTAAAAAATTTAGATACTGCCTAACGAACAATAAATTGGATTTAAAACACGACAAAACTTACCTCAACTTGAAGCAAATCAAACCAAACAACAAAACGGGATTATATATATAATTTGGAAAGAAATCTTTAGAATAATCTATATGACGTTTTTTGTTAAAAATCTTGTTATAACAAAATAAACATGACAACCCAAAGTCTGCTTTCCTAGCAACAAAGACATACAAGGTATTGTGAAAAGAAACAAAAATGTGATATCACAACGGAAAAATGACGTAGAGCATAAATACGATTTGGATCTGGAGTGAATGCGACAAATTTAAAAGCCAATTTATATTTTAAGATATGTACAGGTAACTCAAAAAATGCTTTTAAGTGTAACTCGGATTTATATGTATTTTAAGATGCAGGTTACCAAAATAAAAACCGTTTTAAGTGTAACATGCGTATTTATTGGCGTTTGTTTCATATTGATTTAAGCGGTAGATTTAAGTGTATACTAAGAAACGTGTATTATGGTATGATTTTAACAGTGATGCCTACGCTGCTAGCAATCCACCTATAGCACCAGGTACCGTTTCACCTAGTGCTTTCGCCTGGTTTGGGTTTAGCGATAATGCCTTCGGCGCCTTACCTGGTGTTAACCCGGTATCTATTTATCTAGTGTGTAGTCAGCAATTCAGTTGTGCGGTTTCGATGATGCCTTCGGCGCCCAACCTGGTGTTAACCCGTGATCGTTTCTCGTAGTGCCTCTGCTATATCGGTATTTATGCTATGGCTTCAACAATGATGCATTCGACGCCTAACCTGGTGCTAACCCGGTATAAATTTACCTATTGCTTCCTCGTATCTAGCCTTCGCACGGTTCAACTGTATATGTTTTTATGTTATGGCTTTCACGATGATGATTTTGGCGCCTAACCTGGTGCTATTTCGATACCGATTTACCCCTGTGTTCCGTTTTTTGTATTTTGGTTGGTTTTAACGGCGATACTTAAGCGCTTCAGCGCCTAACCTGGTGGCGACTTAAGTAGTGAAATGTGTTATAAATGTTTAATTAATTCTAATTTTATTCAAACAATCCAAAAATTGCACTCGGAAAAACACCTGGTGTTAACCCGGTATCTATTTATCTAGTGTGTAGTCAGCAATTCAGTTGTGCGGTTTCGATGATGCCTTCGGCGCCCAACCTTTTGTTAACCCGTGATCGTTTCTCGTAGTGCCTCTGCTGTATCGGTATTTATGTTATGGCTTCAACAATGATGCATTCGACGCCTAACCTGGTGCTAACCCGGTATAAATTTACCTATTGCCTCCTCGTGTCTAGCTTTCGCACGGTTCAACTGTATCTGTTTTTATGTTATGGCTTTCACGATGATGCTTTCGGCGCCTAACCTGGTGCTATCTCGATACCGATTTACCCTGTGCGTTTGTACTGTACCGCTTTTTGTATTTTGGTTAGTTTTAACGGCGATACCTAAGCGCTTCAATCCAAAAATTGCACTCGGAAAAACACTCTTTCATAAAGGCGTACTTCATAATGAAATGTCATTAATATCTGATTATTCGTTTGACATTTTTTTACCTGAAAGAGATAAAAATAATGTTATATTAAAATGAATTTTTACATCAATTCTTTAAAAACTTAAAGTAAAAAAAACACAATAATTATATATTAATATGATATGTTCATTTTGCATGAAATATTAATATTAATTCAAAGTACTAGTGGGTGTTTATGTAGTGTTTTGCAAAATTATAACTCTTTATTTTGCTTTTTTTTGCAAAAAAGTGGTTTATCCAAAAATAATTTTGCTGTAATGTATGTTTTTTAAGGTAAGTTGAATAGGATATCCCAAAAAATCAACAAATTTCTTAATAATAATTAAACCTGACAAATGCTATGAAAATAATGAACATTTTAAATATACAGTAATGTCTATTTAAAAAATGTCTGAATTAGGTGAAAACTGAACAAACACTGGTCTTGTATTTTTTACGTACCCCGCAATGTGAATCGTATAATTTGAAATTTAAAAAATTCGGTAATAAGGTTAACCTTATAAACAGTTACTTAAGTAACAGATCCCAAAAGGTCACGCTGAATTCAGCTTGCTCTAGACCACTAGAGTTGAAGACAGGAGCTCCACAAGGACCCATCCTGCCTCCTCTCCTCTTCTCAGTGTATATCTGCGATTTTAAAGATTTTATTAACGATTGTCATATTCATTACGCCGATGATACTCAAATTTACTCCAGCTTTAAGCTGGACTCTTTTGTTAGTATAGAAAAAGTAATTTATAGGGATTTAAATATTTTAAATGAAATATCAGCTGCACATAATTTGAAATTAAATCCCGATAAATCGTCCCTTATTATTTTGGTCAAAGAAACACGGATATTCTACATCACAAAACCTTAACATCTCGATTCTAGGACAAACTATTTCTCGCAGTACTCAGGGTAAGAAATCTTAGTGAACTTTGTAAATCAGGATATGGTGTGTTAAGGCAATTATTCCCTACGAGAAAGATCTTAAACTCTCTACAACTCCTTACTTAATTTTAAAAGGAAATTAAAGCCTTATCTATATTCAAAATGTTGGCCCAACCCTATTCGATAAGATTCCCAGCTTTTATGTTTTTGGCGGTATTATTAATATTAAATGTTCTTCTTGTCCTTTAAAGATTTTAAAAATTTAATAGTCTGTAAGAAAAGACATATTGCTTGTTATCTGTGTGATATAGGTATGTTTTTAATGTTTTGTTCTTATTACTTTTACTTCTGGTTGTATACTTACTTATTGTTCAGGGTTAAGTTGAAAAAAGTCTTTTTATGAACTATACTTCGCCTCTCAAATGTAATAGCTTGAATAAAACGACTTTAGTTTATTATTATTTTTTTAAGCTTAATCGTAAGCTTTTATTAAAAGTGGCTTTTTTTCAAAAATTATATTTTTAACTGTGCTCTTGTCACCCCTCTCCACGCTATACGGTATAATTATGGTTTAAAGCGAAAACATTGACTTTAAAATTTGAATTAGAAAAGACATATAAAGAAACACTATGTTAAAACGTTTATTAAATGTATTTTTTCTTTTGCAAATTGATTAATAGCTTCATTATAGCCCAAATACTTTCTTTAAAATATACAAAAAGCATTGAGCCTTTCTTGGTTAATAGTGACTCTCCTCTTTAAGGCAAAAAATGGAGGCTCGCTACTGGCACTGGAAATAGACATCGTCAAAAATCTAAGGTGCGAACTTAGAAAAAGTGGATTTCACCTGCTGCATAAGTTTAAACTTTTCTTGAACTGAGAGTATTTCCATATTATTATCCAATATTCTAAAATTACTTGATCCATATTTGGCCCCATTTACGGTCCAGGCTCTAAACAGCCTCTTACAATGTATAAAAGTTTTTAGAGCTGCTTTTTTTAATCGGCTTTATTTTTCTATAAAAAAATTATCAGTACTATGGCCTTGCCGCCCTAACCTACCTTTCCCTCAGTTGTAGACATAACGCCACAAAATAAATTCGGCATCATTTCGACAATTTGCTATCTTAGGCATCTTATCGAACGGATTTCGGTCGATCGTTAATTGTTGCCAGTAATCGACGGAGCGAGTAATGTGTCATTTCCTCGTCTAAGGTAAGAACTGTGCAAAAGTTGCATTTCCAAATTTAATAAAACAATTTATCAATCTTTTGAAGTCATGCCCTCACACATCTGTTTTCTTAAGTTATTTATTATTTAGTCAAGATGATAAGATGCAGGGTCTTATAAAAGCGAGTAAATCCATAAAACTCCGAAGGCCATTTTGGTAAAAGTATATTAACTCTTCCTGGTAGTATACCGTTCGCAATGTAAGTTGATCGCGCGAAAACTTCTAGAATTCCGTAGGCTATATAACAGCAACAATAAGCAATAACAAACAAGATGTTTCAGTGGCCGCAACTAAAACTTTATTGACTAACTTTTATAAGGCGGGTTTTTGCTTTATAAGCCGTCAACCGCCAGTGTCTACTGCACTACTCTCAAAATAAAACAACTGTTAATAAGGAAAACGGCATTTTAATGTCCTTCTTGGATTTATTCGGCCCTTATCTCGGATTTTTATTATGCCTCTAAAATGTTATTGGTCACGAATGGCTTCTGCGAAAATTGTTTGTCAATTTTTAGAATTCCCGACAAGATGTTCATATATATTATACTTTCGAACAGTGCATAGGTCTTAGAAGTAAAAAATTCAGTTCTTGTTTGTATGAATGATAAAAAATGTTTTCGTGGCTTATAATGAATTATAATGAATTTGGGAGCTACATTTCTCGTCTCAGATTTTCTAGTATTTTAAGAAATCATAGTTCTTGAGATCAGATCGTCTCAAATTAGAATTACTATCCGACGTTTCGCCTTCGATTGCACGAGGCATCTTCAAGGATCTTTACTCCACGAGATCTGTAGATCTAGTATTTTATTTGTTAGGACTTTTTAGGGTTTTTCTGGGAGATACCATGTAAATGCTCAAAACTAAAAAACAGTTCTACATAAAAAGTGTGCCTTATATCACCTGTATCAAAAAGAAAATTTGGTTTGACATTTTTTACTCATAGGATAGGGATAAATGGTTGATAACTATTAAAAAATTTCTCGTTTTATTTTGATTTCGGGGGTGTTATAGATAGAGATGTAAAATGACGGTCGTTTTTGAAAATTATATATGACTTGAAATACGATCCTCATGTTTTAGTCATTTTGGTGATGACTCAATAATAAGCTAAAAATATTCAATTAAAAAAAGATGCATTTCAAAAAAAAAATACACATACAGTACATTAATGAACGGTTTCGGTGAATTTGTATGTTGTAGTCTCCAATCAGTAGTTTAGTTTTTATGAAAAAAATGATTGAGATTTGTCGGTTAGTTTCAGAGCTATGGCATCGCATCCTGAATTAAAAAATGTATCAATAATCAGGAATTTGCGACTGAAACATAAGAAATAGTTTAAAACTAACTACTAATTTTTCATACATAAACACTAAATTATAGTTTTATTTTTGACACACTATATAGTTATAAACTTGGCAAAAATTACTCTAATACTACTTAAAGTATTTCTTCGGAGCACCATATAGAATTACTCCTATTAGTTACTATTAAATAATCGACAACCTCAAAATTTAAGTTTAGGTTTACTATCTTACGATATTAAATAGATATTACATATTAAAACATTTAGTTAATACAACAGATATCTAGATTTGGCCAAAATTAATGCGCACGAATTTTATACTATCATATTTGAAGACTTTCACCAGTAAAATTAACACTATGATTCTAAACTTGGCTAAAATAAATATCGCACCTCTTAAAATTATTAATAAAGGGTTGCTATTATTAATATTTACTCCGTAAAAACTTGAGTCATTCTATGTTTTTTAAATTACCATTATTATCAAAATTTCAGTAAAATTGTATTACTTTTACCTATTAAATTTACATTACATATTAAAACATTTTTTTATTGAACTAAATATTACAAAGAGAGATACGATTAAAATAAGTTATAGGATTCTAACAAATAAAATAAGAAAATCAGGGACGAGAAATCATTATGAACCACGAAAAAAATTTTCATCATTCATACAAACAAGAATATATAATTTCATTTTGATATCGACCCAGTTTGCATAGGTCTTAATTAACAACAAAGCCTGTGTTATTGTTATAAAAAAGTCATTTATATATTTAAAACACTAAGCCAAGTTTTTCAGCAAGTTCGTGAGAGAGTTGTACTGCACCAATTTACATGATTTTTTTTTGAAATGATCGTTCACAACCACTATTTTTTGTATTGTTTTATTGCGTTTTTTTTTCTATAAACCAATATGTTTTTCTTCGATAACATTTCTGAACGATGTGGTGAATGCGCCCTATATTCTTATAATTCCACTAGAAACTCATCGCCCCATCTAACGGAAAGGGCATAACTAAAAACTATCTAATTTAAACTATCATTTCTATGTAAATAAAATTGTATGCGACTATGTTTAACTTTAAACAAACTAACAAAAACTCTCATTACGATTGCGTTAATAAATGCAAATAAAGATTGAATTTCCTTATATTTTGATAGGGTGCAATGAATTTTTATGTTCTATAAGTTTCTAAGATATTCTCTCTTACTTCTGGAATATTCGGAAATTGATTTGCAATCTGTAAAGTTGCACACAAGACACTTGTGTCCTACAAGTAACAATGAGCTAATTTAATTGGGTAAGTCTCTACTGTGAAGTCTTCTAGATATTCTTAAGTAAGGCGAGGAAAATCTGGTATATTTGATTCCGCAATTTGGTAAAATGATCATGTTTTCAATGATCAATGATTTTATTATTCTTATTTTTAGTTGGTTCATTTATGCTGCCTTTGAAGCAAACGAAGTCGAACGTTGACCTCTGTCATCAATATAGGTTCATGATATCTAAAAATTTTTGACCATCATAATTTATAAATCCCTCAGGTGCGTTGCATCATGCATGGAAAAAGTTTCTGCGAAACATTTAAGCATCGACCGTTTCGAGTTTCAGTAATGCAGCGTGCGTTTATTAGTTTATTCGACCCACAGTTTTTGTTCACTAGTCTAACACTACTTGTCATTCGATGGTTAATACCTAAGTGCTGTAAAAGCGGTACAGCACTATGGCAACCTCTGTGTACCTTAAATATATTGTCACATGAAACCAATCCTTGACAGTCGGAATGCCGCGTTCAGTCCATGTCTTAGCCTTGCAGCATCATGACAAACAGGGATTTTAAATTAAAAAAATATAGTTGGTTTGATAAGATAATTCCTCTTGTGCAAGCACTATAAGATTGCCGAAGTACTTGAAAATGCTTGCTTTTTGAACTTACTTAAGTGTGTTACGGTTTTCTAACACTAATTAACGTAATGCAATAAAGTACTTTAACAATTAAAATATAAGATGATGTATTATTCAGAGCATAGTGTTTAAAATACGTCAGTTAGATTTAAACTTGTAAAAATACTCAAAATTGTTTTTTATATCTATTATTTAGAATAAATATACAACTAAACTATTATTCTGTTAGCTTTGTGTTTAAACAATTAATTATTATGGGCTAGCCTGATAGCCATCGTGTAAAATATTACCTATTACAAATAATATAATTATCTGACATCTCATTTAGCCATGCTTAGTTTTTGATCATACAAGTTGTTAGTTTAATATGTTAAAATCTATAAATATCATTTATTAAAATTTAATGCTATTTAACATTGACCACCTTGTATAATATTTTTCAACTAATTGGAATTTAATTTTAAATAATTTGTAACGTTTCAGTCCCAAATTCTCCAATATTGACAATTAGTTTAATTCGTGTGCCAAGCGTAAGAAAATTTATAAAAATTGGCCGAAACTGTTTTTCACGTACAATTTTTCACATTGCTGGAACGGAATGCTGTTACTCCGTGGTTTTCCAATGTGATTTTTTATTTTGGGTTTCCAAGTAGTTTACCTATGGTTGTTTGTTTGTGACAAACAAAACATGACCTAAAATGTCTCAAATGTTCAAATTTTAACTAAAAAAATGCGGTTTTATTTTTCATTTGATTTTCAAGGTCTGAGTGAAAATGCAGTAAATTAATAGTATCGATTTTTTAAATTTTTAAAATTGAAGTTTCTTTTTTAAACCCGACCTTGTATTTTTTTCTTGGCTATTCGATTCAAGTGTTGTTAAGTACGTGTTTGCCTTACACAGAGTGTCCCAATATTTGTGGACAGTTGCCCAGTTAGACGCTGAATGAATTCCAGAACAAGAGCTTGCCATATATTCTTTTTGATATTCAGTAAATCTTCTACACTTACCACTCATTATCACGCGACCTCAATAGCAAGTTTATTATATGCAGACATACTTAATTGGATTCAGATCAATCATAGTATCGTGTACAAAAATAAATTCCGTCCTACCATCTCTCCCAATTCCTTCCCAAACATTCAAACGATACACGAGCATCCATATTCTCCTCTCTTCCACTTTATTATCTTCTCTCCAGACCGAAATATGACCACCTGAAATATGCATATTAAACATTCATCTTAAAACACCCATATAGTCTGATCTGTTACGATGTTGTTTAGCAAGCGGAGGGTAACCTACTGTTATTCTCGCATGAATTCAGTGTTGCCTACTTTGTTACAAGAAAGACATTCCACCAGAAACCTTGCGTTAATAAATGCAAATAAAGCTTGAATTTTCTTATATTTTGATAGGGTGAAATGATTTTTTATGTTCTATAAGTTTCTAAGATCTTACATCTGGAATATTCGGAAATTATTTGCAATCTGTAAAGTTGCAAGTGTCTTGTGTCCTACAAGCAACAAGGAGCTAATTTAATTGGGTAAGTCTCTACTGTTAAGTCTTCTAGATATTCCACCAGAAACCTTGTCAGATCTCACTAGAAATCCACTAAATAGAAATCTAAAATATCACTAAATAAATAAAATAAAATAAAAAAACAAAATTAAGAAAACATCAGTCATTAGGTATTGCACTAAAAATATATTAATATTATGAAAACTAAAACAAATTAAATAAAATACTTAACCTAAATGCTAGTTACAGCTTACAGCCAAGTAACACAGTCTTTTTAAATACATACATAAGTAAATATAAAAAATATATACCATATCACATGGTCGATAGGTCTCGTTTGTTTTTATTTTCTGAATAATATCATTTGGTATCGCATAGCTATCACAGCACTGTTGTATGCTTTTGAAGCCACACCTTATATAAATCAAAGATACTAAAGTATCAAAATTTAATCGATTTCTAATTTTATTTTTAATTAGGTTAAGTTGGCTAACAACCTTTCAACTTCAGCATTTGACTGAGGCAATACAAGAAGTTCCAAGGCAAAGGAGGCTGGCTATTCTTTGAAATGGATTATCATCATTTGCATCCTTAAAATTGGCAACTTCATACCAAAAATGTTTGGTATTTTTTGTTTCATTACATTTTAATAAGTGGATTTTTCCCCATTCAGCTTCAATTATATTAATTTCTGTTTCAGTTTTTAAAAAATATCTTAATAATGGCACTATAGATTGCTTATTATGGCTTAGTGTGTTTGAAACACTTATATTTGAAATATTTTCCAAAATATCAAAATTACTCGGGAGCCTCTGTATTATCTCTTTTATTAAACTTAGTATGAAGTTTAGCGACCTTTGCCTTAGTACTTTTTTCCCGCATATTCGGCAAGGTATTTTCAAAACTATACCCTAAATAACATTGGTTCTATAAAGTCTTCTATTTTGTCTTTAAAAATATCTATTTCGACAAAGGGTAATTTAATTTTTGAGACAAGTGTGTGCAACAAATTTTTAAGTTTTGTGGGGTCAGCGTTATTGGATTCAAACAATTTATTAACTCTCTGAACCTCCACCAAAATATTTTTTAATAATGACATAAAAGCACAATTTTTTTCATCATTATAAATAGCAAAAAGTGTCTCTGCTGTATAACACCGTTCCTTATTCCTTACCATACCATGTCTTTAATTCAAACAATTGATCTAGTATTCTGGACACTGAAGACTCTATGGACAGCCATCGGGTCTGACATGCTTGTATAATTTTTCTGTGCTCATGGCCATCATTTATAGTTTTGAATGATAATTTGTATTCTTCTTGTTTCATTGATGATCTAGCAAACCAACGGCTAGTTGTAAGGAGTGGCATAAACACTTAAAAAATCAATAATGTGCAGTTATAAAAATGACTATAATTTACTTTATAAACATATATCAAGACGCCTTTAAGGTACTAACCTGATTAATACCAAAGTAGGAATATCTTCTTTTCATTTTTTTGTAGACACCATTATTAATGCCCATCATAACAGCTGCATTACCAGTGCCTATATCTTTTAAGTTTTGTATATGATTATGATCCCCAAATATTTTTTAATTTTTATGTCTGTCGACTCATCTAATAGTAGACTATATGGAGATTCCCCAATGTCATTTCTTAAATTGTTGATGACATGAGGAGACATGACATTTTTAATAATATTGATACATTTAGACCTATGACATCAGCAGCAGAGTGTCTTCTAAATTAATTCTTGCATCTATTGCTTAGATGGCCATATACATTTATTGAGGTATGACATGCAAAGTACAAAGCTATTCGTGCTTCAGCTTGTTTTTGTTCAAAATTTTCTGATTCCTTCTTAAATGAGATTTTTGGTTGCGTTTTGCCGAAAACAATTTCGGCATTTTTCTTTTGTTTTTTAGCAACATTGTGGGCTCTAAGATCAGCATACCTATTTTGAAGAATATTACCATATGCTTAACATTTCGCGGTCCGCCCTTCTGTCAAGTCCACCACACTAAGCCATTCCTTAAATCCAGCGTCTTTTAATCAGGAATCTATAAATTTTTGTTAGTAGGTTTTGGACATTGAAAAATATCGTTTTAATTTTTGTTATGTATTATGTTTACCTATTATATATATCTTGACTTGACTGTAAAATCGCCAAACTCGGCCAAACAAATAAATATTAAATATAAGCAATATTAATAAAAACATTAAAATAACAAAACAAAAATGACTTGACTACTGCTGACTGACTGACAGAAGTGACAGATGACAGATCATGGCGTACCCGCGTTGACAAAAGAATCAAATGACAATGACAGTTGACATTACTAAAATTGAATGCGATTTCTCAACTGTTCAAAATGACGTTGCCGGCTGAATTGCGTTATAAAATTTGAAGGCATTTTCTAATAATTGGAGGGGATGCCTGCACACTAGCTAAGTTTTATCGCACTTGACTTGACAGATGCCTCGCCAACGTATGCCGGTATTCCTTTTACTTATCTGGAAGAACCCAACAAGTTAGTCAGTGGCTTCACCATGAAGCCTGTAAAAGAAATTAATTTTATCCACAGTATTATGTTTTCGACCAAAAGCCAACTCATATATTTGAAGAGTCAGGAAATTGGTTAAATTACAAAAATTTGTGGGAATTGTCAAATTGTTCTAGCAAATTAATTTTTATGAAAGTATCCTGTCTAAAAAACTGGGTTGTAGTCAACTTAGCTTTTGCATAACAAATTCAGCTGTTTGTATATTCGTTTTATTATTCTATCTTATACTTTAATTAACAACAAACTCTTTTCACCCCAAGTTCTGGACAGTATTGGATATTTACTACTTTCAGTTAGACGGGCCGATGATGTCGTAATTATAGGATAGTATTAGAGTAATGAAAACTTAGTTCCTTAAAAATTTGCAAACCGTTTTCTTCCGAGTCATGCTATTTAAATGCTACAGTCATTCCAAAAAAACGAATGTAAAGAAGAAGAGCATGATACCCTCTGTGGCAGTCGCATAATAATTTAATTTCAAATATACATCTACAAACACTTTGATGAGTAAGCATTTGCAAAAAATATTAAGGAAACGTTGTATAGTCGAATGCGGTCTTATCGTGCGGGTCCAAAGGTCACCAACATTATGAATCAAATCAGAAAACACAGTGAATACCAAAATGTCTGATTTTTTTATCGAGCTATTAAATCTCCATGGGCTATTTACAAATATACAGGGAGAAAGAAAATAGTTTTTTTTTATTCTATTACGCAATATTATTAAGATAGCCACTTGATATTATTTTATATATTAAGGAGGGAGAGGGACTAAATAAGAAAATTCGCTAAATATGTATTTAGTTAAACATTTTTGGTTGGCAAAAACAAAAATACAGAAAATAGAGTCGGAAGGCGGTTCAAATCAGTGGAAAAATCAGGATATGTTCTGTTTATACAGCCACTTAATGAAAGTGAGATTTTTTTATCAATCACCAACAATTATGAGCCCCGCTTGACCTAAAAATCTAACCACTTATACAGTGTCATTTATTTAAATGCGGGACACCCTTGTGCAAAGAAAACTTGTTTTTTTTTGAATTGTGATAACAAAAAAATTTTATTTTGCAAAAATATTATACACTTTTTTTTTGTATTGTGACAACAAAAAAAATTTATTTTGCAAAAATATTATACACTTTTGTTAAAAACACAAGATAATTAGTTACTTACTTCGTGAGATTTTTTCAGATCTTAATGTTTAAGGGTCCCTAGATGCCAGAAAACATGTTATCTCAATTCCGTCTGTCTGTAGGTATGTCTGTCCGCTTTCTTCAAATTTCAGTCTAAAATAAAGGGCCATGCATGTGAAAAATACAGGCTATATATATATATATATATATATATATATATATATATATATATATATATATATATATATATATATATATATAAATATATATATATATATAAATATATATAGCCTGTATTTTTCTTAGTCCCGAGTTTCAGGTAAAGCGATTTTACCGATTTTTATATATCAAATTTTGTCTTATAATTAATAAAAAAATTTACTTATTTTAAACACGCTTTAAAATTGGAACAAGTATTCTATAATTATTTATTTATTGCCTATAAAATTACAAATGTACTAAAAAAGTAAGCAAAAATATGGTGTCAAATCTAATAAAAAAATTTTTAAATTAAAATTCACTGTCTAATATCCAGGAGCCAGTGGCAAAAGCTCTGAAAATCGGTATAAGGAATATACAAAAACTTGTGCATGAAAAAAAAAACATAATTTACTTCCGAAGAAGATTAAGAAATGTACACGAAAAAATCCAAAGGCAAAAGACTTAACTTACAATTCAAAAATGGATATTCATATTGCAATTTATGATTTATACACGTCAAAGACTAATATAATCCTTCAGAAACTTTTTAATATTATAGACTAAAAAATATCATCATCACTTAAAAAGTCCTCATCTTCTGAGTCGTCCTCACATGGCATAATGATCATTGGTGCTATTTCGACATCTAGAACTCTTTCTCGATTCCACCAATCCCATATTAATTTCTTCGTATGTTTCACAGATTTCTTCCAGTACTCCGGAGTAATATAATTTACTGAATCTTGCCAAACAATTTGTACTTCATCTGATGTAAGACCATCGTTCACGTGTTTTTCGTAATATGATTTTGTTCCAGCCCATATTCATTCTATTGCGTTAAACTGGCAATGGTATGGTGGAAGTCGTAAAACCTCATGTCCATTTTCCCGTAATATTTCATCTACGGCATAATTGTTGGTTTTTTAATAGATTTTGCCATTAAAAGAAGTACTAGTTTCAACATATTGGGTAAAGGATTTGGTTTTTGTTTTATTAGCCAGTCATATATATCACTTTTCTTCCAGGATGAGGTAGGTAGTTTATTTAAGATTCTTGAATGATAAGATGCATTGTCCAGAATGATTAAAGATGGACCATCCAAATCTGGAATCAGTTGTTCTTTTAACCACTTTTCAAACAGTTCACAGTTCATATTATCATGGTAGTCCATACTTTTGGATGTTGAAGAAAACAGTAAACTTGCACCTGGGAGAAATCCTGTAGAAGAACCTGCATGCAAAATGATGAACCGTTTTTCCGTCCCACATCCCTTTTTTCTCTTGACACTTTTTACAGACTCGTCCTGCCAAGATTTCGAAACACTTCCATTAGAAAATATCCAGGTCTCGTCTAAAAATACGCTGACCTGCTATATGTGGCAACTCACATAAAAATCTTCGATTACAGTCCTTTTTATATCGAAAACCCAACATTTTTATTAATTTTGAGGATTTTAGTCCAATTTCCAATATGCCTCGATTTTTTAAAGCTTATTTTAAAACTTGAAGGGTTATGTTAGTTTTTGATGTGTATAAATCGTAAATTGCATTACGAAGGTTCATTTTTACATTGTCACTTAAGTCTTCTGTCTTTGGCTTTTTTCGTGTACATTTCTTAATCTTCCTCGGTAGTAAATTATGCTTTTTTACATGTACAATTTTATGCACAGTCCTTATACCTATTCCCAGAGCTTTTGTCTCCTGGATATTGGCCGGTGAATTTTCATTTTAGTAATATTTTATTAGATTTAATACCATTTTTTTCGCTTGTGGATGCAAAAAACCCGAAAATTGTTTTCTATTACTCATTTTGTCACTGACTTGTCAATCTGACTTTGAAGTGACATCGCTCAAAGATTTTTGCAACTGCTGGTATTTATATGTTTATTCTATTTTTTTCGTATGAAAATATCATGGGTCTATCTAATTCATCTTCCGGATTTTATGCGAAGGATATGATTACACTTAATAAAAGAAAAACAAACTTAAAAAGTTTGTCGTTGATAAATCGTATGATCCGCACGATAACACTGCTTTTGACTATAATTCATAAGACAAATGTTGCAAATAATCACGATAATATAATAAATGACAGATCAGACATTTTAAGAATGATAGATACGTTTATTAAAGATGAAGCTAATTCAGAAAATTATGCGCTATGTCAAGAAATTATTAGAAGAAAAGATTAATTTGTATGTGCTAGAAGTTTTGAGTATTAATATAAAATAAATAAGTAATGATGATTTAAAATCCCAGAGAAAAATTAATTTGTTTACGCCAAACAAAACATTTCAGGAGTACGTGTAACACGTACGTGTTAATACAAAAAGAAAAAAAACATTTCTAAACAAGAAGCTTTTTATATACCGTTAGGCCCATTTCTGTTTAAGAGTTCAGAAAAACGGAAGATGATCTAGAAAAAAAATATCAATCCAAGTCCTCTGAATATTAAGATACAAAAAGTACAAACCTTAAACGACGGAATTGTAAAAATTCACTGTAAACCTAAAGAAGAGGTATATAAAATTAGACAAGAAGTTGAAAACAAATTAGGAAGCAATTATGGCACAAAATGTGAGGAAAAAGAAATCTACGCCTAAAAATAGTTGAAGTAGACGAATTGTTAAATGGAAAAGAATTAAAGAAGGCAATACTGGATCAAAATAAAAATATTAAGAATGCTAAATTAAAAATTATTACTATATAAATGTATGGCAATTTTTGAAATTGTTGATTTTATTTTTAGGAAGATTATTGAAAAAGGAATGGTTTTTGTTAATTTTTCTGTTTGTACGGCCTTTGAATATTTTTATATTGTGCGCTGTTTTAAATGTAGTGGTTATAACCTTAGAGGAAGAATAAAAAAAGAGCTCATTATTTACATATTTAGCCACTGTCAAGATTACCTCACAGGATAAGGTCGATCGTACGACGATGCCAAGCCTAGGCAGGAACACCAATGTTTATACCAATTTATATTACGGTGAATATGTTTAAGCATGTTGCAATAAAATTTTCATACAAAGAATAATAAGGTATTTCCAGTATTAGTTACTAAGCAGTATAAAGAAATTACTTTTATGGCAAAATAGTAAAATACAAACGAAAATACCTAGAGTCTCAGTTTAGATTTCACCAGTAACAAGAGTTTTAGTTAGCTATGGCAAACCCGATCAACAACTCAACATATTAGACCATCACACTGTGGTATTAGACCATCCAACTTTCATTGATAAGGGATCCTTATAGTAAAAAAGTATAATAGTCTACAGTAAACATTGTTACATGGTGCGACCGGCTTGGCTTAAAAGCCAATAGCGGGTCGTTAAAGGAATTAATTTGCTAAAAAATATTTTATTAGATACCAAGCTTTTCTTAGCATCACTACTGCATGTGTTTTAATGTATTATTGTGTATTTGTTGATATGGCTCAAATCTTCTAATTATATGTTGCCTTACTTCAAGAAGCACCGTTCTAAAGGTGCGGTGACATTAGAAGAATATTAATTTTTTAAATATTTAATAAACAAGTTTTATTTACTTTATCTTGGACATTGCGAAACTAGGAGCTTTAATTGACCTAACTATGGTGCGGCAATGTGAGTTTGTAAAAAAATAGCCGTTTAAGTTTGGAATTTTCTTTTAATCACAAAGTAAACAGCAGGATTTCCTTTTCCCGGAGACATGTCTAATGGAAGATACCTTATTCACTTATTTTGGGTCACATGACGTATTGACCAATCCGGTTCAGTATAATAGAACGTTTATTTCGTCGTGGGTCATGTGAGAATCTTCAGAAACAAAATGATACAAAAAAGACTCTGAGGTGATTTTTTTGCCGATTACAATAGTTTTTCCTATCATAGAATTAAAATAATTATAGAATATACCTATACTATATTAAAATAGTCGAAGGGCGTCTCACGCTCAAAAAAACGTACTGCGATTTCGAAAATAACTAGATTTTGGATGAAATCTGGGGAAATAATAGTTTCGAATGATTTCGCGTCTTTTTTTAATTTTCTCTTGAGTTGGGCCAATTTTTTATATAAGTGTTGTCAGGTAAAGGAATTTAATTGGTGATTCTTTGGGTATTAAAAGTAAAAATGTTTTCGTAAACATGTTCTAAACAAGTTAGAATTTAAGATTTAGTATATTGAAAATTTAAAAAAATCTTTTATTTTTTAAATTTTAGCTATTAACATGGAAAAACAATATAGCAATTGGCTATTCTATTCGTATCTAATAGCGCTCGCTTTTTCTTTACTTTCCTCACAATATGATGATGACTTGGTAAAATTTTGGTAAAAATCAAATATGGCTGAACAAAATGGCGGTTTATGAAATGTTAAAAAAATATTACTAAGAAACTGCTTAACCATTTTATCCAAATTTTGCAGAAAAATTAGTTTGACATGACCATCAACTGATAAGTTTTACTACAAATCCAAAATGGCGGCCTAATAAAATATTGTGTGTCAATGCATAAAACTACTAAAATACATCGATTATGGTCAAATTTTGCTCAAAAATCAAATATTATATAGGGGTGAACTGGTAAAAATATTGAGACAAATTCAAAATGGGGGAACAAAACGGTGGCCTAATTAAATGTTTAAAAATATGTGAAAAAAGCACTTATCGGATTGATTGATTGATTGATGACATCCCTATTTTAAATATTTATTACTAAAAATGTATGAATTGCTCACTTAATATCGATTTATAATCAAATCTGTATAAATATCAAAATTCGCTCGCATTCTAGGCATTCCTACTATAATTTTTTAAATATTTACTAAAAATGTATGATATGTATTTTCAAATACCCCTAGATTCCTCCTTTCTTTCAGCCAAATCTACACAAATGTTAAAATTCCGCCGCCATGTTGGCATTACAATCTTGAATTTTTAAAATGTTGACAAAAATTCATGATGTGCAGTCTTAGATACCCTTAAATGCCGAATTTTAATCAAATCTGCAAAAATTTTAAAATTAGTCTGCTATGTGGTGCCGCCATTTTTAATTCTCAAATATTGACTGAAATTGCATAACTTTTATTCTTAAATACTTCTAGATACTGATATTTCAGTTACAAAAGACAAAATTTGTTCGCTATATTGGCGCCACCATTTTGATTTTTGTTGTGCATTCTTAAATAATCCCCACAAATGTTGAAATCATCCGTCCGATCTGTTGACATTGTCATTTTAACACACAATATGTTGAATTTTTAAATGCTGACACTTGTAAATTTTCCTAGGCACTGGTTTTCAGTTTTGGCTACACAAGTAACAAAATTCGTCGGCCGTATTGGCGACACCATTTTGGATTTCTAAACGTTGACTAAAAAAATTCGGATTTTTTATATCCGAAAGTGTATGCATGTCAAATTTGAAAATAATCGGTAATGGAAGTGTTGAAAAGTCCATTACAAGATTTGAACCAGACATATAAACATACAATTATACAAATAGGAAGCCAATAAAAGCGCGTTAAAAGCATTGATTTTAGTTTAAAACTCTAACACCCGTATTCACTAAAGAGGTTTAACTTTAGACCAGGTCTAACTTTAGAGTTACAGGTTTAAGATGACATTTTCAACAACTGAACAAATAATTTTTCTAAATGTCACAATTACAAAATGATAGTGACATAAGGCAAACATAACTAAAAACTAAAGTTTAATAATATATAAATAACTAATTTCCTGTTAAACTTACCTAACTTAATGGTTTGATTTTACATAGTGAAGTAGAGAACGATTACTTCTTTGAAGTTTGTAAAAATACCCATTTGCCTCATTAAGGAATAGGTAAGAATCCTTCTTTTTGTCAACGATAATGAAGCATGGCCCATTTCTTCATTTTCGTACATCAAATATTTTAACAGGTCTTCATTTTGTTCGCCATATTGAATTCATAACAATATTTTACCAGTTTTTTTTTTATATCAGACGTAATTTTTGTAGAAAATTAAAGTAAGTGGATTTTTTAGCTATACCGGAACAGACCGACCGACCGACGGTAACGGAAAAACATGAAGATCTGTAAAAACCCGGAACGATAATTTTTTCACGATTAATGATATTTCCTTATGTGGGAAGTGAAAACTCACGCCGTCACTGGTATTCGTCAACAAATTACCACGGCTTGGGCATGGGCCATCCCCACTTCTTGTTTTATCGTAAACATTGGTCGATAGAATGTGAAAAATAGGGTAACCATGTTGGCGCATACCCTTAACGTGATTTATGACTGAGTTGTGATCTCTACTTTACTTCTTACTCTAAGGTTATAACAATTTCGCAAAAGTACAACTGCATTGTATAAAATGTGGACGATATCACTCTTCAGCTGTAAATTATGATACAACAAAAGAAAATGTTATATGTCCAAACAGCAATGAAATACATAATAATTTGAACATGGGTTACTTAATAAATCACTCTTTCTCGACCAAAATTGTGAATTTTACAAAAACCAGAAAGAATATAAATAGAAATAGAATAGAAAAATATAAAACAAAAAGTCAGTATGGAGATATATAGCAATTAAATAATAATAAACCGAAAAAAAATTCTGCGGGGCACATCTGGAATAAGTTTTATCATATTAATATGTAAGGAGTTCTAAAGACGAAGTTTTGAAGTCTATGGATCGCAAGAAACCTTTAATTTTATTTGTATCAGAAACTCATTACAAAGGGGCACAGGTCAGTGAATTAGAGATAGAATATTATGCTCTTTATATTTGTTTTTCAAATGCAAAATAAACAGGGGGACTACTTGTATATGTATATTACAAAATTAAATTTTTTGGACATTTTTAAGAATTAACGTGAAACATTTTGGGAAGGAAGTTCTATAAATATTAAAATATTATTGTTGGTGACTTTAACATAAATTATTTAGATAATGATTTTTATGTTGAAAGATTCAAAAAAATTTTAAATCTATTTGGATTCAAGCAACAAATTAAGGAGTAACTCGAGTGGCAAAAACCAGTAAAACATTAATTGAGTTAGCTATAACTGATAATTTTTCTTTTAATACGGAGGCTGAACATTTATTTAAGTTAGTGATCTTAGTTGGACTTATATTGATATAGAAAATTATTTTAATCATGTCGAAAAACAATACAACAAAAAAAAAAAATTATTTATTACAAACAGCTAGCCCTTAGTCACGTGATTGGGAATATAATATTAGTGATATAAAAATATTTTTTAATCAACTTATTTTAAATTTCAGAAGCTGCTTGGAAAAGATTACAGAAGAGAAAATGGTATTTATGGTTCAACAAAATTATTTTGGGAACAAAAAAAAATGCGAGACGATATGTTTACTATTACAAATAATTTTCAAGACTGGAAACAATATAAAAGATTACGAAACAAATTTGTTGGGATATTAAGAAAAGAAAAAAGTTCCTATTATGACAATGTGCTTTATGATGAAAAGAATGACAGCAAAATGATGTGGAGAACTCTAAAAAAAATAACAAATCTAGAAAAAAAGTTGTTGATGAGATGATATTTAAAAACAAAGCTAAGACAGATCCGCATTTTATCTCTGAATATAGGCATCCTCCGATTGTGGCCATTTCTGGCTCTTTTCTTTCCCACATAATGGATTCTCTGGTATTTACAAGAGCTGTGCAGTAACAAAGAACTTGTTCAGCAGTCTCGTCGTCCTCGTTGCACCTCCTACAACTTGGATCCATGAGGACGCGCAATGTGTGAACGTGTTTGTTTAGCTTACAGTGTCCCGTTAGGGCCGCATGGTTTGCACTTTGCTCCGTACGCGCCAACCTATCTGCTTTTTCATTTCCTTCGATTCAATAAGTTTTTAATTTTTAAATTTTTCATTTGACTTTGTTACTACGCATGTGGAAGTGTATCAATATAAGATGATGCCACAGAATCAAAATTTTCAATATTATCAACCTAAGGAAATAATGGTGGGCAGTGTGTTTCTAGAATTTGAGACCTGTTCTAGAAAGTATTTATCTACTTGTTCTTATTCCAAATATTTGCAAAACAGAATTTATGGACTTCTTTTAATATTTAATATTTTTTTATTTATGTGTACAAGATGAGAATGACGAGTATTTTAAAAAAAATTTCTAGATTACATTACCTTTTTGTCATATTTAATATCATAAAGAACATAAATATGATTAATCAGCCTTATTCGAGTGTACATAGGTTTCCTAATTTTTGGAAACTAAAATAAAAGATATCAGCGAAAAATGTTGCCGTCCAAAAGAGTTACATTTTGAAGCTGAGTTTCTCAAATATGTAGGAATATGTATTCAATTCGGCTTTTTATTGTCCTGATTAAAACTAGATAAAAAATTAGTTTTTGTTAGAAATGGCAAAATTCGTATTAGTACAATACCTTAGTTTAAAAAATATGCTATTATTTTATTTTAAATGACATTGAGAAGTTCACATCAAAATTAAGACACTAACCAAACAGTTTTTATAAACCCATGCATGTCCTTATTACGCTTTTGCTACTGAAGGAGCTTGACCGACATGCCGTCACCAGCGTCACCTTGCTATGTTTGTGTTAAATAAATTCTATAACTCGGATCTTTTGGAACTACCGATTTGATCTGTGTAAGAATTTTAACATTTTTGTTAATGCGATATATGATTCATCCTTGAGGTAAATGAATCTTTCAAACACATTTTATGTAATATGTCTTATACCCTAATTAACCTGTTTTCATTTTAACAATCATTTGGACCTCTTAAACCCGAAGCTAAACCGGAAGTTGGCTAATTATTTTGGATTATCTGAAACCAATGCTATTTATGTATAGAATAAGTTACATAAAATGCCTCTAACATTTTTTATTGATAAAAACATTAATAAAATGGATGTTGCATTAAAAAGTAAATGACATAATAAGTTTCATGTTCAAATTGTTTTTACTAAAAGATCCGAAGTCAAAGGTCATTAATATGACGCGCAAATCTAACTATAGATGGCTTCCAAGTTATAGAATGTATTCTAGTGAAATGTTTCATTCTATATATTTTATAATAGTAAAATTTTAAAAAACTAAACAAAAGTGCGAAGAAAAACATGAAATTTTAGTTTTCAGTAACCAAATGCGCATCGGAGAACAAAACCAGAATAAGAAACAACAAATGTAATTTTTGTAACCCTAATGCATATTATTAAATATGCAAAAAACATCGAACTGTTGATTTAATTTATAACCGATATAAATGTAACCATAATATAATAAAGAAATTTGAAGTTAGAAAATTAGCACTTTGAAAAACTGAAACTAGTCACTGCATCTCTTGGCTCTAACGGCTCGTGGAGCGATAACTGGTTAATCCATCAAAATGACCAACGAAAATTCTTTTTATAACAAAATGGGTAATTAAATGTTCTTAAAATACTTTTAGAAGTAATTTGAATATAACAAGTAGTTAGACTACAAAAAACAGTTAAATGTAAGTAGTTAATTATTTCAGCTACTTTTTAGAGTATACAGAATAAAAACGTATTTGTGTATAACTACTATGAAATGGAAAGTATTTTGAGTACAACTACTTTTCCTACAAAAGTAGTACAGCCCACCTCTGAGTAGGTGCATGTAAGTTTAATATGCATGTTCCACATGGTCGTGTTTTGGTATAGAGAAAAGATAACAAAAGAAGAAGAGAAGGGAATATGGATGCGTGTTTATTGTTTAGGGGTCGTGACGTAAAGTATACAAGACTATGATTACTTGGAAAGGTACGTGCAAACGTTACAGAAAACTTTGAAAACGGTTTTGTTGATAACAACGCGCAGCCACACAATGCTGGCATCATCAAAGAGTTCTTAACGTTAAGCAACATTTAGAGAATATAATGGTCTGTCAGTTCTCCAGATCTGAATCCAAATGAACATATTTGGGTTCGTGAATGTTGAAGATTTGGTGAATGTAGTGATATATAGAAAGTTATTCCTCTGGAATTCCTTCATCGTCTAACCACGCCTAGTTGAATAGGATTTTGAAAAGTCAACGGTGGTGGTTTAAATCACCATAATTCTTTTATTTTCCATTTATTATTATTTTAGTGTTATTATTTACATGTTGCCACTAAGAGAAAAAATAATTGTCTACCGAAAATCATTCGCTAGATGATAAACACCCTGTATATTCAATAAGTATTGTTGCCTCAATAAACAGTTTAGATGTTTTAGTGCCTTTTTTGAGTAAAATATCAAAGGCACATTTTTCAATTAGCCAGAAAATCACATGTATTTAGTCGTCCTCTATCTTCTTTAAGAAAGATATTCAGAAGCCATCCCGATACTAATGCACCTAAAAATTTAGGGTGGACGCTTTGAGTGTTGACCCGTTTACATATAATAGTAATAAAACTGAAATTTGGAAATGGCCTTATGATTTCAGAGGTAGCTAATATCCACCATTTATTCAATAATGACCACCTAAAAGTTCAAGACATTTTTGTACAATACACAAGATGACAGTACATTACGAATAAAATCTGCAGTTTATTTTTCAAGTTTGAATGCGAGCTTCCTCCTCTCCGCCCAGATCTAACCACTCCGGACCGCATAAACGTAATAATAATCAGACGGTAAGTATGAGTTATCGAAAGCTGGAAACGTTCTTCGTGCCCTGCTCACAAATTAACAATTTCTCTTTATTAAAAAAGGAACAACTTGCGGGCCTAAGCTGTCATTATTTATGCCGCAATTATGCTAATGAAATCTTAATTCTTCTTTAAGGCAAGAATTAGTCAGTGGCGTATATCGGGTCCGCAATTTCCGTTCCAATACTTGGAGAGTTCCTTTGAACAGCAGTCTAAAACCGTTTTTAAAATACAGGGTGTTAAATATTTAAAGACAATTAATATATATTTTTTTAAATATAATATGGCCATTCTATAGACATAACTTAACGCTTGTCGTGTGCCAAATATAACTAAATATGTCAAGAAGTGTACGTGCCACATAAAAAAAAACTAAAAAATATTCAAAATTTAAACATTCTTCCATCCATTTTTATCTTGAAATATAAATATAATAGAACAGCCCCTCGAAATATCCAAACGGAATTTCCGAGTATACAACAATCCAATCCATTCTTTTTTAAGCTTCTTAGTCGTAAAAGGTTGTATCCAAGAAAGCATAGTTCCATCCATCCTGCGACCGAGCAACCTAAAGCAATTGTTAGGTTAGCTTAGGTATGGTTTGGTTGCAACAATTTACAGTGCGAATCAGTTGATAAAGATCTAACAAATATTGAATATAAGAAGAAACGCGATTCTTATCAGCTTGCTTCTCCTGTCACGGCGTAGTTTGCACTGTATCGCATTGGCGTTTGACTTTACGCTGCCGAGTACCTGTCCTGGCAAGGCTCAACAGGTAGTTATCTCAGGGCCTTAGGCATCTTCGGGGATCTTCACTGCACAAGATGAAAACACAGAATGAGCTCCGATGAGCAGAGTTCAGATTTTTATACCCAACGTGTGCCCAACTTCCACTACGATGTAGCACATAACCCGCGCCTCTGTCAGATTTTCAGGGTGTGTTATTGGTCTTCTAACTAACAAATAGTAGTACCCAAACAAATAGTAGTGTGGGAATTGAAAATTGACTGAAGCTAGAAAATCGTCAACTGTAGATGCTATCTCTATAGATTTAGGAAAAAATCTCCCTACTCCAAATATAATTTTTCCTGAGGTGTACTTCATTTATATTTTCAATGTGTATATTTTATCATTCGAAAATTTCTTCAATAATGTACACCTACGACCAAACCTTCGCAAAGAAGGGGTCAGGTGATGTTGCCTCAATGCTCTATCATTTTTTCGACATGTATCTGCATCCTCCTATTAAGAAACTCTATGTCTTTGTCGACTCGTGGGGGGACAAAACAAAAACCTTCAGTTCTTTCACCACGTAACTGCTAATCTAAAAAGATTTGACACTGTGACAGTTACTTACACAGTGCGCGGCTATTCATTCATGGAACCCGACAAAAACATAAGATTGATTCCCAAAAGTGTCCCAGATGGCTGAAGAGAGATTATAGAAGCTGCCCGAACCAAGCCGTATCCGTTTGTTGTGGTATCATGTAAACAAATTTTGTTTAAAGGATAGAGTAAATTTTTGTCCTCCGCGTTGTACAAGAAAAAGTTTTCTTTTCCTAATAGGCAACCAAAACAGTTAATGTGCTTTGAAACAAAATGCAAAACCGTTGACTATAGGGAAACATATAATGGAGGTTTCACGTCATCATTGATAAAAGATCAACGGAAGAACCAGAATAGTAAATCAAACGTAGCAGATCTTCAAAAACCTAATCAACTCTACCATAGGCCTATTCCTCTGCCCAGAAAAAAGTGTGCTGATCTAAAAGTTCTAATGAAATTATGTGAAGAAGAGGGATCTAAAGAGTACTACGGCCAACTTCTCTCTGCTAATCAGCGCGAATTACCATCTGAGCCAGATGATGTGCCTGATGATCAAAGCGATTTTTAGAAATCAGATCAGTCAGTAGTCAGTAGTTTACAGCTTGTTTTGTTCTTTTATTATCATGGAGAAATGCCTATACCTAGTAGCGAAATAAATGATACAAAAAATTACTTTTATCTGTCCAGAGGAAAACCCAACTCAGTCCACTTTTTCTTTAAATAAACAATAACTAACTACGAAATAAAAATACATTCATAACATTACTCTAATTATTAAAAAAAAGTATATATTATACTAAATATAAAAACATAAAAAACTTACTTAAGTTAAACAAACGGGTTTAAGCACATACTAAAATTTTCACCAAATGCATTTTACCTGAATACCTAATTGAATATGCAAACACTTCAGACTGCATGCGTAGTAAAAATTTGGTTCTCTTGGAGTTTTCACCATACCACGCCACTGCTGATTATGCACCGATGAATATACCATAAGTCAGCATCAAATGCGTGTAATACTTGCATAGTTCTTCCAAAAGAAAATATTGCTGGCACCTGTAATAAACCAGTCGCACGATCGCGCCTGTTAATGTATATCCGAATTTAATTACCGTAATTTTCTTCGTCTTTTTTCTTTTTCTTTTCGGCAAACAAAACGAACATTAATATTTGCAGTAGTATTTTTAATGTTTACCTTATATTTTTTTTGTATAATTTCGTGATTTTGTTTTTTATGTTAATTTAGTACATATTAACAAAAATTAATGTTTAGGTAAATTATAGAGGTAAACTAATACTTTAACGATATTATCCCTGTAGTTAACCATCATAAAGCATATCGGTTTGAATGTCTGCAACATTTTCAAAATTAATAAAATAATTATTTTTTTAGTTTTCTTACTGTGGCGTCGTTTTTTATCCCTTGTCTAGTCAAACTGTCATTTTTGAGGAGCATATCTCTAAACAAAATTTTTTTTGGAATCACTATATTTTGGGGCGTAGATTAAGGGCCCAAATTTGCATCCGCGCGACAGGTGTGGCAACATCCTTAAAAATGGCGTTTTTAGCCATTTTTTACGTTTTTTTGCGGTTTTAAGAGCTATTTTTTGGTCGTATATGAGCAAATCAAAATCGGCTAACGAATTTTGATAAAGGACTTAAAAACAAAGAGTTTAAGTCCTGTTGGTTGTAATCGGCCATTTTTAGTCGTTTTTCTGTATTTAAAAAAAAATCACTTTATTAGCAAAAAATACTAGCGTTTTTGTTTATAATTTTTTTGCGACCTATAAACCATTAAAGCATCGTTAATAAGGTATGCTTTATACCCAGACATAGATCCAACCATAAAGTTAAACATTTTTGCCATTTTAATGTCAGTTTCAATATTTTATCATGTCATAATTTACTGAAACGAATTTCCCTCAAAGCCGTATTTTTTTCTAACCATTTTATTCGACGACGCTGTTTATGAAACTCATTGGTCCTAATTTGCTCCTTAGACTCTAAGCTTTCATTAGAGCCTCTACACAAGTCATTTTGATCGTTTACGCCCGAGAAATCGTCAATTTTTGCGTACAAATTTACGTTTCTTGATAAATAAATGAAATTTGTTTTATCGTTCTTAAAGTTAGAAATATTCCAATTAATATATAAAACAGATCATAATTAACATTTTAAGAGGTTCAAAAAGCCATTTTGATTATTTGAGCACAAAAATTGTAATTTTTAACGTATTTTCTGTAAAATTTTTGCAGTTTTTACGATAAAATTCAATTTGTTTGTGTTTTCTGATAGTTTCACCAAGTACTATTGTAATGTGTTTAGTACAAACAAAATTTTGACGGATTTTAGAATTAGATTTGTATATTCCGAGAAGTCGTCATTTTAAGTTCCATTTTTGCGTTTTAACCTAAAATTTCGGGTTATTTAAAATATAAATGAAATTTGTTATCATACTTGAGTTTATAAATATTTATTTTAAAGTTTTGATATATAAATGAAATTTGTTTGTGTGTTATCGTACGTTATTTATTTTAAAGTATAGAACAATTTATTACAAATATTTTTAGGGATTTAAAAAGCCATTTTTCTAACTTGGGCTTGAAAAATAGTCATTTATAGCTCAATTTACGTATTTTATTCATAAATAAATTTTTAGTTTTTTATAAAATGTAATGTAAATTATCAGTTTTATATAAACTTTTATTTTGCAATAATTTGTATATTATGATACGTCTTAAATCTTAGCGCGTTTGGAGATGTTGGCGACACACGTTAAGGAGTGTCTTGTGCTATTTTCTTTCTTCACAGTGCACAGTGGTTCTCTGTCCTTACTAAGTGAAGTCATAAATATAGAAGTTTTATATACAAAATATAATTACTGATGCAAAACTGCATTTGGAAGAGGTGTGGTTGTAGAGACCTAAAACTAAAGTACAATAAATTTTGCAAAGCATTTAAAGGGAGTATCTGCAAGTACGTCGTTAAGTGTCATAATTATTTTAGAAACTAGTAGGTACTCTGATCAAAGGTGTGCTTGAGAATATTTGGAACTTTAAAAAATAACTTGATAAAACTTAACTTAATTTTAGGCCTTGTAACGAAATTTTTTATTTCTGCTTGGGGTTTAATTCAAAACGTATTTAATATTTGTACTATTGAGAGAAAATATAAAGAGGTAACAGATTGCAGATGAAATTGAAAAACTCCTGCTTCAGTTTATTGCAATGATAGTTTGCTGTTAAGAGTGAAGAGTTAAATCTACAAGATCTAGGTAATAATGAAGATGATAATAAGCTTTTATGAAAATACTCATGATCACATTGACGATTAGCCAAGAAAACTTATTACATTTTTGTAAGAATTTAAGAGTAATAAAAATTACTGTTTCTTAGTTGTAAATAATTATATTAAAACCCTATTCCTGATTTCTTCCAATTATTTTAATTCTTTGATCTTATACATTATCATCATATAAAAAATATCAGATAAATCCAAATAGTTTTGGTTGTTAAAAAGTTGGATCAAATAAAGTAGTATACTAAAAAAATATAGAATGAAAGGAAAATGTTACTGTCGATTTTTTGGGCTCAAACGGTCAAATCTAGTTTTAATATCCCAACAAATTTTTATTTTGGAGTTCTAAATACATTAAAAAAACATTCATACCTTAAAGTATAATAAAATATCAAAGAAATTAACTTCTTTTTTGCAAGTAAGAAAATTTTACGTAAATTGAGCTAAAAATGACTATTCTTCAGGCCCAATTTGGGAAAATGGCTTTTTATATCCCTAAAAATACTTGTCTTAAACTGTTCTATCCTTTAAAATAAATATTTAAAAAATAAAATACGATAGTGCTCAAAAAAATTTCATTTATATATCAAATAACAAGAAATTTTTCGTAAAAACGAAAAAATGGAGCTTAAAATTGCTTCTCGGACCCAAGTGTTAAAAATGGCTTTCCAAACCAAAAAACAAAATTTTTATTATGAACTGATTTATTAACTTAAATGAGTATTTGTAAATTATAGTACCACAAAACCCTAAGAAAAAATGTATTTATTCATCAATAAATGCAAAATTTTAATAAAAGAATCGAAAATCAAGTAAAAATGACGAATCTTTAGAACCAATTAATCAAAATTCATTTTAAAATCTATTAAAATGTTCGTTTTTAAAAATTAAACCAAGCTAATTAGTGAGAGTATGAGCAAACACTAGAAAATTCAATTTGATTGTGGAAAAAGCAAAAATGTTACTCAATGTTACTCAAAATAAGCTAAAAAATTACGATTTTTAAAGCCCAAATGGTCAAAATGGCTTCTTAAACCCCTTAAAATGTTGACTATGATCTGTTTTATACATTCATAGGAATATTTCTAACTTTAAGTACGATAACACTAAAAAAATATCATTTATTTATCAAGAAACGCGAATTTTTTCGTAAAAAGCAAAAATGATCTTCTCTGGCGTAAATGGTCAAAATGAGTTCTGCAGGGGCTCAAATGAAAGCTTAGAGTCTAAGGAACAAAGTAGGACCGATAAGTTTCATAAACAATTTGGTCGAGCAAAATGGTAAAAAAGGGCTTTGAAAAAAATTCGTTTCCGTAAAATAGGACTAATTTTCATACATTGAAATGGACATTAAATTGGTGAATAATAACTTTATGGTTGGATTTACTAAAGTATACCTTATTAAAGATCCTCCAATGGTTTGTGGGTCAAAAAAAAATTCGGCGGATGGCCTTTACAAGAGGACAAATGGACTAAAAATTGAAAGATACGAAAAAAAATCATTCAGAACTGTTTTTGCTTGAAAAATAAATAAGGTTCATGGTATTAAACATTTAATTTTTCATACAGGAGGCATAAAAAATACAAAAATATTATTTTGCGCAACAGTAAAAATATCTTATTTTGCAAGAGACGAAAAAAAGTCACTCTTGATACATTTTTAAGCTTAAAAAATAAAGTTCTCGTTGTTAAAATGCAAAAATGTTGTTTTGCGTAAAAAGCATACGTCGCTGATATTTTCTCTCAAAAGTACAAATATTAAATACGTTTTGAATTAAACCTCAAGCAGAAATAAAAAATTTCGTTACAAGTTCTAAAATTAAGTTAAGTTTTATCAAGTTATTTTTTAAAGTTCCAAATATTCTCAAGCACACCTTTGATCAGAGTATCTACTAGTTTCTAATATAACTATGACATTTAACGACGTACTTGTCTATGCTTTATTTCATGAAATAATTATCATTTAATGTAAATTAATTGCGTATGTATGTTATGTATGTAATGCAATGTAAAATAGTTCGTATCAAAATGCTATCTACTGAGCAAAGAATTTTTATAGTAAAGTGTTCCGAAGATGGTCAAGTATCATACCGCTACGTCATGGAACAATTTAGCAAGAAATTCGAAGAAGTATTAATAACTCGGATGGAAATCTGCAAAGTAATAAAAAAGTTCCAAAGAACTGGTTCTTTGGAAGGACCTGGAACTGGACCTTAAAAAGAAAAAGAAGAAATATGACCATAAAGATGCAGCCACAGTTTTAGTTCTTCAATATGTAAGAGAAACTCCAGTCCATTAGAAATCGTGCTAAACAGTTAGCAGTTGTGAAAGAAAGTCATATTCAGACGATTTTAAAATATTTCCGTTTAAACCCCACTTTAATCATGCGTTGAAAGATGGAGATGAAGCGAAAGGCTAGATTTCTGTTTGTGTAAAGTGAATTCCGAAAGTAAGCTTTGTCTCTTGTACAATCATTATTTCTGTCTATTGGTAATCCAACCTCTTTTCTTCTTGAAATTTTTCTGATTATTAGAGGTACCAATATGTGCCATTATAATTTCGTGATAGATTGTAATTAATTATACAACAAGAAAATACCAACAGTTGACAAAGACATGAGATAAATCGACGTAATTTTTATAAAGTGTGACGTTTTAATGCTGTAGGAAAGGTAAAGTACGGCTCAAATATTTTACTACAAAAACATTTGCAACTGACAATAACTAATACGCCTACACCATCAGTCACCCGGCAATGTTCGTGTAATTTTATTATTTTAATGTATCATTATAGAGGAATATTGCCCAGATAATTCGATAACGTTATTATAATAAGTTGCTTAGTACGTCAACGAAGTTAATACAAATTTTATGTTCTGAGTAATTTTGGAATAAGGTCTTAAAAAATGGGTTTTTTGGAGAACTTTGCTTCAGAATTGACAGTAGAAAGGTATATACATATTTTGAATTGTGGTAACGTGTTAGTAAATGTATAATATCAGATTTTTATGGATCTTTGCATTTAGAGGTCCCTGAATCCGAACAACATGTTTTCCAGTTTCCGTCGGCTTGGACTGGCGGTCTGTCGGTATCCGGCATGGCTCAAATGCTATCTATCCAATTGACTTCAAATTTTGGGCAAAAATCAAGGGTCATACGAGGATGGAATGGTAACTTTTTGTAAAAATCCAGTAAATCCAGTATGGGTAAACAAAATGGCGGCCTCACAAAATGTAAAAAAATCGTTAATTAGAAAATAAAGTGTGATATAGGGATAAACTGGAAAATTTTTTGTGGCGGAACAAAATGGCTGCCTAATAAAATGTTTAAATATTCGGTCTCCTGGAAGAAAACCTTTTTTTATATAAGAAAATAATAAAGGATAATTTGGTTTTTTATAAAATATATAAATAGAATTATGAAAAATAAATAATAATAAATAAATTAAAAACTAAAAAAAAAAAATAGAAATAAATTACCGTTTGTGGAATTTGTATAAAGTTATTACCAACTAATTATATGCATATATGTATATAAGTATATATATATATATATATATATATATATATATATATATATATATATATATATATAATATAGAAGGCCAAATAAAGGACCGTCAATTTTCCATATTTCTTCTTGATAAAAGATCATCCAGAGACGCTGAAACCCTCCTCTCAGATCAAAAATATTTGGTATAAAAAGATAGTTTTCAATGGTGAACTTATTGTTTTGTCCTATACAGACTAGTAACCCTGGGGGTGAAACAATTCGCCATTTCTTTCTTTAAATGCATTTGGTTAAAAAAATGGCGAACTACGTCTGTTGCACATAAAAACAATTTATTATTGGCCACAAGGGGGTTAAACAGCGGGGTAAAAAGCTATTGATCCCATAAAAATGGGAAATATTATTCGCAATGTGCTAAAAGTCACTAAATGGTAAAATTCATCATGAAAAACAGGTTTATGACGAATCCTGAGGAAAACTTAAATATGTTTGCTCCAAGTTGTCAAGATATGCTTATAGTATAAGCGTTAGACATACTTAGCAGAAAAAAGTTGTTTCAACAAAAATCTGTAGACTTGATCTACGTAGAGAATGTTTTAATTCTAATTCTATAAATGTTCCAGTCCCCTAAAGAAGGATATCTTATATAAGGGAAAATAGCGGCATTAATGGGTTTTCGGGTATGTTTTAAGTCTGGAAGTGCAAAATAAAATGCCATATCCACTTACCTCAAAAAATTTGGAGGTACGTTTTAATTACAAATTGTTTCTGATGCAAGTATCACCATTCCTAACATAAATGTAATGTCCTATATTTAAACATGTTCTTGCAACACTTTAAACTCTATGAAATAACAGAGAGTAAATTGAAACGAATAAAACTATATTGTGAGATAACTTACATCTAAATAGTTAAAATAATAAGTATTTCGAATTTTGTTCACACTTCACACTTCCGCATTTCTTTTGTCAAAATATGCATGTGTCTCGACACTGTCGTGATATGTTTTTATAAAAATTCGTAATAATCATTCAACTATTATCTCCTTTAAAATATCGAAAAACTTCATATACACGCGAGTATTCTGGGGAATAAAAATCGTCGAAAAACAATTATATTTTTCGAAAATTTCGCGATCACAAATATCAAGGGTACGCTCCCATGTAAAAGCGCATAATTATATTATATTAATATGTTATGTAGACTTTTATGCGAGGAAAGAAACTATAAAACGAACGGACCATTTTAAAATGTCTTCTGCCTGACTATACCTGTGCCGAAAGTAACTATTTATGTTATTCAACTATTTGGCCATTTGTTAAAATTGCAATTCTAACGTTCCGTCTTACCAATACTTTTTCGATGATTTTATCTGCAAGAATGATAGCAATAGAAAAATGAAAATTACCAATAACTGGACATTAAATATCGAAAACTATTGATACTTATCGGTAACTATCGGTATATCGTCAACTATCGATGTATCGATACCTACCGATTTATCGATGGCTATCGATAGTTATCGATATATTGGATATACCTGGATAGATCTATCAATAACTATCGAATTTTTGATAAATTAAACAATATCAATACGGTTAAAACATATAATAAGTTACTTTTAGTTTTTAAAGGTTGGTATGATATGTTTCGTTAATAAAAAGAGTTTTTTGTTTGTGCTATTTTACTTTAAATTAAAGAGACAAAAAGCAATTTTTATCGTTATTGGCTTGAGTTGGTATAATAACGCAATAGTACTCTATTTTATTGTTTAATTTATCATGTCGCCTGTAGCCATTTTTTTTTGAAACCTCAGAAAACAAAACGATAATTTATACCACCGTGTCAAGCACGTAAATGCTTATAAATTTACCAGTTATATATGCTCGACTTTGGTTTGTTATTTTACATACATATTTGACATATTGGATTGGTAATGTATTATAGGGTTGATGTGTATTTCTATACGAAGCTGATCGATGTGGGCACGTGGGTAGCCACAAATAACTTTTTTATTCAATCTTAATGTAAAAGTGGCATAATTCTTTTAAAATTAGAAATCATATGGACCTAAAATTATGTATTTAAGTGTAAAATTTTATAAAATGCAATTTCAGGTGTGCTTTTGTCATTTCACATCTTATATATTATTGAAATAATGTTTTTAGCACCCAAGTCGATAAATAGATCGTTTTTAGTCGAATTAAGAAATTCGATTTTGAATTATTATCAGTTTCAAACGTATATGACAGTCGGATCGTCTCAGAAAATACTATACCGCCCAATTTCCTTTATTTCCTCTTTTAAGAAAATTATAATATAGATTTCCTAACTACTGGGAACGAAGATATACAAGCCAAAAAGAACCACTCCGCTTAATGCGTGAAATCAATCCCCCTTCGCCCCGTCTCACGGCTAGCTGTTTTCAGATCGAGGACTTTGGCCGGAGTATACACTTTGTTCCTCGCTTGCACAACGAAGCGTTTTCATACTGAGTTTGACAAATTTGTCTGTGTCTTATATTTCGGTGATTAAGTTCTTTTGGATTTTACTATTTTTATTACTTTATTTGTGTAGATTTTATGATTACTATTGTGGTATTAGTGTTTTTATATAGGACTATTATAATATTTAAATAGAATGTGCCTGGAGTTTTTATTTAAAAATCTTAAAGTTGTTACCCCTAATGGGGAAAACGTTACAAATAAGTAGTTTTTATCCGGATAAAGAATTACAATACAATCTATTTTTGTTTTCTAGGATTTACTAAAAACAAAGGGTTATACCTTTTACTAACAAGAAATCTAAAGCAGGATTGCTTTGTATTTTTTTTTCGGGTAGGTGAGAAATTGTTGAGGCAATGCGAGAAATCCCACGACCATACTGGCGTATTTAAAAAAATGTTTGCGTTAAAACATTTTTGAACAAGTAGATGGCGCAAACTGTATGGAAGATGTTAAAGAGGTATTATTAAATATCTTTCCTTATGTATTTAAAAAATATAAAGAGTTGACACGATCCCGATCAATGTACTAAGGTTCCTTTAACAGTGTTTACATTAGTAACCATTAGGTTATAAATACTTTAAAAGTACTGAAGGAAATGCGTTAGTGTGTCTGACAGGGTTCCCTCTAAAAAAGTGCTTTCTGTAGCGTTCCTGTAATGTATGCGTGGAGTTCTATAACCCAAGTAGGTTAGCAGAAAATGTAACTATCTTTTGTACACTAAAAGAGTTCCCTGAAAAGTTCAGTACCGATAAAACTGCTTTTTGAGGTCTAACCATACCTAATAAAAAAATTGGATTGGGTATATCATACAATTAGAAAAAATTTTTGTTGATATTTTTAACATAATTATGGTTCTGGTACAAAACTCAAACCATGTCCAGGATTTCCCTTCGATTATATGCTATCCCTGTATACAAGAGTCCGAAATTATTTTACGATAAAATTTGCTAATCACAATATTAAAGGTATCAAAATAAACAAATCCCAAAACTCCCTATTTTACAAAATTTGTAAATATAAATCGTACTTGCTGAAAAATCATTAACTGTTTTTCGTTTGTTATCGGAAGAGAGAAATTTAGACCTAGAGCAAGAATTTCAGCCACGTCATTTGGTATTTCAGTGTCAGAAATGTTGTCTAACCATTGATTATTATTAACTTTTATTTTGTTTTGAGGTGTATAGGACAATAGTTTCCAGAATTTTTTTGTTTTTATTTTTAGTAGAATCGAAATTTTTTTCAAATTTAATCCTCTCAAACGTCAAAAAATCGTCAACGATATTTTTAGGTAAAAGAGATTTAGCGTGAATAATTAGATTTTGAATAAATGAATGAATGATAAATTAACAGTTAAAGAAATGATCGCAATAAAAAGGGAGAGCCAGGCAGTAAATGATAAAAAAGGTATTAGTGGTTTAAGTCAAATATATTTTAACTTAGAACGGAAGCTTTCACGGCTTTGGTCAATTAGGAAATCATGGTTCTTGGGATTAGACCGTGTCAAATTGGAATTACTATCCGACGTTTCGCCTTCGATTGCACAAGACATCTTCAGGGATCTTTACTCCTCGAGATGAACACTGAATGAGCTCGAAGAGATTCAGGCGGACTTTTATACCCGACTTGTGCTCGACGAACCGTGACCCTGTGTTAAGATCGGTTTCGACGTGTGATGTAGACTGTAACCCCTATCTTTATTGAAATTTTTTGTATGTTTAAATATTTCAATAGATTCTCTAACTTTTCGTTTATAAAAACCTGGAACCGATGCTAGAACCGTGGTTTCCTTTACATTTATGAAATGACCATTGTTATGCTGATGTTCAGCTACAGCAGATTGAACAATTTGTTTCTTTTTAATACATCGTTCATGTTCCTTAAGCCTAGTTGATATTGAGCGTCCTGTTTCTCCCACATACATTTCTCCACAGGAGCCTCCTTCTGTTTGGAAAGGTAATATATAAGATAATCTCCTCATATTTCTGGACCACCTTAATCAGCAACATCATAATATAAGATTCACGATGGAAATTGAATCTAATGGAACAATTCCCTTTCTAGATGTATGTGTTCAAAGGAAGGAAAATGGTACATTAGGACAATCTGTGTATAGATAACCGACGCATACAAATAGGTACTTAAACGCAAATTCTCATCATCATCCAGCACAAAAGAAATCGGTTATTAACTCAGTAGTATTCAGAGCTTTTTCGATTTCTGATCAAGATTCTTTACCATCGGAAACATCGAAACTGACCGAAGCTCTCAGAGGGAATGGCTATTGCACTGAAGATATTACGCGTTCAATTAAAAGACATAGTAAACCAACTCCGCCAAAGGAGAATGATAAAGAGCCACCATTAGGTAGTGTTATTCTTCCTTACATACATGGCACTACAGACAAAATAGGACGATTACTTCGGCGGTCCAACATACGTACAATCTTCAATACACATAAGAAGATTGGACAATGCTTGCGATCCCCGAAAGATATTGTACCTTTCCAAACAGAAGGAGTATATAAAATTCCTTGCTCCTGCGGAGAAGTGTATGTGGGAAAAACAAGACTCTCAATATCAACTAGGCTTAAGGAACATGACCGATGTATTAAAAAGAAACAAATTGTTCAATCTGCTGAGCTGAACACCAGCATAACACTGGTCATTTCATAAATGTAAAGGAAACCAAGGTTCTAGCATCGGTTCCAGGTTTTTATAAACAAAAAGTTAGAGAATCTATTGAAATATTTAAACATTAAAAAAATTTCAATAGAGATACGGGTTGCAGTCTACATCACACGTGGAAACCGATCTTAACACAGGGTCACGGTTCGACGAGCACAAGTCGGGTATAAAAGCCCGCCTGAATCTCTTCGAGCTCATTCAGTGTTAAGATCTCGTGGAGTAAAGATCCCTGAAGATGCCTGGTGCAGTCGAAGGCGAAACGTCGGATAGTAATTCAAATTTGACATGGTCTAATCCCAAGAACCATGATCTCTTAATATTTCAATTTAATTAATTAATCGGAAAGAAATACAAAATCAAAAACTACTCCTCACAATCCTGTATAAAATTTTAAACAGAAATTCAACTTGCCTCTGTATATCAATTAAAAATATTAATATTTGCATTCACAGTTGCCAAGCATCAGATAAAATACAGAGTTTTTATAGCAAAAAAAATGTTAACCAAAATATTCTAGACCCGATCAGTCTCATAATTTTACCACATAAACATTCCACCAAGCAGATTGCTCCTCCAAGGTTCGTACCGTAAACTATAAGTGTAATAGATATTTGTGTTTTAAATTTATGTCTACTAACTAAAAAATATGTTTTTTAAATTGACTATAAAGTGTACAATTTTAGTCATTTAACGTCTCAATGTATATAATGATGTTTACGTGTATGTATGTATATATTTTTATTGTGTTTTTAAAGAGAAAAAAATTTTTAGGAATCAGGAGACAATAAAATCTTGAAAAAGCTCAACACAATGAGCGAAACGTTGATTTAAAGTGAAAAATTTTTTTTTTCATTGTTAATCTAACCCAAGAAAATAAGGTCCCACATATATATATATATATATATATATATATATATATATATATATATATATATATATATTTAGGGACAAACACCTGTAACAGTTAAAAAGCAGACAGAGCTTTTAACATTTGAAAGTAATATATTACACTCAGAAATAACTATTGATAGCGTTATTTTTCAAGTAGATATGTATTACAGTGAGGTAAGGTAACCCAATGCTACAAGACATACGTTGTATACATTGTAACACAGGTAGTCATAAGTCAAACTTCAAAAACTGTTATTTCTATATAAAACAAAAGGATATTAAAAAAAATTATGATTCACAAAAAATCACATTTAAGGAAGCCGAAAGCTTATATAATACTAAAAAAAAATCTCATCAAGCAAAATTAAATTATAAAAAATTTTGCTGAGTGCTTCAATAAATTAATAAAAGAAATTATTTCTTTAGAAGAATCACGAAATTTGCAAAGATATAATATTAAAATCAGTTTTGTACAATTTGTTATCTTGTCTTCACCACAAAAAATAATGTCCTTAACATTTTGAATTGAAATGCACAGTCTGCTGTTGCAAAAAAAAGTAGTTTAGACATATATTTGTATCAAAATAATATTGATATTACTTTAATTAATGTGACATGGTTTAAACTTATCCTTCTCAGGATACAGTATTTAAAGGCATGATAGAGTAGACGGAAAGGCCATATTTATTTAAAAAATACTATTGTGTCAATTTTGGGTCTAATTTGAATACCGGCGTTTTGATCTGTGGAGCTACAATATATCTCCATAATAAAAATATCACTTTTACTCTACTATATAAATGAATACAAAAGGTTGGGAAAACTTTTTTCGCAACTTTCGACTCTTTAAATGATACGTGGGTACTTTGAAACCGGGGGATGATAAATCAGCTGTGGATTTGAGTATTTCATCACCGGAAATTTTTAACAAAATTACTTGGAGTATAGAATCAGACCCCCTTGGCTCAGCCCACTTCTCAATTTTAATATCCATGGAGGGTGGCACCAAAAATCAGAGTAATAAAAACCCTGAAACAAAGTGGACCACAAAAAAGTAAATTGGCAAATTTTCAGTAGTTGTATAGAGCAGCGTATTTCAAATAGCCCTTTTCAAATTCAAGTCTAAACTATGCCCTTCTTTTGGATAGCATAAATGGAGCTGCTCAACATAGCATTTTAACTTACAAGTCTTGCTTAGGAAATCGTTGACCTCCTCCGCCATGGTGGGATTCTATTGAATGCGACAGAGGGTTACACAAATGAAAACAGTCTCTCTTTAAGAGTACAAAAAGCATCCTTCTTTAGAAAATTATATAAAATGTAAAAAAAGTTAAGGCTGTGATAAAAAGTTTTTTAAAATGAAGGCTAGGAAAAGCTGTGTGGTATGGTGCTGTAATCTAAATGGGAATACACCCTCTTAACTTCTCTGGACACAAGCAAGCAAAATAATAAGAAAAAACATCTATAAAAAACCTACCAATACCCAGTGGTTCTAAGATTTTTTTTTGATAGGGTTGTTTCCCCCACTGTACCATTAATCAGTTTGTTTGTTTTACAAATTAAGGTTTTAATAATCACCTTCATTGTAGGCCCTTCAAACTAAATGAGATTCTTCTTCTGGTTGTGACAATGTGCAGTATAGTATGTTTGCATATCTTCCCCTGAATGCAAAATTCCAAATCTTGTAAATATTTAATTCTGTTCACCTGGATGGGTTTAAGTTGGAAGAATTCAACAAAGTGATTGTAATCCCTGTTCAAAAATCTGTCAAAGATCCTAACCTTGGCAACTCCTTTAGGCTTTACTCTTTACATTACTCTCTTGTATTCTGAAAGTCTTATAAAACCTCGTTTAGAATATTAGTAAATCAATCAAAATCTTTTTCCAGAAAAACAATTTGGTTACAAAAAAGGGTGTAGTAGGTTGGATCCTGTGCCACAGCTTACAGTGGATATAGAGAACTGGTTTTCCCCCAACGATTATATAGTTTCATTGTTCATTGATATTGAACGGGCTTATAATTCTGTTGGTCTGAATATTTTAAAAGAAAAATTAGTTAAAAACTTCCTTATTCCTGAAAATATTTCCGCTTCAATTATCAGTCTATAGAACAGAAGAAGCGTTTCCCTTCGGAGTGACAATAATGACTATATTGGTCCCAAAAATGTCTTCACAGGGTTATCTCAAGGGTCTGTTCTCAGACTACATTTTAATCTGTATACTGTAGATGTATCCTTGAGGATTAATCAAGATCTGAACAACATACTTAAAGTATCCGAAGACAATTTATTAAAAATAAATTTAGACAAGACCTGTGCTGTACTTTTTAGAAGTCCTCATTCTAGAACAAATATTATAAATGACTTAAAATTGAGAGTGGGATTTTCTCAAATCAATTTTGCCGACAGCTGCAAAAATCTCGGGCTGACTATTGACAACAATCTTCGTTTTAAACAACATATTTCCAACATACTAAGAAAAGCATATTTCTCTTTAAAGCTCATTTATTCACAGAGGCACTACTTAAACTTTCAGACGAAAAAACAACTGTGCGAAGTTTTGGTGTCATCACATTTTGATTTTTGTGATGGGGTGTACGGTCCCTGCTTGGATTCGCTTGATAAAAAACGCATTCACAAGGCTCAAAATTGCTGCCTCAGACTACTTTATGGCATTAAAAGACCTAACCCTATTTCTCATAAACTTGCATGTGTCCAGTGGCTAAACATGGAAAGGAGAAGGGAATTACATTTCACTTGTTTCTGCTTTAAACTATTAAAGTTTAAACGACCATCCTATCTACATGTGAGAATATCATATAGAACAGATATTCACAATTTGAATCTGCGTTTTAGAAATTCAATAGCTCTGCCGCGCTATAGAAAGACAATTTTTCGGCGGTCCTTCTCTTATTATATTGCAACCTGCAGGGAACTCGGAATATGCGATGTATCTGACTCTGTACAAAAATTCAAAAAGAATTATAAACAAAAATTATTCAATGAACAATGTAGGTGATTGCTGCTTAGGGAATATGCTTTGTTTCCACACAAGTATGTATTTGTTCTTGTTACGATATTAAAATGTGTTTGTGCTAGATAATGAATAGTTATAAAATATATATATATATATATATTTTTTTGTTCTCTTTATTATAAACTCAGCTCTTGTGATGTATGAATATTCAACAAACTGCCCATGAGGAAGAATTGATGCCTGTCATCTATCATGGAGCATTTATTAACTCAACAATAATGTTTACTTTATAAGTGCAAAATGCTTGTAAAATTATTGTGTTATTGTATTTTGGGTTAATAATAAATGTATTATTATTATTATTATATACACAAATTCTCTTTTTTTAAAATCGCAAAATATGCAGATGATTTTGGTATATATACACAAAGCAAAAAATTTGCCAACACACTTGAAAACGACTGGAGATAGTTACTATTCGAAACGTTGTAAAATCCAAACCTCCGTTATGCGAGGCATGCAGAAATTATAATATTATGTTAAACAGAATTGAACCATTTTTCGCCTTTGACTATGTGTATTCCTGACAGTGCACTACTTGACGTAACCGTACAATATCCACATTTTACAGAAAATAGTCAAATTAATTTAAACATATTAAAGGAGAACTGTCCAACTTTAAAAGTACAATACCGATATATACTGATGCTTCCAAAATTCCAGAAGGCAATGCTGCTAGTTTTTACATTCCTAAAGTTATACATTTAAAGTTGATAAAAGCTGTAGCATTTTTATCAGAAATATTGCGATTCGGGAAGCCCGTAAATTTTCACTAGAAGGCAGTAATATAAGATTTGTCATATTATCTGATTCTATATCTGTTCTCAAAGCTCTGACTAATCAAAATTTGATTTTATAAAATTAATTTCCTTCTGAGAGACATCAAAAAACTCTACGACACTGCGGTTTAATCAGAAACAAAACTGTTGATTTCTTACCTAAGCTATTCGTAGCGGAGTAACAATTCATTCTAAACCTTCTCTTTCTGACGCATATTGTGTTCTTAAAGAAAAATACTGTGTAAATTTTAAAACCACCTGACTTGATGGTTTCTGTAGTAACTCATCTACAAGGTACACAAAACTTTGTGATCATATTCCTATAGAATGTTGGTACAAAAATTTAACAGTTTCCAGACAATACTATAATACGTCTAAAATTTGGGCACGCTTGTTATACGGCACATTTTCACAAAATAAACCTAATACATTCAGATAAATGTGACGTGTGCGAAGGTAGATGTGATCTCGATCATATATTTTTCGAATGTTCTAAATATTTGTCAGCATTAAAAGACCTTTATCAAAACCTAATTAATCATTGTAGTGTCACTTGTTCCTCCATCCTACTTACTTAACCTTTGATCTATGGAAAATATTTTTTTTTTAAATAATTTCACAGTTTAATATATATAAACGCTTATAATTACAATTTTTTACCTTGCTGTATGGCTGGTTGGTGAAATGCAAAAAAAAACATAGCACCATTTCCGTCTAAATCAGAAGTAAGCAAAATACAAGATCACAAAATATATATAATAATATATATATATATATATATATATATATATATATATATATATATATATATATACATATATATATAATAATACATAATATATATATATATATATATATATATATATATATATATATATATATATATATATATATATATATATATATATATATATATATATATATATATATATATATATATATATATATATATATATATATATATATATATATATATATATATATATATATATATATAGGCATATGTTGTTAATAGCACTAGTTTAACAATAGGCTGGCTTATGCTGTCTGGCTTGTAGGTAAATTGGATAATAAATAGATCACCTTACTTTTATAAAATGTAGTCTTCATCAATAGAATATCTTAGTTTTGATGTTATGTTACTCTGGTGGGATCAACATGTGTTCAAATAAAAGAAAGTTAGAAACACAGACCGAAAAATTCTGTGTAGGAAAATCTCAAATTAGTGATATTTTGAGAAACAAGAGTGATCTTAACAAGCGATTCTCCGAGACCGGGAACATGAAAGAGAAAAATAAATTTGCGAAAACTGAGGGTGCGGCCATAGACCAAATTGTCTACGACTGGTTTTGTAAAGTATGCTCCAAAAACATTCCAATATCCGGTGCAATAATAAAAGAAAAAGCAAAAGAAATAGCGAAGAATCTAGAAGTTGATGGTTTTAAAGGAGAAGTTCTGTCAACGTCATAATATCTCTTTCAAACCATCTGTGGCGAACCAGCCGCTGTAGACTTGACTCAGGTAACCGATTGGCGAAATTATGTGCTATTATCAAAAACTACGCACCGAGAGACATTTATAACGTCGGTGAAACGGGACTCTTGTTTCGCGCCTTGCCAAATAAAACGTTTTCTTTAGAAGGCGAAACATGTGCTGGCGGGAAAGCGTCCAAGGATTATTTTACTTTGCTCCGCTATGACTGAAGAAAAAGAAAATGCACTGGTGATTGGAAAGAGTAAAAAATCCCGTTGTTTTAAAGGATCAAGCGTGGAAAAATTGCCACTTGAATGGTACTATAACAAGAAAGCATGTATGATAAGGGAATAATGTCGGATTGGTTGATGATATTTGACCGAAAAATGTAAAGGCAAAACAGAAATCTACTTTTATTTTTGGATAATGCTGCATCTCACCCAAAACTGGAGTTAAAAAATGTTAAAATAATTTTTTTACCGCTAAATACGACATCACATTACCAGCCATTGGACCAGGGCGTGATTCAAAATTTTAAAAACCATTACAGAAAGTTTTTAATCAAGCGACTTTTGACATCCGTGGAGTATTCTGAATCTACCGAACAATTGGAGAAATCCATAAATGTTGTAAGTGCCTTGATTTGGATTGTTGCTGCATTAACAAAAGTCGAATCCAAGACCATCAATAACTGCTTCCACAAAGCTGGATTCGACGAAATTCTCGAGGAAAACGTTGACTACGATAGTGAAGATGATGTGCCATTATCAGAATTACGTAGACACATCAATGTATTCTCTTCCGACTTAACTTCATATTCAGATATTGATTAAAGTTTATTCACGGAAAATCCTAACATAAGTGTACGTGAGTGCATCAGTGAATTTCAAAATAGTGCGAACGGTCAGATTTCATCTGACAGTGATGATAAAGAAATTATTTCTTCTAATATTGAGAACATTAAGGAAGCATATAAAATGTTAAAGGATATTGAAAACTGTTGTATGTTATCTGGAGTTTCTGTTTTAGGGGAAAAAAATCTCAGAAGTTGCGTCTAAAATGGAATCTGAAATTATTAAAAATAAACTAACTAGTTTAATACAAACAACACTTGATAATTTTTTAAATAGAAACTTTTTATAAAGTAGAACTGTATCAAACTGTATATGTAGGTAGTATAATATTTTATATTACGTAGTACATTTTTATTGTTTGCATATATGTTCGTTTTTTACATGTAATTGTCAAATGATTTCTGCCTTAAGTAAGTGATAACAATGATATATATTTTATCTGTTTTTTTTTAGTTAATGATATATTAATTGTAAATAATATTATCTATGCTTCTTACCATTTTTTTATATTTTTTCCGAGATGTTTTCAGATCTTTAGGTTTCAGGATCCCTAGATGTCGAAAATGTTTTCTCAATTCCGTCTGTCTGTCTGTTTGTTGGTTTGTCTGTCTGGGGGGGCATAGCTAAAAAACTACTAACCCGATTGACTTTAAATTTTGGTCAAAAATTAAGGCTCATACGGGGATAATATGGTAATATTTTGGTTAAAATTCAATGTAGCAAAACAAAATGGCGGCCTCGTGAAATGTTTAAAAAAAAATATTACTGAAAAACTGTTTATCCAATTTATCTCAAATCTTGCATAATAATCAAGTATTATATAGGAATCGACTGGCAAAAAAATTTTGACACGACTCCATGTTGATTTTAAATTGTGTGCCATAAATAATTGTGGTATACTGATGAACTAGTAAAACTGTAGTACTAATTCAAGATGGCGGAACAAACTAGCGGCTACATAAAATATTTGTAATCACCCTCTCGGGTTTTATATATCTTCCCGTTTTTGCGCCCTTAGATGCTAAAAAATATGTTTGATCAATTCCGTCGGTCCGTCTGTCGGTTTGTCTGTCTGTCTGTCTGTCAGTTCAGGGCATAGCTTAAAAACTACTTACCCGAAACTACTTATTAGATTTATTTCAAATTTCGTACAAGCATTAAGTGTGATATAGAGATAAACCGGTAAAGTTGTGGTAGAAATTCAAGAGAGCGGAACAAAATGGCGGCCAAATAAAATTTTTAAAAATTCAATGTAAAAAAATGTTCTTATTTTGCAGAAAAATTGAATATGATATAGGGAAACACTGGTACGAATTCAACATAATGACGTTACAAAATGGCGGCATGTGGTAATGTAAAAGCTACTTATTAAATTTTGCGATTTTTTTCTAGTTTTATACTCAAGATCATTGAAAAAGGCTAAGAAATAGCCGAGACGATTGATTTAATATAATAAAAAAAGAAACAAAGAAATGACATAATTTTTGTTTTATTTTCTTGTATAAACCTTATCCCAAGAAATTTATTTTCAAAAAATATAATAAAAAATGGTCAAAGCATACAGTGTGATATAGAGATAAACCGGTAAAGTTGTGGTAGAAATTCAAGAGAGCGGAACAAAATGGCGGCCAAATAAAATTTTTAAAAATTCAACGTAAAAAAATGTTCTTATTTTGCAGAAAAATTGAATATGATATAGGGAAACACTGGTACGAATTCAACATAATGACGTTACAAAATGGCGGCATGTGGTAATGTAAAAGCTACTTATTAAGTTTTGCGATTTTTTTCTAGTTTTATACTCAAGATCATTGAAAAAGGCTAAGAAATAGCCGAGACGATTGATTTAATATAATAAAAAAAGAAACAAAGAAATGACATAATTTTTGTTTTATTTTCTTGTATAAACCTTATCCCAAGAAATTTATTTTCAAAAAATATAATAAAAAATGGTCAAAGGTTCAAGAAACAACCTACCTATATATAAATACTATTTGCTTGGAGTTTTGTATAAAATAATAGCTGACTTAGGTTAGCGAAATATCAGATAATGTCAGATATTGAAACTTTCATTCTACACTCAATATTTATTGACTGAAAAAGGCCACACGAACTAGTAATCCTCATTTAAATGGCCAAGGTTTGCTTATCCCAAATTACTATTGTAAACCCTATAATTTCTCCAGTATCGATGATGTAATACTACAAATTAACCATACTAGGTTAATTTGTGGTAATACAAGCCGTATAATAAAGGGTAATTTTAATAAAAAAAGTCAATACGTATAAAATGTCTGTGGCTATCCCTTGTTTCAGTAATATGAAAATAATAAAATATGCTAGTTTCTTCTTAACTCGTTTGTCTCTATATTATGAACTTATTAGGCGATATCTATTAATCACCACATGTTTTAAACCAAATTAAATTAGCTAATTTATTTTTGAGATTGTTTTTTTTTCAGAGTTTAATAAATGCTAAACTAGTTACTTTCTTTTTACCATAAAACAACATTATATTTTAAAAAATGTTGATAAAATTGAAATATCTGTTTAACAAATTGCTACTCTGTGACACCGCAAATCCACTCTGTCTTCAAGGCATCTAGAACAATCATATTAGAAAACACATATAAAGCACTATCTTTCCCCTTAGGTTTATTTTTTCCCACAACTAAACTAATGTAATACACAGTTCGAAAAAAGTTTAGGATGATTTTTTTGCCTATCCGGTTCGATATTTAACATTTTGAAACTACTCTTATCTAGTCAAATCGATATTTCAGTGTCACATCTAGAAGCAGCCTCTGAACCAGGAAATTGGTCAATTAATTCATTGTTTATACGGGGTTTATTTAGAGATGGCCGAATGTCGCTATTTCCGATAAACTGTTTATTACAGGAATTTGTTATTTGGTTAAGATCTAATGATTTATTGATAATCTCCGGTTCCCACAATAAAGCTGTTTTATTTTGTTTAAACATACTATTTCCAGGTTTGAGATCTGACTGATTCCTAGCTGTTTGATCATAAAATTGTTTTACACGTGCCTGATTTTTTCTCATCTAAGAAAATGCTTCCTGACATACTATTGGCTTCAGTACAGAGTCAGACATGGGCAAATTTGGCTTAAATAATCTGCTTATTAACATTTCACACCGAGCATATGCTAAACCTAAAACTGGTGCCGTATTGGAGTAAACCATCATACAGCTACATATCACTTTGTGATTTTCTAATAATTTGTTTAGCTATACCGACTGCCTTTTCCGCCAACCTGTTATTTTTGGGACAGTAAGACTACTGGATAATATTTTAATGTTGTTTTCTTTACACAAGTTTTTAAACGAAAAACTACTAAATCGGCTGTTATCGCATACCATTTCTTTAGGAATACTACGAACCCAAAATAATTGTTTTAGGTTTAAAGTAAGATAGATTTGTTGGCTATTTGAATTATTCCTAACATTTCTTGAGAAATAGTCAACTAATTTAAGATATTTCTCTTGGTATTCACATATGTCCGTTTCTAATTTGGACAAATGCAGTGCAGTTATTTCTTGACAAATTAAATGCTCTTTGATACAACACTTTCGATATGAATTTTTTAACAAATCTTTCAATATCTCTATTAAAACAAAATAATAACAAAACGAGCACTGCTATTAATTTTAGTTAATATTTATTATATTTCAATTTTTAATCATCATAATATTCTTTCTCACACACAGTTTGTTTCTTAAACTATAATACTGCTCTAATTTAACATTTAGACACTTTTTTGGATTAAAATGTAACCACAATCCAGTTTACCATCAAGAATCTGAGTGTCCTACGACAATGTCACAAAATAAACTCTTTCTTTTAAATTATCATTATCAATATGATTGTTATTAGACATAGCGGATCTCGATAGGTAATCAGCAATATACATTTGCTTACCGGGAAGATATTTAACGTCTAAAGTGTACTTAAACAGTTTAAGTTTCAACTTTTGTATTCGATTAGTATGTTTATGAATGTCTTTTTTTCCAAATATTTAAAAGTGGTTTGTGGTCAGTGTTGACCTTAATATCTTTTGAATAAATAAGCTGATGGAAGTGTTCCAAAAATTCTAGTTCAAAATTCGGGTATCTTTGTTCAACATCTGTCGAACGAAGAAAACGTGATGGGTTTATCCTTCTGAAACAAGTATTTTGTATTACTACATGTTCGACAGGGTCAAAAAATTTTAACACTGGAGATTTAAATACTATTGCTTTAGGTTTATAAAAAGAATTTCTTTGCGCATGACTACTTTTTTTGATTAACAACAATTTTCTTAAAGCAGAAATTTGACTAAGGTTAGGGATAAACTCATGCAAATAATTTAACATACTTAGAAAGCGCTGAACATTTTTTTTCCATTTTGGTTCAAGCAAATTCACGATAGCATTTACTTGTTTTACATCTAGTTGGACACCTTCATCTGAAAAAATAAACCTAAATTTTACATAATTAGCCTTAACTGTTTTTTTGGGTCAAATTTTACATTATATTTGATTGTTTTTTGGATAACTTCATCTAACATGTTAAAATGTTCTTTTTCGTCGTATCATCAAAATATGTTTGAACCTATTTAATATCACCAAAAATTATCATAATCTCCATCTGAAATACTTCTACTACAGGACTATTACAAAGGCCAAAATCTTACAAATTTGTAACGCCCAAAAGTATTATTAAAACAGCACAGGTCAGTTGACTCTTTGGTTAACTCCACTTGATGAAACTTCTCCTTCATAGCTATAAACGGTTTTTTAGTCCTCACTTTAGAAGTTAGCTTTTCAACTGTAGGGATAAAATAATGTTCAGGCCGCACATATTTATTACGATCTGATGGATTTAAGCATATTCGAATAGAATCATAGTTTTTCACCTTTGAGACAACCTCTTTATTTTCCAAATTGGTCACAGCTAATTTCAACTTGTTTTTAATAACCTCTGGATAACGCCAGATATACTGATAGACTGTTTAATCTTTTTATAGCCTTAGAATTTTTGAAGATCTTCGTTGTTTTATATCTTATTACGTCAGTTTCTTCTGTTGGAAATATTCTAATTGTCGCTTCAATGGATGGCACTATTTCTTCTACGGGCATATCTAGTAAAGGTTTGCAGTCAACATTTTCTATGAAAAAAAATAATTTCAGATTCCATATCTTCTGTAACTTTATATTGTCTTGGAAATCGACCAATACGTATAACAAGAATCTGAGAACACTCAAAAGCCTAGTAGGTTTACACTTCCCTTAAAATTGTTAAAGTATATAGGAAAATAGTTACCTTCGCAACAGTATCAATCTGGCATATTACCCGAGTATCTTTTGTTACTAACTTATGAAACCAAACACAGTTCTTACTGCCATTTGAAATCTCATTACTACTGACAAAATCAGTAAATAACTTATTAACTTCTTCTGTTTGTTTAATTTTAACTTGATTTCTGGGCATTTCTTCTGACACGAAGTGTACGTTTTTGTTTCTCCAATCAGGATTTTTCCATTTTTTTCCACATTTTTTGCGGTCAAAACTTATTCTGGCTGGCGATTGTCACTTCCTATACCACTCTTGTTCTTGATTACACAGTGCATTTCAAAATCATTTTCACACAAAATTTTATTCCGTTCTTTACTAGACTCAAAGGTTCAGTGTTTACTAAAAAATGAAATAGAAACACTGTTGTTAATTTTGTAACACTAAAAAAATTAAAAAACATTTTTTTTTGATAAATAATTTTAAAAAGTTATGTGCTGATTGCCTCCTCTTTTTTAGAATAGAGACCCCAGCATCAAGAACAATAAAATTAGAAAACATGTTCAAGTACATAGTTACTCGTACATTTTAATCTTAGAATGTTTCCTAAAACCTTGTACATTTTTTTCGAGTTGTTTTGGGTATAATAATGATGTAATTTAAACGTGCCAGGTACATGGTAGGCGATGGATGGCGGAATTTATTCATTTATTTTTTTAAGGTGATTTCGGGTATTATTATAAATCTTAATGAATGTTGGACATATTAAATAACTTTATTTTTGGCACAAAAAATACTTGTGCCTAAAAATTAAGGGTAGCGGTGTCGGGAAGAGGAGTAATCTAAAAATATCGAGTTTCATAAGTTTTTTGTGGTTTTTAAGATCACTCCATACATGTTTCAATCACGTCGGCAAACGTCTTGCGTATGACGACAGCTCGAACGCAAGTAGAGCCATCCCTCGATATTTCTGGCCTTAATCCTATCAATTATAAAATAATTATGAGTATTTCGTATTATCGTGATATTTAAAATTTCAAGTTTTATGCTGTTTACGCAGAATAGATAAATAAATTTTGATTTATTTAGAAATGATAATTCTAAAAATCTATACAACGAAATGATGTTATTGAATGAATCATTATTTTTCAAAAATATGTAACAAACCTATTTTTTAATTGTTTATAAGGTAATGTCTTAAAACGGTACCAATCGAAACGCCAAGCTTGTATTTGGACTTTACCGCTCTACTATAGTAAAAGTAGTGTCGAAAACGCAAACAATAAGTTACCAAGCGGAAGGAATTAATTTAATTTTTTACGAACAGTAACGCCGTTCCGGTGCGCTCCGGTCCTTTCCATCGAAACCTGCATTTAGGAATTCAATAGAAAAAGTCTGTTAGGTATGTGCGTGTTATACAACCCGCACTGTCAAAAGTAACATAAACTACATTGCTGTATTAATTTCAATATGGTATTCTCTTTATATTTAAAATAACATCTTTTATATTTCAGGTAAACTGCTTTTTTAGAACCCCGAATTTATGGTCCTCTTGGATGCTTGGGATCTATCAATTCTGGCAGAAGAAATTTTAAATTAAAATAAGACCCCAAAAAACTACGTATTTAAAGAGTAATATTCTGCATTAAGTTAATTTTTTTTTAATTTGGACTTATTCTACCTTAGCTCTAAATGCCTCATATATGTACGAAGAAGTAGATCATTCAAAAGTTAAATTACTAAAATTATATTAATTTATATATTTATATTTATATAAGTCGAAAAAAAGTCAAATATTGGAGAAAAAAAATTATATAAATATTTATTTTTGAAAAAATTCCTAAATATGTACAATGTGCAATATCTTTGAAAACTAAAAAGAAAATACATCGCTTCTTCTTCAGTAAAATAAGCGTTGTCATCCAACTCTAAATCATTAGGATCAATAAAAAAATTACAGGACAAATATGTGAAGAATCCATCAGGTTTTCTTGTTGCAGCACACCTTGCATAAATGCGCGATCTTATAATGTGTGTATGGAATTTTTTAATATGTAACAACTCCATGAGAAAAAGATGTAGCCTGATTTATCGAGGCTTTGCAGTCATTCTTCTCGGCTCCTTTGGAACTTACTTTTAAAACTATGAAAGTGAAATTCCCAAAACGTCCGAATGAATATTTTCGATTTAGTTATAAGGCATTATTTTGCGGTTTAAGCACGACTGTTATCCAATAACATCATACACCTCAGACACAGGTATTAAAATGGGTTCACCAGCGTCTGTTATTTTAAAACAGTTTATAAGTTTTAACGTGAATCCCTGCAATCCGTACGAAAGAAATTTTAAACGGCGAGTAACGAATAACACTAATGAAAGCTATCACCTGAAATTCTACTTACCAACCGACCGTCCAGAGCAAGCGTATGCCCAGACGTTGCATATTGCCTTAATATGAAAATCGATAAAGACAAGCTTACAGGGATGGATATAAATTTGTGGATATTTTTATTGGAAAAACATGGTCTTATTTTTTAATCACAGAAAATATATAACAATAAACGAACCTTCCCTCTATGATTTTTTTCTATTTGTTAGGAATTATTAAGTGCAACTCCATTTAGTTTAGTACATAGTCACAGTAGGTATATATGTGTTATATGTACTGTATTTTCAATGATTTTTATTGGGCGCCATTTTGTTCCATCCTAGTAGATTCTTACCAATATTTTACCAATTTCTTTCTACCTATGCTTCACTTGACTTTTGGACATAATTTAAAATAAATTCAATCGGTAGTTTTTACATTAACAAATACTGTCGTTTTATTACAATTCGTACCAGTTTTTGCCATTTTCACATTTAATTTTTCTGCAAAATTTAAAGTCAATTGAACAAGATTTTTTTACGTTGATGTTTTAAAAATTTTATTTGGCCGCCATTTTGTTTCGCCATCTCAAATTCGTACCACAACTTTACCAGTTTATCTATATATATTATTTTTAAATATTTTATTAGGCCTCTATTTTGTTTTGCTATCTTGGCTTCATAGCAAAATGTTACCCGTTCATTTCTATGTAACACTTAATTTTTGTGCAGAATTTGAGGTAAATTGGATAATTAGTTTTTTTAGTCATAATTTTTTTGAATATTGTTTCGCCATATTGGATTTATCAAAATATTACCAGGTCATCCCCATATGACCTTTCATTTGTGACTAAAATTTGAAGTCAGTCTGGTAAATAGTTTTTAAACTATGCCGCGAATTTACAGACACATAGACCGGTAGACGGACCGACGGAATTGATAAAACATATTTTTTGGCATCTAGGGACGCTAAAGCATAAACATATGTAAAACCTGACAGGGTGATTTTTTCACGAAAACAAACACTTTATTTGGCTGCCATTTTGTTCGGCCATCTTGAATTAGTACCACTATTTTACTAGTTGATCCCTATACCACAATTAGTAATGGCACACAATTTGAAACTATTAAGCAGTTTTATCAGTCTGAATTTTTAAATATTTTATTATTCCAACATAATACTTGCTGTTTGTGCAAAATTTGGGATAAATTGGATAAGTAGTTTTTTAATAAATAATATTTTTTTTAACATTTCCCTAGGCTTCTATTTTGTTTCGCCATTTTGGATTTTTATCAAAACATGACCTTGTCAACCCCATAGGTCCCTTAATTTTTTACCAAAATTTGAAGTCAATCGGATAAATAGTTTTTAGCTATGCCGCGAACGGACAGACAGACAGCCCGACGGAATTGAGAAAACATGTTTTTCGGCATCTAGGGACCTTGAAACGTGAAGATCTGAAAAAATCTGGTGATTTTTTCGCGATTACAATACTTCTCTTTTACGAGGGAAGTAATACAGGGTGAATATTTATTTTTCAGCGACCAACATTTAAATTTCTAAAAACCAAAATAATCAAATTATCTTTTTTTATATTAAAACAAAATTAAGTTATCATTCGCGAAACAAAAAGGGCTACTGAATATTTTGGCAAAAGTTTTAGTTTATATAAATAACTAAGTAAGTAAGAAAATGGCGCCGCGCTTTCACTAGGTATCTAACCAGTATCCAGTACGATTTCATATTCCCGATCGCAATCCTTTTCAGGTACTACCAAACGATACACTTTAATTTTCGACGCTAGTGAAGACTGGGACATTTCCTGATTACGTTCGACTCTTTACAAACCCCTCTTTCCCACATTTCCAACAATGGATATCATTTCTTTGTCGGAAAGTTACCGGTTTGCTGTTACTTTTTAGTTACTTTACAAGAGTTTCTTGCAATCCTCTCTGTTATTTCTTCGCAGTCTGCCTTGATTTCCAGACGTTTGTATAGCTGTTTCAAAGTGAAGGCTATATGCAAGTGCTTCTGAGATTATTTTTAGTCTAGACATTATTAGCTCCTGATTAGTATCAAGATCACCAAGGCCTTCAACAAAACTGCTAATTGCCAATTCCTACTTAATTTTGTAAGAGAAGATGGATTAGTCAGCCGCACGATATTTGAAGACTTTCGTTATTCAGTGTTAAACTTCCTCCAGACGTGCTTTTCCATTGAGAATTTGTAAATGGTTTATTGATACTTCAAGATAACATTCGGGTATGCTTCACCATGGAATGAAAAAAACAGAGCTTGGTTCTATAGCTTCAACTGGATTTTGATCTCACTTCCGACATCAGATGTTCCAGATTAGCCGATATAGAAACAAGAATTTTCTGAATATACGCTTTATTCAGAACACATCTATAAATCTAAAAATTTTTGAAGTCTCAAAGTAGACTGAATCAAAAAAATGCCTTTCGGCTCATGTAAATAGTATTTACAAAAGGATAGACCGATCTAGAAAACTCTAGAAGAATTTATATACTACAGGTGGAAAGAATTAAGCCTAATAAAACATTCCCGACGAATTAATCACACAACCATAATAGTAACATGGATCAAAAACTAAAGTAAGTCTATTTATTTAAACTAATAAATAACAAGTAAATTAACCTAGAACTGTAATAGTTATTTTCATAATAAGTGCGCAAAGTGATACTTTCTATATATAAGCTTTAAGTGCGGGAAAGACACTTTGCGCAAGTGTTAGGAACAATATTTTTTCTACGAGTGTTACAAATTTTACAAACTTTTTACCTATTTATATAGGTAAGTTTTAGCGCGGGTACATTAATATTTCTTATTCGTTATAAAATTGTAAAAAACCTTAAAAAAATTAGAAAAACATTTTATTTTAACTTAAAACGGAAATAATATTACTTATTAATTATTATTATTAACAATATTACTATTGAAAGTACAGTTTGTGGCATGATGCAAATTTAAAGCTGAGTGCAACTGGTTTCTTGGAGTTAATAAATGAAATGGAACTTCAATGGTTTTCTCGCAAATTGACAAACTTGGTATTTCAACTGGATGATTTTTTGCACTGCCACTTAAAATATTGTTGCATAACGCATCCGCTACTGTTGATGATTTCCAGCCTCCTAAACATTTACATCGGTAAGTCCTTTTACGGAATCGGCTAGCAAAATTGCAGAGCAGCGACGAAAACTATGCCCCGTGTAGAGTTCAGGGTTGGGCAATTTTAGAAATGCCGCAATTTCTGAGGGCATCTTCCCGAAACTGTTAATCCCGACACACTGTGTTGTGCACTTCCCTCTTTTAAAATGTATAAAAAAACGTTGACGCTTTGTTGATGGTGTTCGTAAGGCTGTATATTTTCTATAAAATAGTAGATACTTTCCATTGTTGATTTCGTCAGATATAACAAAAGAGCGTGAAGTCTAATTTTTTGAATCCTGAATTTTGACCACAATTAAACTTGCCTTGCCCTCAATGTCAACTGTTGTTAGTTTTGGTAATTCCTTTCTTTTACAGGCACCTGCAAGCCCAAAAATAGCCGCAACTTTCAACAAAAGATATATATCATCCGGCGCCTTATTCATGAAATTCGATATGTTTTCTTTTGTAAAAATATTTGCTTTCTTTGGTTTGATTTGATTTAAAAAGCAGTTAACTTATAGAATTTGCTTATATCTATGTTTTCCTTAACTTTTAATATGCTCTTAAGCATTGAGTATTTAGCCCACAAAATATTTGGTCTAAATTCTTTGCTTAATTCAAGAAAATAAGCTAATAGTTTTCTTTCTTTAACCGTTTTCACACCTTTTCCTTTGGACCATTTCCCGAACAAGTCGTACTGTTTTTCATACTTCTGTTTTGATTTTACTGGCAGTAGCTCCAAATTTGCTTATTCCACGGCTTTTAGTACTTCTTCTGGTATTTCTTCATCCAAACTATCCATTTTAGGCAGAATTACTTTTTTAAAAGCTTTTTTCAAATGATTGAATGTTTGTATTTTGTTTAACATAGCAAAAAAACTGAGGTTGTCAAAATTGCAAGTTGGTAAAGAGAACTTATTATTGTCTTATTTGACACTGACAAGTAATGAAGTCGTTTAATTAGTTATCAAATTATGGTAATCTAATATGGAGTAAATTGGGGTAAATTCTCTACAAGCGTAACAAAAAACACGACAAATCTTTATTTTTTTGAATATTATTTAATGCTGAAAACATAAAAATATCTAAAAGTCCAGTTTAAAGTCGATAATTCTGCGAATAAAAAGGTGTGCGCAAAAAGTCTCCTTGCGTAACATTTAACTGTGCGCACGCAAAGTAGTCACTTCGTGCACGCTCGTAGAAAAAATCTATACCTTAGGCTAAATTCGCAACAATATATTAAGAAATACATATTAAAGAATACATTTTGACCCGATTAAGAAAATTTGATAATCCCATTTTTTTATGAAAATTGTATAGAGCTCGCCATCCTAAATAAGACATAAAGAGTGAAATTTGTTTATGTGATCACTCTGTTATTTCATCAGAATTTCATTTACAGTGTCGCTTTCAAATATTTGGTCTTCTGTTGCTTAATAAATATTAAGTTATCATTACTTTATAGGATCAGAACACATCGAATTCATGTTATTCCGGACTCATGAAGTAATTATCTCTTAATGTTCTTCGTGTAGCTAATTCGAGACGTCGGGTAATAATTTTATTATAACATTCTCGAATCTCAAGAATCATGATTTCTTCATTGAGTAAGGCAGTGAAAGCTTCCGTTCTAAGTAGATATTATTGAACTTTTATGGAGTATTTAATTAATGAAAAACGAAATCTCACTGAATTTCCACATTTTTAACACACGTATTGCTAAATACATATATGCAGTGTACCTAACTGTGCTTTTAAAGCAAATAAAAATAGTTTTCATTATTCATCATTCACTTATGTAGATGTAATTTAATCAGTAGTGTGCATTACACCATAGGTTAACACAATCTAGTACAACGCCAGCTCACATTTTCAAATGTCCCGCAAGAAAAAAACCCTGGAACAGTAACGCAATAAAATTTTAACCTCGCCTTGAAATTTAAACCTATTACTTATTGGCTCTCCACTATTAGTACTCGAGGGTATTATAAATTTTAAACTGCCTATTAACGACATATTAGAGAATTGCAGTGGTCGAACTGTGAACGATAGTAGTAATGGTTTTTGATAAAGTTGCAGTATTTGAGCTAAATACAGGAAGGAACGCCCGAAGTGAAAATTTAATAATTGGAGCTAAAATCAGGCATAATTTTTTTATTTTGTAAAGAAAAGAAATAAGCCTTTTGGTGTGTGTTTAACCGGGCGTGCAAAAAGCTGTATATTTGAACCGAGCGACAGTTTTGTACGTAACATTTTGTTTTTAAATACATTATACTCATATCTTTAGACATGTTTTGAATTTTTTTCCAAATGATATATACAGGGTTTTTCAAAACTTAACAATTAAAAAATATCTAAAAGTCCAGTTTAAAGTCGATAATTCTGCGAATAAAAAGGTGTGCGCAAAAAGTCTCCTTGCGTAACATTTAACTGTGCGCACGCAAAGTAGTCACTTCGTGCACGCTCGTAGCAAAAATCTATACCTTAGGCTAAATTCGCAACAATATATTAAGAAATACATATTAAAGAATACATTTTGACCCGATTAAGAAAATTTGATAATCCCATTTTTTTATGAAAATTGTATAGAGCTCGCCATCCTAAATAAGACATAAAGAGTGAAATTTGTTTATGTGATCACTCTGTTATTTCATCAGAATTTCATTTACAGTGTCGCTTTCAAATATTTGGTCTTCTGTTGCTTAATAAATATTAAGTTATCATTACTTTATAGGATCAGAACACATCGAATTCATGTTATTCCGGACTCATGAAGTAATTATCTCTTAATGTTCTTCGTGTAGCTAATTCGAGACGTCGGGTAATAATTTTATTATAACATTCTCGAATCTCAAGAATCATGATTTCTTCATTGAGTAAGGCAGTGAAAGCTTCCGTTCTAAGTAGATATTATTGAACTTTTATGGAGTATTTAATTAATGAAAAACGAAATCTCACTGAATTTCCACATTTTTAACACACGTATTGCTAAATACATATATGCAGTGTACCTAACTGTGCTTTTAAAGCAAATAAAAATAGTTTTCATTATTCATCATTCACTTATGTAGATGTAATTTAATCAGTAGTGTGCATTACACCATAGGTTAACACAATCTAGTACAACGCCAGCTCACATTTTCAAATGTCCCGCAAGAAAAAAACCCTGGAACAGTAACGCAATAAAATTTTAACCTCGCCTTGAAATTTAAACCTATTACTTATTGGCTCTCCACTATTAGTACTCGAGGGTATTATAAATTTTAAACTGCCTATTAACGACATATTAGAGAATTGCAGTGGTCGAACTGTGAACGATAGTAGTAATGGTTTTTGATAAAGTTGCAGTATTTGAGCTAAATACAGGAAGGAACGCCCGAAGTGAAAATTTAATAATTGGAGCTAAAATCAGGCATAATTTTTTTATTTTGTAAAGAAAAGAAATAAGCCTTTTGGTGTGTGTTTAACCGGGCGTGCAAAAAGCTGTATATTTGAACCGAGCGACAGTTTTGTACGTAACATTTTGTTTTTAAATACATTATACTCATATCTTTAGACATGTTTTGAATTTTTTTCCAAATGATATATACAGGGTTTTTCAAAACTTAACAATGACAGTTTTTTGTATTATGGCTGGATCGAAACGCAATTTTGTGAATAATATTGATCTATTCTAAAAAAAATCATTCGTTAAAATTTGTAACTGACCTGGGACTAAAAAGTTAGTGCATAAATAATTATAAAGTCCATTCAGGAAAGGTGCCACGGGGTAAATATTTAACAGATATACAGGGTGTTAAAAAAGTACGCTGCTAAACTTTAAGGGACGATTATTTGCATGATTTTAAGATAAAAAGTTCATATAAAAATAGGTCCGAAAATGAATAGTTTTCACGATACAGCGTGTTAAAATTCTATGAAAAAAATTGTTTTGTTCAAATTGTTTTTCTATCATAACTTTTATATCAGATATTTTTATTAAGTTAGGTGTACATGTTTTACCCATTAAAGTTCAGTTTTCGACCAACATTTGTTTTAATTTCTATCAGTGGCGTCTGTACGGGGTTTGGAATAAATGTTTTTTAAGAAAAAAAATGGTACTCCACTGCTTATTTCTAAAAACAAAAATTATTTTTGAAATCCTCCTTTAATTTGTAGCAAATTTGGTCCCTAGACTTACTGTCGTTCAACCCACGGTTTTTGCGTAAAAAATCATTTTCATGCATCTCCTGCAATCGATTGCAAAGCGGTTTTGCAATGGTAATTTTATGTATAATCCGCTTCCGTTTGTTTTTTATGAAACATACTTATTAGAAAGTTGGAATGTGTAATGCTGTGATTAGTACCCATAAAGAGAAATAATTATAATTTGAAATAATCTACTGCGTGATTCTTTTTTCATTTAATTTTTTTTTATTTAACAAAATATACTACTACACCCTCATTTCTAAATGTACTACTCTCTAATTGAACTAACAATTTAATAGGTAAGTTTGCTAAACGACAGTAATTCATTTGTTTATAACAATATCATGACATTTGTCAAAACTTATTATTAAGGAGCACTTGTGTGGTTTTTAAAAGTTTATTTAATTTTCTTCTGGTGAGTGGCAGACTTGCACTTAGTGTATGAATAACTCATGGTAACGCTCGCGCCGCAAAACGGTTGTATCAAGAAAAATATCCTGACCGTCCGCTACCTAACAGACAATTTTTTGCTAATATTCACTCCAGACTTTGTGAAACAGGTAGTTTTAAGAGGTCTACTGCTCTTATAGGGAGACCAAGAACAGTAACAATGATTCAGATAGAGGAAGTTGTCCTAAATGCAATTGAAGAAAACTCAGAAATTAGTACGAGAAAAATTGCGACCTAATTAAACGTTACTTATGTATTAGTATGGCAAATTTTAAAAGATCAACAACTTTACCTATATCGTTTGCAACGCGTCCACCCTCTTTTGCCAAGGATTTTTCTGCTAAGAGTGGTTCTTTGTAGATGAATACAAAATAAGTTATTGCAAAATCCAAGCTTTTTACACGCACATTTGGAAGATGTCCACTAAGGCAAAGACGTTCTATGTGGTTAATGCATGACAGTGCTCCACCACACTTCATTACCTAGAAGAAAATTATACCGATCGCTGGTTTGGGCATGCTGGACCACAATTTTTGCCACTTAGGTCACCTGATATTAATCCCATAGATTTTTTTCTCTGGGGACACCTAAAATTATTAGTGTACACAACACCAGTTCCAAGTGAAGATGATCTACGAAAAGTCCTGTATAATTATTAGCAACACTCCTGTTATTTTCGAAAGTGTTTGAATGTTGCTAAGAAGGCGTACAAAGGCATGTATTGAAATTTGATAAAAACATCTAAAGTGATATAAAAGTTATGATAGAAAAACATTTTTTTTCGTAGAATTTTAACATCCTGTATCTTGAAAACTATTTATTTTCGGACTTATATTTATATGAACTTGTGTTAAAATCATGTAGAGAATCGTCGCTTAAAGTTTGGCAGCGTATTTTTTAACACCCTGTATATATAGGGAAAAAATTGAAACAGTAAAATATGAAGAATAATTTATAAAACAATGGTTCCAAATGCAAAATCTAGGTAAACTAAAAGCTAATATGTAGTTGGTCCACCTCGAACTCTCAACAATTCCTGGCAGGGACTAAGCAGTCTAGAGACAACGGTATTAATGAATTCCTGTAGAATATTTTTTCATTCTCCTATTGCATTTACTAAATCTGGGATATTTTATGACTGATTTTCTACGATTTAAGTGCGCATTTTAGCCTACTCCAAACCCGGAGATTGTGCCAACCAATCCAACGGAGTGCCCAAAGAGGCTTTGCAATACTATTAATAATTACAAAATGGTGACCAACATTTTGCATAAAAAGCACAACAATGGGTAAAATGCATCTGTCTCTGTATTTAGTGGTTCAAATATCACCAAAATTGTTATGTATAAATTGTAACTCCTTCGTTTCCACAATGCCATTGGATGGCGGTGATATTTTTTTTAAACCTCTTTACTTTTCGCCTCCAAACAAGAAATCTTCCGACCGAAAAAGGTTCGTTTATTCTGTTTACATCACCCTCAGTCAAAGACGTTGTTAAATGAATTATTAGGTTTTTTGTATTGTATATAATTTTTATAATAATATATTTGAACTTTTATACAGGGCATATTTAATTATATATTTGCCCCATGAAACCTTCTCTGTATGGGCTTTATAAGCCTTTATATTTTAACTGTTCTTGGCCACTTACAAATTTTGACGAATAATTTTTGTTTTTTTTGCACTACCCGTATAAATATTCTAAAAAATCTGTTATTGTCAGTCAGGATCCGAGGAAACCCTGTATATCTCCTCTGGTAATAGGGATATCAACAAAATTCAAAATACATCTGGGGATATCAGTATAACGTATTTAAAAATAAATGTTACAAAAATTCAAATCATTTCAGATAATAAAGTAGTAAAGATCACCTGCCAAAAGGCTTTTTTCCTTTATTTGAGAAATGAAAAAATAAACCCCATTGAAATTGAAACGTGCTGGATAGACCTAAAAGGTCCGTGTCTTTCATCCCCTTGCCAGTTTTGCCATGTAGGGTTTATGTTCAAATAATGCTAGAATATTTAAATTTAATTTTTTTAATAATACGAAACTATGAAACACTATTGGAAGTCACAGTATTTTAATTATTTTATTTTAAAATTGTATGAATTAGAAGAAACCAACAAAATATTAACAAGCGTACAACGTGATATGTTTCTCTCTCTTTTGTCATATGTTTTTACTTCCCTCGTAAAAGGGAAGTATTGTAATCGTAAAAAAATTACTCACCGATATTTTTTTCAGATCTTTATATTTCAAGGCTAGATGCCGAAAAACATGTTTTCTCGATTCTGTTGGTCTGTCTGTCGATCTGTCTGTTTGTCTGTCTGTTCGCGACATATCTAAAAAACTACTTACCCGATTGATTTCTACTTTTGGTCAAAATTAAAGGTCACATGGGAATGACCTGGTAACATTTTGGTAAAAATCCAATATGGCGAAGCAAAATGGGGGCCTAGTGAAATGTTAAAAAAATTATTAGAAAAAAACTGTTTATCCAGTTTACCCCAAAATCAAGTTTCGCCTAGGAATCAATTGGTAAAATTTTGGTACGAATTCAATGTTCAGACAAAATGGCGGCTTGATAAAATATTTAAAAGTTCAGCTTAAAAAACTATTTAATAGACTGATTTTAAATTTTGCGCAATAATCGTAAAAAAATCACCCTCTCAGGTTTTACATACCTTCACTTTTTGGCGTTCCTAGAGGCTAAAAATGTGTTTTCCGTCGGTGCGTCTGTCGGTTCGTCTGTCTCTTATTTTGGCGGACGAAAAAGTTAAAAACATTGTTACTAAGGGACAATTTATCTAATTTACCTTAAAATGTTGAACAGAAATCAAGTGTTACATAGGAGTGTACTGACGGCCTAATAAAATGTTTAAAAAATCAGCCTGAAAAATGATTTATTAGATTAATCTCAAATTTTGTAGAAGCATTATAAACTAGTAAAATTGTGATACAAATTTAAGATGGCGACCAAAAAATTGTATAAAACCAGCTTAAAAAAATATTTTTAAGTTGACTGAACTGGTACGAATTCAACATAGCGGTCTTAAAAAATCAAAGTAAAGACTATTTATTTAATTTATGTTAAATTGTACTCAAAAATCAAGTATGGCATAAGCAGAAACTGGTAAGAATCCAATATGATGGAACAAAATCGCGCCCAATAAAAATGTTCGAAAAGACAGTCTTACAAATAATTTTCATCTGGATTTACTTTGATGGCTGCAACATAAGTAATAAATAGATTTTATATGCTGGTTGAAAAAGTGTTTTTTTTTGAAATACCAACTTCTTGCTTAAATAGTTTTAACTTTAAAAGTTTTTAGTGTTTAGTTTGATAATAAACACCGATTTATAATCCGGAGCAAGTACGCACAAAAGTGTGATCAACATAAATCAGTTCTTCAATTACATATTGGTAATATTAATTAATGACCATCCATGCCCTTGCTGGTGCATAATGCAGGTGTATTAATAATAATAATTATTTTTTTAAGGTAGAACCTTCCCAAAAGACCTTTACGATACCTCTTGATATGGATGTATCGCAGGCGAAGATTGGGTAATATGTTCTGCTCGTATGTGCAAGGCAAATATTAGTAAAGTTGGAAGTCATGCTGCTGTATTCTTTATTATCTGCTGCATTGTTTGCATATTAAAATAATGCCTTCAATTTCATGTACTGGTGTGCGTACCATCATTAGTCAAGGTCACATGATGAGACGAGAGAAGGTTTTCTCACTTTTATTGGTCTCTTTACCACTTTCATTGGCCTCTTGCCTTTAATGCTCTTGAGAATGAACTTTACTGCCTTTTTGGCCCACAAACTACTATTTTACCAAAAGAGAATAAAAATTGTACGGCAAAATTTTTCGATTATTGCTGCTTTCATATCCCAGGGGGGGGCACTCCCACGAAGAAAGGGTATTCCCACCCATTTTTATATAGAGTGTAACCATTAAAGCTTTCGTCATATGAGCTTTTTTTAATAAATAACCCTAGTAAGTTTGCAGAAAATTTTGCTTATTTCAAAAAATGCTTTTTTTTTAATTTTAAACCCTTTAACCAGATTTTAACTCAATCCTTTAACTTCAAATTTTTCTGATTTTTTTGAATTTTGTACCACCTAAGTACCTAACTGAATGTAAGCACACCTTAATTAATATCACTGCATTTATATTAATATAATGAGGAATTTACTCATTATAGTTTACATAGGCTACTTCATAAGTGGATTTAGTGGATCTAGGGTGATGTCAAGGGAGGGGGGTTAATAACGAGGACTTTAGAGTAGACCGTAAATTGGAGGGTTTCAGGGGCGGGGGGCTTATAGATCCAGAACTCATATATATAATCATATATATATATATATATATATATATATATATATTTACATTTATATATATATATATATATATATCCAAAATATGTTTTTAGTAACCTAAAAACACTAAAATGTCGAGAAGACCCAACTTATATTTTTCGAAAATCTTTGCGAGTACAATCCTGTTTATACTACTATCCTGGTATAACATCATATATGCTTTATTACTACTTACCCGCCCAGTATAAGTAAAATCCGTATTAAGCACTCTTGAACCCCGTAGGTATAAGCCTTAATGAATCGCGAAAATTATCTGCCTGCACGGGATTTCCAAAGTCGGCAATAAATTAACAAAATTTCCTGTATTTATTGCCCAAATCAATGTCTTATACCGAGATGTTTCAATAGGAAAAAAATACAACTCCTAAACCAGAAATGCCCCATACATAACTACTGCCCAAGTATAACATAATATATGCTTTACTACTTATCCGAACAGTATAATAATGAAATTCTTATTTGCTTTATTACACTCTCTATGTTAAGCATATACTACCATAAAAGCACGCAAAATTTAGATAATTTCATCCCGTGTACTGTGAAAACCTGCCAGTGTCAGAATATCTCGGCCTATATATCCTGTACCCAATTACAGGCAAGAGTTTCGCTACTCTCACTCATCCAAAAAGGTAATCTAATACCACTTGTATCGAACGAATATCGAAATTTCCCTTATATTGAAAATAGCAGCTAATTTTCTTAATATGCTACAAAATTTGGGAAAGTATTGCGCCTCAAATTTTAGTATGCAAATTTCAAAAATACACAAACAATCGTTTTTGATTCCTTAAAATTAAATCAAAATTATCTGAATATAAACTAATATAATTCCGACACCAGCTTTACCCACGCTTTATTCTGGTTTTGTCAAAGACAGCTCGATACTTTTACGAGTGTTTTCATACAACTTCAAAAGTAAAAATGGGTATTTTTTTTAAACTACATTTTACCGAATTTCTTGCCTGGGACATAAAAAATGTAAATTTATGCCTTGTAGAAAAAAATATGGAGCTTTCGTTCTGGCCATTCTTTTTGCTCCAGATTATACCAGTACCCTCCTGCGAGGACTAAAGGCCAACCTGTGCATGCAACAGTTCAAAAATTTCTCAAAAATCAGCTTTATCACCGATCGCTAAATGTGGTACCAATCTCTGGAGAAAACATATAAATGCGTATGTTATTACGACAGGGCGTGAAACACTGGTCGAGAACATGGCAGAAAGTTCAAATTTTAATTTTTAATGTCTGGTCCTGTACAAACCAAAACGTAATTCTTTCTATGTGGTTTTTTTAACTTGTCGGAGGCTCATTTTCAAAAACAATGAAATATGCCAAAAATAAATGGACACATTTTTTTTGTTTTCTTTAATTTCGTGGCTTTCCCGGTATAGGTATTCTATTTTGATTTTGAATCTCGTTTCACTTTTCTATCGAATACTCGTCTTACCTTCACAAAGTAGATCGGATTTCGGCTTTGCAAAATACCTCAAAAGTTACCCCATTTTTTTTAGTTTTTTATTTTTTTATGCGACATGCCATGCTCCGATTTTGCTGGTTTATGAACTTTTTAGAGAATTTTAAATGGGAAATCTAAAAAAAATATCCCATGTCAAAGAAATTACCTTTAGACCTGAATCGTGGTTCAACGGGGTTTCGGAACAATGTGCCCATGTCGAAAGCCACTACGATATACTTCATAGAAGCGTTTTCCCCTATATCCTATTGCCGAGCGACAGCGTGCCGATTTTGTCTATGAAAATATTTTCAGTTTTCGAATTTTCACCAACTTTTTTTCAAGTTTGATTATATATTTTGGAATCTTGTGGAAGCAAATAGTAAATTGGAAAGTTGTGGAAAAATATTTTAGAGTTTTTGAATCTGCTTGGTTTTTGTGTGAAAAATTAAGAACTCGGCTATATTCGGTTTTAAAGTAAAGGCACCGTTGGTGGTTAGCTCATTTTCAAAAAATTGCAACTTTTTAGTCTTTATCCGATTTTGTCGATATTTTGACAGGAACTCGAAGCATCGATGTGCTTTTAGAAAAAAAAATACTCCAGAATTTCAGGGTGCTTTGCTGATTTATATTAAAATTTAATGTTGGTCAGCCAAACGGGAAAAAAACATTGAATGCTTTATACCCAAGTAATTTTTCTCCAGAAGCATTTAGGTGCAAACTTGAAACGCATTTTTGTACCTCTTGCCTCCTAATTCATTTTGCGTAATGGCAATTTTAAAAACAGAACTATTTTTTTGTGCGCTAGAAAAAATGAGAAAAAAAAAGAAAAATGAATATTTTTTAAAGAAGCGGCGATAAATTTAATTTCCTCACAGTTTTTGAAAAAAAATTACTCTATAAGAATTTTTTACTTCATCTACATAAGCTCTCAAAAACGAGGTTTAAAAATTAAAAAAATAATACTTCTCGAACTTCGATCGCACCCATTTTCAGTAGGGTTCATGAGACCGTAAAAAAGAACGTTTTATAAAAATTTCAAATCGATATTTGAATTTATTCGACATTCATCGTGTTTCATAGGAAGTTCTAGAAAACTCGAAAAAATGTTTTATTTTCATTAATAGACGACAATCCAAAAAAGATACGAAGATCCGTTTATTACCGTTCGGGAGTCCCAAGTGTTCTCTAAAAAAGTATCGAATTTCAAAAGTGTATCTAAAAGCGTTTTCGAGATCTAGCCACCGAAAAGTAAAAACAAGTACGTCATGACACGGCCACGACGCGACGACTTCTGACATTGTAGATAGTCTAGAGTTTGTAACAAGCTGTATGTCAGGTCGTGAATCTCTTATTTTTTGTTTTATGTTTTTTTTTAGGCCTTAACCTATGGCTATGATTTGAATAACATTCGAAAATATCCGACTTTACATGGTTCTTACATATTTTATTAATGTACTGTTAATAATATAATTAATATCTGTTTAATTGGTAGAGTACCTAACTGAACCGCTGGACAAACGAACTTTTACATGCAACATTGACAGAATTCAAGTTTTTATATTGTCAAAGTAAGTTGCGGATTTTGGCCTTGTCTATAGCTCTAACTATGAAGTGTATAGTTCAGAGAGGCATAACTGTAGCGGACTTTAACAAATCTGTTTTACAGAGTATTATGTAACTTGTAATGACGACTGTTCGAAAGATATATTTTTGTTTTCTTTTCTAGCCAAGATAATGTATTCTTAAATATAAAAAAAAATTAGTTAATTTTTCTCCTCGTTTTAAAATACGGAGTGTCTTCAACAATTTTTTTTTCATTTTATGCATATATTAAGCATGTGTTTTTTTGCTTCAATTATCATCAAGAGTAATGCCCCTAAATATTTACACATGATTCATAGAGGCTTGTCAAAACACAAGTTCAGCGCTACCATATTAAAAAATATACATGTTTTGCTTATTTGCTTTAATCTAACTTTCATGTTGGGTAAAACGCCAACTTATTCAGATCCATTAAATTTTATATAAGTTTAAGTGAATAGACCTTTTGGCTGAGAGTTTTTTACCGTTTAATTTTGTGTTATTTTTGAACTCTTAAATAACTTTTTGATTTAATTCCATTTAGTGCATTTCTTCACAACTCGCTACACTAAATATTGGTTTAATTTTGGAGATAGAAAAAATGCAATAATAAAAAATATAGGATCTTTATGTCCTTTCAGAAACTTTTTCACTTTTGTAAAAAACGTAAATCGTTTAGACGCCAGATGTCGTGAAAATAGCATTTGCCTGTGACCTAAATTAATTTGAAGAATGAAGAAAAAGTACTTGCCAAAGTTTGACCCCATTCATTTTTAACATGATTCGGAATACCTTAAAAATAAGGATTTTTTGAAAATTTTAATCTTTTCGACAGTTACCCTGTTTCAAACGGCCCTCTGTGATATTCAAAAAAAAGTTTTAATACTAATGGACGATAAACTAAAAATAAAACAAACATATTTTTCATACTTTTCGAAAGCTTCAAGTGTGCTGAAAACTATATCAAATTTCAAAAGTGTATCTCAAACCATTTCTGAGATATGGCGACTAAAAGGAAAAGTGCGTTTTTCCACGAGGACAAATACGAATAAATAGGCCCTATATAACACAAGCTATATGTAGACTATAACTAGCGGCTGCGATTTAAATACCACTCACGATTTATTATCCCACTTTATATAAGTTAAGTTACATCTAACTGTAAAAATCTAATTTAAAAAAATTAGCTTTTCAAAATTAGGAAGACTAGACGTTTTTTGACAGCTGCTAAAATTTTTTTTTAAATTAGATTACGTTACTAGAAGTTACATGGAGATTTTAAAACCGCATTTAAAAATATTTAGAAGTTCAGAACTTATGGGACAAGACAGTTTTTTGATAGCTGTCAAAATATTTTTTTTAATAAATTACGCCATAAAAAGTTACATGGAAATGTAAAAAAAAGATATTTAAAAATTTTAAGCAATTCAAAAGTTACGGGGAAAAACATTTTTTTGACAGCTGTCAAAAACTAAAAGTTAAATCGAACTGTGAAAACCGTATTTAAAATGTTTAAGTAGTTTACAAGTTACGGGTAAAAGAGGTTTTTTGACAATTGTCAATTTTTTTTAAATAAATTACGCCAACAAAAGTTACATGGAACTGTAAAAACTATATCTAATAACTTTAAGCAGTTTAAAAGTTACAGGAAAAAGACGGTTTTTGACAAATCTCAAAGTATTTTTTTTATTAACTACGTTTCTAAAATTTACATTGAACTGTGGAAACGGTATTTAAAATATTTACACAATTTAAACGTTACTAGGGAAGGGAATTTTTTTGGAGCTGTTGAAAGAATTTTTTTTTTAAATAATTTTGGCCTCTAAATATTACATGAGATATCCTATCTATTTCCGAGAAACCCAAATCGATACTTTGAATCCTTCAAAAGTTTCAGTGAAGCAACGAAAAAAAATGCACTGCTGCGAAAACAAAATTTACCCAAATCTTCTAAATGGATGTCTTATACTGAAATGTTTCGCTGTGAAAAAAGTTACAACTCTTAAACCAAATGTTCTAAAAAAATATCCTATATATAACTACTAAAGATTGAATGTCTTTTAAAATTATAATATCCTATCTATTACCAAAAAATTATAATATCCTGTCTATTATCAAAAATAGATACTTATAATCCTACAAAAGTTCTAGTAGAGAAAAAAAAAAGAAAAATTCCCAGATGTGAAAACAAAATTTCCCCAGTTTATTAACTAAATTTCCTAAATCGATGCCTTATATCGAGATGTTTCACTAGGAATTACACCTTTTAAACAGAATATCTAAAGAAAGAAAACGTCCTATATACACCTATTTCCTCTGTATAACATATTATAGGTTTTACAACTTATCGGAACAGTACAATAATTAAATTCTTATTTTATGTTACACTCCCTATGTTAAACATCTACTACTATAAAGCTCACAAAATTTATAAATTTATTAGACCGTAAAAAGGTACGTTTCTTAAAAGTTTCAAATCCATATTTCAAATTTTTCGACAGTTATCATGTATCATAAAAAATTCTAAAAACTCAAAAAAAATGTTTTATTTCAAGTGTGCTTTAAAAAATGTACCGTATTTTAAAAGTGTATCTAAAGTCAGTATTTTGAGATATACTGTCCGAAATATAAAAATGTACAGAAAGTACGATTTGAAACTACGACGAATTCGGAATTTTGAAAATGACAAGGACAATATAACACTCGCTGAGTCTAGTTATTAATCAATAATACAAATTGTTAAAACTTAAAATGATTAGTAGAATTAGAAATGAACTTCGTGCCCCTAAAAACTCCGGAAACCATATGAAATACGATATTTTGGATCATCCCTTCTTTCCAATTTCTGACACAACAAATATCTTTTTAAAAATATTTATTGTAGAAATATTTATAATCAACAGCAAAATTATGGATTACTAGTCCATCGCTCTAACCAACTTCGCTATCGTACCACTGATAATAAATTTGTTAGAACTTGGACATATTCAAACCCACCAGTATCATAACCATTATTGATCCTGTCAAATATTCTAACCTTATGGCGCGGCGTTCTTGACTAAACGTAAAATCTGACATCGCTATTATGTACCGTCCATATTAGTAAATTTATAATTTTTACGTTATGCCCGTATAAGCCAAATTTTGAGGAGACGTATTTTATCAGTTTATTTTTAAACTGTGAAATATATTTTTTTTTAGAAATATTTATAATCAACAGCAAAAGTTATGGTACGAGCGGGGATCGAACCCGCACCTCCGGATCACTAGTCCATCGCTCTAACCAATTGCGCTATCGTACCACTGATATGCAATTCATTAGAACTTGTACATGTTCAAACCTACCTAAAATATATATATATATATATATATATATATATATATATATATATATATTTTTCACAGTTTAAAAATAAACTGATAAAATACTTCTCACTTCTACTCAAAATTTGGCTTATAGGGGCATAACGTAAAAATTATAAATTTACTAATATAGGCGGTACCTAATAGCGATGTCAGATTTGACGTCCAGTCAGGAACGCCGCGCCATAAGGTTAGAATATTTAACAGGATCAATAATGGTTATGATACTGTTAGGTTTGAATATGTACAAGTTCTAACGAATTGCTTATCAGTGGTACGATAGCGCATTTGGTTAGAGCGATGGCGTAGTGATCCGGAGGTGCGGGTTCGATCCCCGCTCGTACCATAACTTTTGCTGTTGATTATAAATATTTCTAAAAAATATATATTTCACAGTTTAAAAGTAAACTGATAAAGTACTTCTACTCAAAATTTGGCTTATACGGTCATAACGTAAAAATTATAAATTTACTAATATGGACGGTACCTAATAGCGATGTCAGATTTGACGTCCAGTCAGGAACGCCGCGCCATAAGATTAGAATATTTGACAGGATCAATAATGGTTATGATACTGGTGGGTTTGAATATGTACAAGTTCTAATGAATTGCTTATCAGTGTTACGATAGCGCAATTGGTTAAACCGATGGACTAGTGACCCAGAGGTGCGGGTTCGATCCTCGCTCGTACCATAATTTTTGCTGTTGATTATAAATATTTCTAAAAAAAATATATTTCATAGTTTAAAAATAAACTGATAAAATACTTCTACACAACAAATATATTGAATGTCCAAAATCAGTTTCTTTTATCAATATTCAATAAGATTTATTACAACCTACCAAAATATCTTGACGAGAAGTTTGCCCCCATCTGCGGGATGTACCTCTTTACTTTTTTTGGATTAATTACAGTTTATGCATCAAATTTTAAGGCATTATATTAAAACATTTCAAAGCTATGTCGGAAACTGCCTCACAGATTATGCAAAACCTGCTTGCTATAAGGTAACCTCAGCACTATCCTTAATACTACTTGAAAAATCATGCAATTTGGTCAAATTTTCCTAGATAAATCGATATAGTGGGTATTTGCTCTTAATTCGCCTCCCCTAGATATTAGATAATTTTTAAAAGATAAAAAGAAACTGTTAATTGTCTAAGTTGCAGGATTTAGATAACGAAGTTGATTGTTGATCCAAGAAAAACGACTTACTCTGTATATACAAAAATATTATAAAATAAAACTTTTAAATCAATAAACTTTTATATTTAACTTTTTTTGTAACTTCTATAGTTTTCCAGATAAAATACCTAGTGTTTTATCTTACGTGAGGCCCCCTGTACCTATTATTATCTGGAAATATTCAGTTGTCAGTAGTTTCGGTTTGAGAAATCCTAATATGTCCTAAATAGGGCGCTTATTTTTAAACATGTTTGTACCTTATTGTCATTATTCTAAACGTGATAGAAATAATAACTGAACATTGACATTGACTAATCATAGGTGGTATTTGATAATTAATGTTGTAAAATTTTTCAAACTCAACCTAACCTTGAAAAAAATGTATTTTTGTATAAACCTACATGATTTGCTATGATACTTTGATTATTTATGATCACCGGTTCATATATTGCAGTGTACTAGTTTTTTGCTTATCCTTTTCTATATATTTACACAATAAGAGAAGACCCTGTTAAGTCCATCCCTGCCGATAGAAACTTAATCTTACCTGTCAGGTATAGGTGTTGTAAAATCCAGAAAAAAACATCAGGTATGTATATGCACTACATTAGCATCTGAGAAGCAATTCAGCATTTGTATTGTTATAGAAAACAAGGGGCAGATGATAGACAACCGAAATTAACTTGTCTTTAAAATGGACAAAGGGGCGTAGCGGTGAATCGGTATTTTTCACGCCCGTTCGAATTGAGTTATAACGTCTGCATAATACACATACCAGATGTCAGAGAACACATCTAGGAATTATTACAAGAGTTAAAAGGTCGTTTTGACAGGATTTAATTAAAATACAGTTTAAAAAATATACGTTTTTGGCTTTTAACTTAAGAAATATTTAAAATGAAAGAATGCTCTTTTTACATATTATTTTATTTATTTCAAAGCTATTCTTATTAAAAAATTAAATTTTCTATCTGTATATATCGATTATATTTGAATAATATAAAAATGAAAAATTGGTTTCCGTTGTTCGTAAATAAGTTTTTTACAAACATAAATGAATGACTTTTTTACTTCACTTTCCAGTGAACTCCAAGTTGATTTACTTATTTTAGAAAACAAAATCATATTTTTGTTCTTTGATTAAGATCATAGATTTCTTCAGTTAGTAACCATTCCCTTTCCTCATCAAGAAAGAGATAACCTTGTAGTGTTTACTGATGCCCAGTTTTTTTTTGTTTTATTATAAATATTCTGTCAATATTATTCTACAGTATTGGCACGGACTATAGTTACTGATTTCTATTTCGGAGAATGTTATTGATGAATCAGCTGTAATCTCAGCAAAGTGATAATATTGAATAGTGATTTAATAAACGTCAGAAGAAAAAAATCAATTGGGGCAATAAAGGCATAAATAGGCAGTAATCTCCGGAGGTATTTTTCCGAAGGAGTTATACAAACAAACTTTTAAAACCGGTCGAAATTTGCATTTACATGTGGATTCAGGGAGCTAAAAAAGCATGAAGTATTTTTAGTCAAAATGTATAGAAATTAACACTAACGATTTGGTATTTTTAGGTAGGGTTGTGAAAAATTGCGTTTTATTATTTTATATACCATTTAAATCTATTGAACTGAAATGTTTTAAATACAAATATAACAAAAAGTCGAATGTGGCAAATGGCAAATAATATTTTAATATTTTGCCTATTCAGTATACTAAAGTGAAATATATTAATTGGACAATATAATCATTTAAAGTTAAATAAAAAGACCTCGTTAGAGATTAAATAGAAGGCATCGTTGGAGGTTAACACAAGAAAGTCTAAGTAGAAGTTAAATAAGAGGCATCATTAGAGGCTAAAACAGAAGGAATCGTTAGAGATGAAACAAAATGGCTTCTTTAGGTGCAAAAAAGCCTTATTTGAAGAAAAAGAAAGCCTTGGAGTTTAAAAAACCTTAAGGTTAAAAGATAATAAAGAAAAAGCTCTAAATAGTCGACCAATAGTCAAATACTGGTATAATATTTTTTTTTTACAGGAAAATAGCCGATGCAAGGCGCAAGTGCCATGAGTATACTCCAAGAACTTCTCCAAAGCCAGCGGGCGAGATAGTTGAGCTCGGGCTAATATGCCGTCCATAGGACGAGAACCAATTCTAGGAATAACAAGGCAGCAAGTCAAGGCGCCCGTAAACTCTTTGGTATATCAGACCTTGACAGCCATGCGAAGCTAGGGCTAGATATGTTGGCTCTACGGTTCTGTAGAGGGAAGAGATTCGGAATCCCCTTTGAAAGAATATCCAGACCTACTTGAATAGATCGCACAGGTTTGAGGAAATTCTAGACGCTGGGTAGATGGTTGGGGCAGGCTTTAGGGGCCAATTTGGCCTTTCAACTCAACTACTCTCTACCACTACTCTAAAGGAACTTAGAGAAGATGCTTTTTAAGTAGGATGGACAAGTGTTATAAATATGTAAAAATGTAAAGATATACCCCGATCTAAGGCCCCCCAACATTTTTCCTCGTTTGGATATTTCGGTAGGTAATTATGAAAATTGATAATATAATATGATTTTATTCTGGACACAAAACACGTGTTTCAGTAGCTGAGATGTGCCGTTGAGTCCTATTTATCGTGTTTCACAGGATTTTCGGGGTTTTTAGAAGCCCGAAGTTCAGTTATACTAGATTGTATAGGGTCATCCAATGGGGATTGAGCAATGCTCAGTATTTTTTAAATGGAAAGTTCTGTTGTTGATTTAATATTTGGAATTCGCATTTCTTTACGTATATCTTGATATATATTTTTTTATAAATCATAAATCATATTGAACTTAATTCATCTATTTGGAAATATGAGTCCCTGTTTTAATAAAATTGCTTTATTTACTTTACCAAGTTACCGGAAGGTTTTATTGCCTGTGGACAAATATGTTTGCTTTCAAAGTAAAAAATAATAGACACAGGATTAGTTTGGTTGAGAAACATAATAGTTATTTTCATAAAAAGTGCGGAAAGAGATATTTTTCTGCATGAGACTGTCCGGGCATGCTGTCAAGTGCGGAAAAGACACTTTCCTCAAGTGTCATAAAAATATATCAAGTGTCAAAATATTTCCAACCTCCAGGAATCTGCGAAGGTATTTTTCCGAACGAGTTTATCCCGACGCACTGAATTGTACAGAATCCCTTTTGGAAATCAACAAGATGTATTTTGTGAGGAGTGTTAGGCTTGCGTACTTGCGCTAAATATATAGAAATCACCTCTGTCCTCGATGTTGTCGATGCTAATATTTGTTAACTCCTGCCTTCGACATGCTCCAACCAACCCAAAGAATGTTGCTACTTTGATCATCAGTAAATATCATCTGGTGCCTCATTAGGAAATGTCGATAATTCTTCTTTGGTGAATAATTAGGATATTTTCGATTTGAATCCTACATCTTACTTCAAGACAGTTGCCAGTTGCCTAATTTTGGCAGATAATTAAAATACTGTCTGCTGGTTCACACTTCACTATGTCAGACTATAATTAGATGATTTTTTATATTAAATAATGTTGTTGTATAATAATACTAAAATTTTAAATATCTATGTATGCTCGAATTATAGCACATTAGCATAACCTTTAAAATAAAAGAATATTTTTACCTGTTATTTGAATATCCCTTCCAATTTCCTCCCAAGTAGCGTGTCGAATATTTTGATCTCTATAATGAGAGGCGATGTTTATAATCTAATAATATAATATTTTGATTGACCAAGTCAGGTTCCATGTAGTTTTTTATAATTATATAAAAATATATAAAACTTCATGTAACCTGACTTGCTTAATTAAAATCTCGTTCATTTCGCAAATTAAAAACTCTATAACCATATACCCACAAATAAAAAAAATTAAAGCTACTTAAAAAACATTGAAAACTAGAAAATTGTATTTGATTCCTTCTTGTAAATTTGACTATGAAGGCGGCAATGAATTAATACAAACAGTAAACAGATATATTTGAGGTATTATGCATTTAGAAGTAATGAGGACTTAGTTGGACGCCAACTTCGTAAAGAAGATAAAATAAAATGTAATATTTTATTTTTCAATGTTTTTCTTTTTATAAAAAAATGTTTTATTGGAATAATATTCTGTTAAAAATTATTGATAGGAATAGTTTTTCTGAATATTTATCGTTGATAACCCGAAAAGTGAATAAGTTAGTTTTGTTTTAAAATAACTACAAAACACTTTGAAGCTTTACACATATTTTATATGTTTATATAGTTTTGTTATTTCCTGGCAACAACGAAAATAGTGTTGTTAAATTAAAAGTGCTTTTTTGTTTCAACGGTCACATTTGTTTTTTCTCAAAATAAAATGTGGGCTTTCCAAAAATATATGCATGTATGCAGTTATTTTGAAAAACCATCAAAATTCGAGATTAAAAAAATTCTGACCAATTAGTAGTAAGTAGTAGGCTATGATGTAATACTTTCAAACTTAATTCAAAAAATCTTTTTTAATTCTCAACTCTCGATTATATATTACAGTCTTTTAACTTAATTATGATAAAATTATTGAATTTTACTCAAAACAAAACAATAATTATTTATTTTACTAAAAACTTAAGTTGGGAAAAACAAAAGAGAAACACAATTTTGAAAAAGCAAACAGTTTTCAAAGGTGGTTATATTGGACCACATATTTATTATATACACACAAGAAATCCTAAAATTATTTCAACCTGAGATATTAAAGATTTTATTTAGAACCAGCAATCTTGAATAGGGAAACCGAGAGTCCCAAGGTTCGGGATTTTCAGTACTGCGTTTCATATCTTTATATATTCAAAATTTATACAAAAACCAATTATTTCGTACAATATGCTCAACTTTTTGCTTTTGAATAATGAATAATTTAAAAATTTGGGCATATGCCGTGTAGTATCAAAAATTCTTAGTTTTTCCTGTAGAATCTAAATTATAAAAAATAATTATAAGCCTTCCTTGCAAATTTCGGAAAGTTAAATTGCCACACGAAGCTCCGCTACAGACTGATATCGTGTTATAAGAAAAAATCTAAAATCCTTCAAAAATTCTATAGACCATGCACCTTCCAAAATTGAAACACGAGACGCCAACCCCAAAGCGTTTTTGTTGTGCGCTCTCAAAAATGAGATGGTGATTTCCTGCAGACTAGTTTCTTGTATAATGGCGATTGAAAATTCCCGCATTTGAAAAATAAGATTCAGCGGACCAAATAGCGAATCTGCCAAAAGATTCACTAGTATGGATTTGTTGTAAATATTATTGGCAAAGTAACATGCGGCGCTCGGCATCGCCGGTGTATAAATGTTGAACTGTATGGAATTTATATTTTTGCAAAAGATTTTCATTAGATTGTATGAAAGAAACCAACGTATCATTCTTTTCATAATTTTCGTACGCCGCCATTATTGGAAAGTAAATTAAATATAATATATAGTTAAATAGAAACACCAAAACAACGGAAATATTTCATTAATTATCAACTGATAAAACCGCAAAGTTTTTGACATGTTGCTTTTTGTTCCAAACAAATTAGCCATAAAATAAACCTACTAATTGGACACAAAAGAAAATTTTAGAAAATGTGGAATTGTGAGCTTGTTTTTCAAAATAACTACATACATGTATGTATTATTGGAAAGCCTACATTATTCCTAATAAGTGTAAAGAATAATACAGTGTGTCTTATTCAAAAAAATAAAGTAGGGTCCTATAACTTTTTGACATGACCCCGTATACTTATTTTGAAAGCTGCACCGAATTCTATGGAAAAAATCATAAAAGGAACAGCTTTCGCATTTTTGATAATTCGTCAGATAGCTGGTATTCGCCTGGAAATGCAACATTTTCAAAAACCCCCGTTATCTCAAAAACAAAAGGGCCATGGTAAAAAGAAAACCGGCCCATACAAATAGATACTTAAATGCAAATTCCCATCACCATCCAGCACAAAAGAAGTCGGTTATTAACTCATTAGTATTCAGAGCTATTTCGATTTCTGATCAAGATTCTTTAACATCGAAACTGACCGAAGCTCTCAGAGGGAATGGCTATTGCACTGAAGATATTACGCGTTCAATTAAAAGATGTAGTAATCCAACTCCGCCAAAGGAGAATGATAAAGAGCTACCATTAGGTAGTGTTATTCTTTCCTATATACATGGCACTACAGATAAAATAGGGCGATTACTTCAGCGGTCCAACATACGTACAATCTTCAATACACATAAGGAGATTGGACAATGCTTGCGATTCCCGAAAGATATTGTACCTTTCCAAACAGTAGGAGTATATAAAATTCCTTGGTCCTGTGTAGAAGTGTATGTGGGAGAAACAGGACGCTCAATATCAACTGGACTTAAGGAACATGAACGATGTATTAAAAAGAAACAAATTGTTCAATCTGCTGTAGCTGAACACCAGCATAACACTGGCCATTTTATAAATGTAAACGAAATCAAGGTTCTAGCATCGGTTCCAGGTTTTTTTAAACGAAAAATTAGAAAATCTCTATAAATATTTAAACATGCAAAAAATTTCGATAGAGATGCGGGTTACAGTCTACATCACACGTGGAAACCGATCTTAACACAGGGTCAAGGTTCGGCGAACACAAGTCGGGTATAAAAGCCCGCCTGAATCTTTTAGAGCTCATTCAGTGTTCAGATCTCGTTGAGTAAACATTCCTGAAGATGCCTCGTGCAATCGAAGGCGAAACGTCGGATAGTAAGTCCAATTTGATACGATCTAATCCCAAGAACCATGATTTCTTAATTGACCAAAGCCGTGAAAGTTTCCGTTTTATATATCAGTTTTAGATTATTGTTTACGTCATAAGAAGGCGTTTTACACATTTTTGATGAAGGTCATTTGGAGGGGTATACATATAAATATTGTTTTCTAAAATTCAGCTATTTCCAGTCCTGCCAACTTAGTTAATAAACTAACCCCGTAACAGATTATCAGTAAATAAAACTTTAACTTTTTTAATACCAATCTTTAGAATATACAAAATGGTCAAATGTTCTTTCTTTATTAATCGCAATACTAACTTAATTAAACTAATTTCTCCTAGGAAATATCATCAGACAAATGTCACTACGTGAAATTCAGATATGTAGACGACACAAATCTTCCTGTGTTTCATGACCATCTGAATCAGCAACACCTTAATATAAAATTTACAATGGATTCCTTAAGACACTTTGTATATAGAAAAATCAACACATGCCAAGAAATATATTACCTAAAAGCTAATTTTCATCATCATCAACCACAGAAGCAATCAGTTTATTAATTCTTTGGTTTACAGAGTCTTCGCGATTTATGACCAAAATTCTTTACAACCGGAAATAGAGAAAGTGATTCAAGCTTAAGGATATTAGATGGTCATTTAGAAAATATAATAATCCTACTCCTCGACAGGATAATACTAATAAGGAGTTACCTATAGGAAATTTAGTTCTTCCATTTATACACAGAACCTCACACAAGATTGCAAGGTTATTTCACCACTCCAATATACCTGCAAACCTCAACACACGCGAGAAGATTGGACAACATTTGCGATTGGTGTTTGAATAATAGAATAACATATAATAGATTGTGATCTTTGTTTAAATAAATTATGTAATAGAAATTTTTATGGAAATACATATTTACATAATAAAACCTTTGATTTTATGTTATATTATTTTTATTTCTCTCTTGAATATATATATATATATATATATATATATATATATATATATATATATGTATATATATATATATATATATATATATATATATATATATATATATATATATATATATATATATATATATATATATATATATATATATATATATATATATATATATATATATATATATATATATATATATATATATATATATATATATATATATATATATATATATATATATATATATATATATATATATATATATATATATATATATATATATATATATATATATATAGTTTAGGAAGAAGTTTCTTGAACCATACTAATATATATTTTCAAATAATGGATTTTCTTGGGTTTCGGTCCATGTCGTCGTCCTTTTATGTATTTGTGCTGTGCAGTATTAATTTGTGACTGGAAAAATGCTAATGTGTTGTTTTCCGTCCTTTGTTTGTTCCACAAGCTTCTACTAGCAATAGATTAATGTTTTACCATTATCACTATATATTCAGGGTGAGTAATTGTATTAGGTTTCCATGTATTTTTAAGATAAAACTCCCCAACAAGTTTGCTTGCATACGACAGCTGTTTTATGTTTCTTTTCTTTTAAGTATTTTTGAAAATGGCTTGGTTAACCAGCCGAAATGTCAATAAAAACATGAAACTTGCTAGTGTTGTTTTTCTTGACACTAGTGTCATTATATGGTACGAAACGCAAGAAAATCAATTATTTGATTATATTTATATATATATATATATATATATATATATATATATATATATAAATATATATATATATATATATATATATATATATATATATATATATATATATATATATATATATATATATATATATATATATATATACATATATATATATATATATATATATATATATATATATATATATATATATATATATATTATATATATATATAATTGAATCCTAATTCATCAATTATAATTCCACTTTTTAAAAATTAATGTATAATTGAGTTTTCATTACAATTTCTAAAGCACCTTCTTGGAATTGGGTTGATAGTTTCCAGTTTTTAGGAATAATTGTGGTTTGTCCAACTACCAAAAATAAATAATTATGTAAAAGAAACACACTTTAATCTTCATTTGTACCCTTATTGTTTGTCAGTGTGAAAAGTGTCAATTTTTCAATGACGTGTGTTTAATTTTTTTTATTATTATAGATGTTGTGCAAGCATATACTTGGTATTGCAATCCACCGTACTACTTCATCAATATTGTCTAAGAAATATTCAGTAAATTTCTGTGCTATAAGTATTTCACCCCTTATCTATCCACTATCAAACACTGGTAAGGCATTTCTTACTCATCATTACGTTTCCAGTCGCCATAAATATTTAGTCAGTTTTTTATTCGTCGAGTATACCATGTGTCTTTTTAATGTAGTTTTTGATTATACTCTGCGGGGCAGCTACTATATCCATCCAAATATGTCTGGGTTACAATGATCTCTTACATAATATTTATTTTTGAGTTTCTCTTTAAATTAATGAATGGCAATTAATTTTTTTTGTTACTTCGGTTTCTGTAATAACTGGGAATGGTGTATCCAGTACTATTTTCACTTGTGACTACTAGATCAATCAGGCCTGCCGAGGCTTTTGTAGTGCAAGTCTTTTTTTACTTATTAGTTACCACTATTCAACCAGACTATTTGCACTTTCCTAAATACGTCCATGATCACCGACGACCTACAATTCCACCGATATCCTCCGAAACATCAATATTCATTATAAGCCACAATAAATAGCCATCAGTAGAACAACCAGAATGGGGATCTGGCGGCACATGTCCCTCTCCCCTTCCTCGGCCTGTATTTTTATAATTAAAGTAAATGTCGGTTTTTGGTGACATGGTGTTATTTTCTTTTTACCGACTCTCTACGCAATAGATATGTATGTATGTATGTATGTATGTATGTATGTATGTATGTATGTGTGTATATATGAATGTATCCATTCTTTGTTACCACCAGTAGGCAAAACGTACGGACCGCTTTTAATGAGAGGAAGCTCAAAAGATTCGTTTGTGTTCCGCGAGTGTTCTTGCCTGAAATAAATCCTAGTTGACCCTAGAGACGTATCTATGGGTAAGACAAAACCGAATGGGTAGGTCAAATGATCCTATTCTTTGCCCTAAGTCAAGAAATTATGTGAAATCGAGTTTAGGAAAAAATACTGCCACTCTTTCAATGTGAGCCTTCGCGACACCGGTAAATATCTCCTCTTTTAAAGGAGATAAAAATGGGTATAGATATAAATCCTATCTAAATTTTGTCTTCTTCTTCTTCTTCTTCCTCTTATTTTAGTCCTTGGGCCTGTACTTTCCTACTAATTCTCATTCTCTTGTGATATAGATGTCCAGGAGTCCTTCCATCTTTTAGGAGGTCTGCCCAGTGGTCGGCGTGTCTGTGGAACACCATCTCGTCCAATTTTTACTATCCTGTCCCTGTTCATTCTAGCAACGTGGTCATTCCAATTTCTACGCCGCTTCCGTCCCCATCTGACTATGTCCTCTGCCTCACACTCGTTCCTTATGTCGCTGTTCCTTTTCCTGTCTCTTAATGTATATCCCGCTATATTCCTCAGTACTTTCATTTCCGTTGTTCGTATGATATTTTTTGTTCGTTTGTTGTCTGCTCGGGTTTCTGTAGCGTAGTTCATCACGGGTCGTACGCAAGTGTTGTATATCTTGGTTTTAGCTCGTTTGCTCATGTATTTGTTGTTCCATATGACGTCCCGAAGAGCATCTGCTATCCTGCTTGCTTTGTTTGCTTGGACCTTTACTTCATCGATTCCATTTTGGCTGGGGGTTATTTGCACTCCTAGATAGTTAAATGACATTACCTGCTCTACTGGCTTGTTCTCAAGTACAAGTACATCTTACGGGTTCTTTAGCCACTACGAGTGTTTTTGTTTTAGTAGTGGATATTTGCATGTTGTACGCCATGGCTTTTACATAGAAAGAAGGTCATCTTCGCTTTCGGTTATGATTACTGCGTCATCGGCGTAGCAGATGATTTTTATTTCTTCCGTTGTGAGTCTATAGCCTCTGCTTGTATTCTTAAGGTGGTTGATAATTTCACTCATAATGATGTTACACAGCTGAGGGCTTAAGGAATCTCCTTGTCTAATTCCCGCTGGTGTTGGGATTTCCTCCGTCAGTTTTTGATTCGTTGATATGTAACTCGACGTATTGAGGTTCAGTTGTTTGATTGTGTCCGTAGTAGCATCGGTTATGTGCTTCTCCTTCAGAATGTTGATAATGCCGCTTAATTTCACTCGGTCAAAGGCTTTAGTGACATCGATAAAGCACATGAATGCAGGTTTTACGTACTCGATAGCTTTCTCTACGATTTGCCTGATTATAAAAATAGCGTCTAGCCTCGATCTATTCTTTCTAAAACCCTGTTGTTCTTCTGAGGTATCTACACGTTCAATTATTATTGATTCCAAAATTTTTGTAAACAATTTCACACTAGTAGTGTTATGCCTCTGTAATTTTCAAGAAATTTGTTGTCACCTTTTTTGAATATCGGAATGGTGATACTTTTCTTCCAATCATTTGGGATTGTCCTAGTTCTTAGAATGTCATTGAACAGTTTTGTAAGTTCTGCCATTAGTAGTGGTCCTCCCTCTTTTAGTAGTTCATTTGGTATGTGATCTAAGCCAGGCGCATTTCTATTTTTAAGCTTGCTCGCTGTTTTCGTTGTTAGTTCCAATAGTATTTCCACCGATTCTGGGTTTCCTGTATCTTCTTCTTCGAGAATGTCTTGTTTTTCAACATCGTATGGTTTTTCGAAGTAGTCTTTCCATTTCACTTTCTAGTTTTGAGTTCTTTCGTTGTCGGATCTCTGATGGAGTCTATGTTGAACTTTTCCTTGTCTGTGCTTGGAGAAGTTCTTTTTCTTTGTATTCTTATGTGCAGTAGGCAAAGAACTAAGAAATGGTCAGAACCTATGTTGGCGGAAGTAAGACTTCTCGTATCTAGCACTTGAGTTGGATGTATGGCTATATTTGATGTGACATAGTCTATTGTGGAACTCTGTCCTTGCGAGTTTTGCCAGGTAACGTTGTGTTGCGGTTTATGTCTGAATAAACTGTTGTTTATTCTCATATTATGACGGGTGCAGAAGTCTATTAAGGCTTCGCCATTTTCGTTTATGTGATCTTGGTTTAATCGATGTTTGATCCCAGGAATTATGTTGTTTCCAATTCTGGGGTTTAGGTCGCCCGTTATAAGAAGTTTCTCCGTTGCTGGTATTATCCTTACATTTTCCTCTAATGTTTCATAAAAATGGTCTATTTCTTTTTTGCTTTTGCTAATGTCTGGCGTATATACACTAATTATGTGGAATTTTCCTTTTTCTGTTTCTAATGATAGTATCAGAATTCTTTCGTTTATGTAGTGTATATCTTGGATGGATTGTTCGTATTTTTCGGATATCATTATACGTAGATGCTTTCTTTGGTGTATAGGGTGCAGAAGTGCTTTTATTTTTATTTTTTGCTTTGTACGGTATATCGGCTACCTAAGTGTTTCTTTTTGAGGATGTTTTGTAGTTTATTTTCTCATATTAATATATTAATTCTAAATAGTTGGATTTTGGTAAAAAAATAAGTGTCTTATGGGAATGAAATCGTAACATTTTGGAAAAAATCCAAAATGTGGGAACAAAATAGCACCCTAATAAAATATTTGTAAAATCAGTCTGAAAAAATTACTTATATTCAATTGATTTTTAATTTTACTTAATAATTAAGTGTGATATAAATGTGATCTGGTAAAATTTTGGTACGAATTCAAGATGGCGGAACAAGACGGGACCAAAAATGTTTTAAAAGCGTAAAAAAATTTTCCTATCCAAATTTTGCACAAACATTAGATGTAATATAGGGATAAACTTCCAAAATGTTTGTATAAATTCAACATTTCGAAACAAATGGCGGTCTATTTAACATGTTACCGATATTTCTCGATATAATTTCAAGACGGTCTTAATGAACGCCCTTTATGCTCTTAAAATACAAATTATACATGCCTTAAATTAAAAAAAAATAAAATTAATTGTTTATCACAGGAAATGTTCTTATCAAATTGTCGCAATTTTACAGCAAATAATAAAAACAGATAGACGCCCTTGGTGAAAATCCAAAAAAGTGGTTTTAGCATTAAAATTCCTTTTAACCTGTTAACGTGCCCACTCTCATGGAAGCACTACAGAAATATGCACAGAGTATTTGCCTCCAATTTTAAACATACTGTGTCGTAGATATTAAATTAAGGATACACTTTTGTAGGAATATGTACTCAAAGATTCACCCCCACATCTTTTACCTTACTTTTGCGACACCCTGTAATTTGAAATTTCGTCTTTTAGTGTGCGTCTATTTTAATATTGCCAAACCTACAAAAAACGCTTAAATGAAAATAATTTTAATCATAGTAGCAAAATGTTGGCAAAAAATCATGTTGGTCAGCCTTAAGAACCCTCAAATACCCATTTTCAGTAAAATCGATACAATTGTTATTGACGTCCCCATTTTGAATATGTATTACTAAAAATGTATCAATTGCACTCTTAATATCGATTTCTAATCAAATCTGCATGAATGTTAAAACTTGTTCGGAATCTTGGCATTCCTACTCTGATTTTTTAAGTATTTACTAAAATCTATTCTAATGTTAAAACTCCACCGCCATATTGGCCCCGCCATCTTGAATTTTTAAATGTTACCCAAAATTCTTGATGTGCAGTGTTAAAGACCCCCAAACGCTGAATTTTAATCAAATTTGCAAAAATGTTAAAATTAGTCTGATATGTTGGCGTTGCCATTTTGAATTCTCAAATATTGACTAAAATTTAATAACTTTCGGTCCTAAATACCCCTAGATACCAATTTTTCTGTCGAATCTGTACAATTGACAAAATTGGTTCGATATATTGGCGCTACAATTTTGAATTTTGTTGTGCATTCTTAAATAATCCGCACAAATATAAAAGTCCGTTCGACATGTTACATGTTGACATTGTTATGTTGGCGCCGCTATTTTGAATCTTTAATTGCTGACACTGTTAAATTTCATTTAACCTACAGAAATAACAAAATTCGACGGCCGTATTGGCGCCGCCATTTTGAATTTCTAATGTTGACTAAAAAATTCGGATTTTTTTATATACGAAAGTGTATCTATGTCAAGTTTGAAATTAATCGGTATTGTGGAGGTGGTGAGAAATTCTTTAAAAGATTTGAACCAGACACAAACATTCAATGAAACGAGTAGTGAAGCCAATAAAAGCGTGCTAAAATGGTTTTTTAGTTTAAAAATCTAAAAGCATAATATATAAATAGCTATTTTTTTTTAAACTTACGTAACTAACGTAATGGTTTGATTTTAGATAGCGAAGTGGGGTAAATAAAACCTCGCGCCGCCACTAGCATTCGACAACAAATACCCACGGCTTGGACATGGGCCATCCCCACTTCTTGTTTTATCGTAAACATTTTTTGAGAGAATGTGAAAAGTAGGGGAACCATGTTAGCGCATAACCCTAAGGTGATTTATGAATGAATTGTGATATCTGTCTTTACTTCTTACTCTAAGGTTATAGCGATGTCCGGTTTTTACTATATCATTTTTACGTGCCCTCCTTCCCTTCCCTTGCTCTGATTAAGCTGCCGATAGCCATGATTAGTTTATTTTTAATATTTATATATCGTAAAATATCGTTGTCTTTCTATGAAAAAGTTGTGGATATAATTGTTATCTATAAGATATTTAATATTAACTTTGTCTTTGAACTATATCTTGGATTTCAACTATAAATAGCAGAATTATATTATCTATAATTAAATTATTACATCATCGATCACATTTCGTCTAATCCGGCGAAAAAAGAGGTAAATAATTAAGTTAGCCGGACCAGGATCTCTAGAAAACTGCGAAAAGCAAGCCAGTCCTAATGAGAAAACCCCTGAGATTGACACAAACCGTTTTAACGAGTCGAAAAGCAATTTACCAATAAATCGTGCAGCAGAATGCCGAAAATCACGTCGCGTTCTCCGAAAAACCACGCCACAATAGGGAGAAACAATTAAGAGCTTTCCACTGAAGCTGTTCCACTTGTTCGATCTGAAACTGGGTTAATTTTTGCATGTTCAATTTTGATGGAGTGGCCTCGGTTTTGTTCTTAAAAATGATTATGAAATAAACATTTCCGGAAGACTTAAGTGTTTAAAGACTTTCGACAGATTAGACTTTCAGAGAAAAAAATATTTATTTTAGTTCCAGTGATGGGTGGGTATTATACGTACAGGGAGTTCTATAGTAGACATTTTTCGGATATGTAGTGCATCTTTGTAATAGTGAATTTAATAAAAAAAGTCACGTCTTTTCTTATTTCAACTAAAACTTGCCACGTTGACAAATCCTTAAGTGTGACATTTCGTTAAACGTTATAATAGTTTATCTAGACTTAAAAGACGACTAAGTGAGCAAAGCCAGCTTATTATTCTTAATATATTAGCTTTTTTTGAGCTAGAAAAACAACAAGTAGCTGCAGGAATTGCTTTGGACCTTCAGAATGTGGTGGAAAGAACAGCTTCCGCAACGAAAGTAAGTTCAAGATCGATATCTAATTTAAGAAAAAATGGACTAACTCTAACTAACTGGACAAAAGATTCAAAGAATTATCATCAACAAGAAATAAAGAGCATATCAAGATAACCAACTACTTAAAAAATAAGATCCGGGATTCCATTTATCGCATGTATGCCCAAAAAGAACACATTGCCATAAAGTCTTCCCATCAGAAACTAAATTATGATGTGTCCAATAATTTCAACTATTCTATTAGTTTTCTGCGAAAATGGTTAGGAGAAATTGGCTTTCGATGTAAGAGAAGTAACCACCGCGAGTATCTCGTAGATTTACCAGATGTTTTTAATAAAATAATTACATTTTTGAGGTAGTACCCAAAAAATATGAATTCACTAGAAAACGGTTTTACTCCAGTTTTCCTTGATGAAAAATGGATATTCAGTAAAGGGTTTTTTAGAAACCCTTGGCGGGATGATACGAAAGCCACAAGCTCTTGAAAAAGCGGTGATGGTAAGTTTATGGAGCATTTGGACTATATTTCTTTTTTGTTTAATTTAGTTTTCTTGTGCATTTACATTACATCGGTCGGCTTAAAATTTTTGCTAATTTAAGGTGTTCTTTTAACCCAAATCATATAAAAACTAACAACTTTTTACGCTATTTCAGAGATAAATAATATGAGAGTGTGGGAAAGTTATTATTTTTATTATATATCAAAAAATAGAAATGTTACAATCTGTCGAAAATGGCGAAAAATCCGTAAATTTTGCACCATAAAAAAATATTTATATTTATTTTTTTCGGATTAAAATAACTTTTTCACATCCATGCAATAATCAGGATTATAAATCTTCAAAGATAGTATAATTTAATTGATAAACACCACCAGGATTTGGGTTAAAAGCCAACCGTTTTTGGCCGCGAAAAAATAAAAATGTTTATTTTTTGATATTTAGCAAAATTTATTACTTTGTCAAAGTCCTATATTATTTATCTTTCAAATACTGTCGAAAAATTGTTAATATTAAACTTAGTTTTTGTTATAATATTGATCAAAAGAAAAACTTGAATTTGTGTGATGAAAGACTAGACTTCTAAATTATATATATAAAAAAACAGATTTTTTCTTTTGCTCCAGTGTTAAAACTGTTGATTTTTTTAGGTTATAGATATATCGTCGTCAACGCCGGCAATGAGAACGGGTTTATCAAGGGAGCTAGTTTAGTTTTTAAAAGCGGGGCAAAAAGTGGGGCTACTACGATAGTATGTACCGTCAAAATTTCGAAAAATGGCTTAAATATCAATTTTTTCCTAATTTGCCACCCATCAAATTATTAATTATCATGAACAACGCAAGCTACCACTCTGGGCTAGTAGAAGACATACCTCGAAAATCCTATACCAAAATAAGATTAATTTTATGGCTTTCCGATAAAAAAATATTCCGAAAACATATATAAACGCATTTTCTATGTCCAAGAAATTCATGCAGCTTTTTGTTGTTTTTCTAACTAAAAAAAGAATATTTAGAATATTACATTTTCCAACGCAAATATCTTTGCATTTTAAAATGTTGTTAAAAACGCATTTTTGTCAACTTTTATAACCCAGAAAAGTTTTGGCTTTGTTATTATAAAATAGCTTAATATAAAATTTTATAATAACAATATATTTTCTGTTTTTTAATGAATAAATCAAATATCATACTGCTTTTCTTTTCTTTATTTAATTATATATAGTTTTTGTTAAATATGTCGAGTGCCATAATTTAAGCTTCCCATGGAATTCGCTGGACTTGATGTTACGAAGATAAGGTCTGCTGTGGACCTTTGGTGGCATAAGCTTATTGCCTTTCATTGCTAAGTTTACACCTTTCAAGGTAGTTTAAAAAATCACTATGAGTTTCCTCACAGATATACCATATATTATAGTTTGAAAATAAAGCCTCTCCTCATTAAATTCATATCACTTTTTTGATCTTGACACTGACTAAGCGACACTCTACAGAATGATATATAATTCATATCGGACAACAAAATGAAACCAGTTCGGTCATGCTTGGGACTATGAAATGGAGATCGTGTAACTTTTGATGACGGCTATTGCCATTTTTAAATAAACAGTAAGGTGGGTATCAAAAGACACGTGCAATTAAATTGTCCAGCAGTCATTTCCTACCTTTATAGTCATTTAGTACGTATTGTTACAAGTGGTTTTTTTTAAAACAGTAAAGTAAAGTACCAATAAATGTGGCATCATTAGATTATAATTATTATAATTTGGAAGTTTTTGATAAATGGCCAGAAAGTGCCTTATATTCCTCACGTGTTGTCTGATTTTAAGTTATTCTACTTTCTTTTAGGAATGGACATATTAAGAGTTATCGAGAGGTTATTATAACAGTAGGTAAATAAAAACATATCTATATATCGATAAATATCCGATAAGTACTGATAAGCATCAAATAACACCGATAGGTATCCGATAACATCTATAGTCGATTATTAAATGGATTATATATGTTAAATCACTTTCTTGCCAAATTACTTTTTAAAAAATTATTTTATTACTCAAAAATAATAAAAATTAAAATATATAAGAGAATTAATTCAAGCTAGACTGAACTGTACTGAACTGACTGTATACAAAGAAAAATAACTATTTATATGTTTCGTTATGCTGACTCAGTGGGAACTGTTTACTTCGTTCTTGAACACTTGGGTCAGGACGTAGGTTCTGCTGATGAAGCTTTCTTGGTATAGACTTGTTTTCGTAAACAAGTAACACCTGCTGTTTATGAGAATAAGATGATCTACGTTGTTGACTGATATGTGATACTTTGTTATTGAGATAAGCTTGGCTTTCCGAATAACTGCGTTGGCGGGTGATAGCTGATAGTCTGGGAACCAAGGTTAACATAACTTGTATGATGAAAGAGCTGGTGAGAATATATATAACAGCTCCCCCATCAAGATGAAAGTTGGTACGTGGAAGCAACTTTCAAGCTGAATGTTTGTTCAGGTCAAGTTCTATTTCTTCAGATTCTTCTGTTGGTTCACCATGTAATATATAGAGAAAACACCCTATATAAAATGTATTGTATCAAATTCAACTTGTTGCAATAATGGGCAACCACGCAATAACCTGTTTTGCTATGTCAGCAGGTCAACCACCTTCCCGAGCGTATATGGCAATTAGATTGCATTTTAAACAAGATTGAGAATACCCTTTGGGTAATGTTAAGGTGAACATGTAGTTTCATTTTGCTACCCTTTAATTGTTTCAACCCGAAGTATTACATGGCGATCCTGCCAGGATACGATTTTTTTGTGAAGTTATTAAGATGGGTAATGCCAAGTCCAAAGAAGAGATTGTAATTAATCAGGCCTCCAATGGCGATGCAAGGGGTGAAATAGTTGACCAAAATAAGGGATTAAGCTTAGCAGAGATTTTGCTTATAATTTTGGTTGTGGCAACGGCAATTGTTGCTGTAGTATGGGCCATTAGACATGTTCAAAGGAAACTAAGGCAGACAATTAGAAGAGAAATTTATAAAAATGAGCTGCGAAAATCCAAGGATGATTTAAAGATGGAAGAAACTTAAATTTTTTTTTTAGGGCGGTATTTTTCTTGTAGGAGAAAAAAAAAAAAGAAGAAAGAAAAAGTAAAGACAATTATAAATGGAGTTAGAAAATTTGTTATGTGTTAATGTAACTGAAAATGTAAATAATAATGCAGGCATGTAAGTTTAATTATTATAATATTATGTTATTGTTTTATAATTATAATCGCAAAAATGTGGACCCAATTAGCAAGTTTAATAAGTGAATTAAATTTTTAATTTCATGGGAGACAAACTTATTGAAATTTTACATTCATTTAAATATATTCGAACAAATTTGGTAAAATTAAATAGCGAAAGACGAAAAAGCCCTATTGTCGAATCAAAAGTTAAAGTGGCAAAAACTTTATATTCTCAGTTAGGTAAGGAAATTACTGATTTAAACGTAAAAATAGAAAAGTCTGAAATAAACAAAGAAGATATTTTGACTTTTAATAACATAATAACAGAAATTAAAAAACTTTATAAGGAAATTTTAGAGTTTGGAAATAAAAATATTAATAAAGATAAATTAAAAATATCTTCTTTTGATCTAAAAATAGCTACAAACCTTTTACCGGTCATGGATGATACAGAATCTACAACTTCTAAATTAATAGAGGCTTTAGATTTTTATTCGTCAACGCTTAATAATGATAGTCAACCTTCTTTAATTAAATTTGTTTTGAAAACGCGTATTTCTAACAACGCCAAATTACGATTAGGTTTGACTTATAATTCTGTAAATAATTTAATTCTAGATATGAAAAAACATCTCTTAACTAAAAAATCAGATACGGCCCTTCAGGCACGCTTGTTCTCTGCTAAACAGGGTGAAAAATGTATAACGGATTTTGGTAAAGAGTTAGAGGATATTTTTGTAAATTTAACCATTACGCAAGCAGACGGAAATGCCAATGCTTTTGATATTCTAAGACCTATTAACGAAAAGGTTGCAATAAAAAGGTTTGCATGCGGACTTAAAAATCAAAGGCTGGGCACAATTATATCTTCCAGAAATTTTGAATTCTTAAAGGACGCAATAAGGGCAGCTCAAGATGAAGAGTGGGTAATCAAAATAATTCAGGACACATTTTTAATTTTTCTCACAGAGGAAGGGGAAATTTTAGAAATTTTTCCAGAAGACCAAATAATAGAACAGGAAATTCTGGTAGATATAATAATTATCAGAATTTTAATAACGGAGGAAATAACAATTCAAATTGTCGGCGAAACGCTTCGACTAATCAAGGTAATTTTAATAATCAGCGGTTTTCTAGAAATCACGGTGGTCGTACATTAACGAGCGGTAATAGGAGAGGATCTCGGGCAGTAGGTCACCGAATGCATTTTGCGGAGCACACCGGAAATTCAGAACAATCCTCAGCTGATATACAAGATTCAACATTTTTTCGTGCCTAAAAATACTAAAAATAAACAGTTTAATAATATTTTTACCTATTCAAAAAACTACTCGAATGCTGTTTCTTTTTGTGTCAATGGTAAAAGCTTAAAATTTTTGGTAGATACGGGTGCATCATTAAGTGCCCTTAAATTAAGTTGTTTAAATTCAAAAATACAGTTACACAAAGAAAATATTGAAATTAAAGGCATAGGAGGTAATTTAATATCTGTGGGATATGTTTATTTAGATCTTTGTATAGAAAATGCGATATTTAAGCAAAAATTTTATATTTTTAATAATTTACCATGTCAAAGTGATGGCATAATTGGAGAAAATTTTTTGAAAACTTTTAAGGCTAAATTAGATTACGAAGAAAATACCTTAACTATTTTAAATCAGTATAATAAAATAAATACATTAAAATTAAATGCGGATAGTGAGAATATATTAAGTGTTCCCCCTAGGTGCGAAATTATACAGTATGTTCCTACAGGGTTAGAGGATGAATGTGTACTTATGCAAGGTGAATTATGTGAGGGTGTGTTCATGGCTGGTGTAATTGCACAACCGATAAATGGTAAAGTACCAATTAAAATTTTGAATACAAGAGAGACAGAGGTACATTTGAGAAATTTTTCGCCAAAAGCGGAAAGTTTAAGCAATTATGAGTGTCATCAATTTAACAGCCAAGAAAATTCGGCTACTCGAGTTAAAGAACTATTTAAAATTCTTAAGCTTAATCATCTAAACCGCGAGGAACGAGATTCTATAGAGCAAATTTGTGCCAAATTCTCAAATATATTTCATATGCCAGGAGATAAGCTTACAGTTACTAATTTATATAAACAGTCAATTCAAGTTAAACCAGATACTCAGCCGGTCTATAGAAAGCCATATAGGTTACCTCAAGTACATAAAGAGGAAATAAATAGGCAAATTTCTCAAATGTGTCAGGATGGAATAATTGAGAGTGCGCAGAGTGAGTGGTCTTCACCTTTGTTGCTTGTACCAAAGAAAAACGATACGAATGAGGGAAGAGCTAGGTTAGTATTGGACTACAGATTTTTGAACCCATATATATTAGATATCAAATTTCCGATTGCGAGTGTAGTCGATATTTTAGACTCCCTAGCAGGTGCACTTTATTTTTCACATCTAGATCTTAGCCAGGGCTATTATCAGGTCGAATTAGAGGAAGAACGCAGAAAATACACAGCTTTCACTACAGATCGCGGTCAGTGGCAAATGCGAAGGTTACCAATGGGGTTAAAAATTAGCCCTAGTGCCTTTTCAAGGTTAATGACCATAGCGATGGCGGGCTTAAATTACGAAAAGTGCTTTGTTTATCTTGATGATCTTATAGTATTTGGCAGAAACCTTAATGAACACAATAAAAATCTAATAGATATTTTTTCTAGATTGCGAAAAGTAAACCTAAAATTAAATCCTGCTAAATGCGATTTTTTGAAAAAAGAAATTCTGTATCTGGGTCATATAATAAGTTCTGAAGGAATATCACCTGACCCTGATAAAATAAAAGCTTTAAAAGATTATCCTATTCCAAAAAAGGCAGATGAAGTTAAACGCTTCGTGGCTTTTGCCAATTATTATCGAAAATTTATACCACATTTTTCAGAAATTACAGTTCCTCTAAATAAATTATGTAAAAAATACGCTAGGTTTGAGTGGACGGACGAATGTGATAAAGCTTTTAATTGTCTTAAAAATTCGCTGATTAAGCATCCGGTGTTAGATTATCCCGATTTTTCGAATGAAAATGAATTTATTTTGCAAACAGATGCGTCTGCTTTTGCTATAGGAGCAGTGTTATCAAATAAAAATAATAAACCAGTGGCGTTCACTAGTCGTAGTTTAAATAAAGCAGAAATTAACTACCCTACTATACATAAAGAACTTTTAGCAATTTATTGGGCTGTAAAGCATTTTCGACCATATCTGTATGGCCGTCGTTTCAAAATTTTAACCGATCACAAACCATTAATTTATCTTTTTACGCAAAAAGACCCTGGTAGCAGATTGACAAAATTTCGTTTGTGTCTAGAAGAATATGACTTTTATATCGAATATATCAAAGGAAAAGATAATGTTACAGCCGATGCTTTATCGAGAATAATCTTGTCCTCAAACGAATTAAAAGATATGAATGAAGGTATGATTGCAGTTTTAACCAGAGCACAGAGTAAACGTAGAGACGGACAGGAAGACGAGTTAATTAAGAAAAGTACTGAAAATATTTGGCTTGATCACCCGAATATTGTGGAAATTCTTAAGCAACCCACTAACTGTACCGAATTAATTATAATACCATCCTTAAAAATTAAAAAATTGTCAAAAGATGTCACTCAACAAGTGGGAGACTTTTATTATATTCCATTACATTTTACCTTATACTTAGACCAAAAAGCTTTATCACCATTGGCGCGAGACGAAATGGTGAAAGATTTGGTAGAAATAAGTAAAAAGGCTGAAATTAAAGAATTAGTTATTAATAAAAATAATGATAATACAGAGTTTATTAAATTTATTGGTAGTAAAATAAAAAATTATACTAATTGGAGGGGCCCCCGTATAAATGTTGTAAAAGGTATTAAAAAAGTAATGGACAAAGACGAAAAAAGAGTAATCCTTAATGATTTTCATTTACTACCAACCAGTGGTCACGCTGGAATAAATAGAATGACAAATAATATTAAAAAGTATTATTTTTGGCCAGGTCTGGATAGTGATGTTCGAAATTTTGTAAAAAGGTGTGACATGTGTCAAAGACAAAAACATTCGAATCATTATACTAGAGAGCCAATGGTAATAACTACTACAGCTGAAACAGCTTTTCAAAAAATATATTTAGATATTGTTGGTCCACTTCCGGTAGACGTAAATGGATTTGTTTATATTTTAACACTTCAGTGTGAGTTAACAAAATATGTAGAGGCCTACCCTCTTAAAAACAAGGATTCCGTATCTGTGGCAAGATCTTTGGTGGATAACTTTATCTTAAGATATGGTATCCCTCAGGAAATTGCTTCAGATAGGGGTACCGAGTTTATTTCTCACACTATGGCAGAAACATGTAACTTGTTAGGTATAAAACAGATTCATTCTACGGCGTATCATCACGAGAGTATCGGGAGTTTAGAGGCCTCTCACAAAGTTCTAGGTGCTTATTTGAGAATTCAAACTCAAAACCATGATTCTGCATGGAGCATATGGCTTCCGTACTGGTGTTTTTCTTATAATACTGCAGTACATACGGAAACCAAATACTCTCCCTTTGAACTAGTTTTTGGAAAAAAATGCCAATTACCAAATAATTTAAATAATGAAGTTGATCCTATTTATAATTTTGATAACTACCCCATTGAATTAAAATATAGGTTACAAACAGCTCAAAATGATGCAAGAAATAACTTAATACTTTCTAAATCTAAAAGAAAAGAAAATTTTGATTTAAAAGTAAACCCCATTCAGTATAAAAAGGGCGATAGAGTTTTAATCAAAAACGAAACTGGTGATAAAATTACCAGCCCTTGCTTCCTGGGGCCATATTTAGTGGTAGAAGATGTTGCACCAAATGTAAAAATAATTAAAGATAAGAAACATATTTTAGTCCATAAAAATAGAACTAAGTTGTATAATAGCTAATTAAAATTAAGTTATAATAATAAGGGCTCTATATTACTATACTATTGCATGTATTTTCTAATAACCTTTTTCTAAAAGACCTATCTATTTTCTTTCCTACTTTCACTATATGACGCTATTTTCCTTCTCTTATATCTGAGTTTTTATTTTTCTTTTCATATATTTAGATAAATAAGATAATATAAAAAAAAAATGGTTTAAATAGTGTATTGTAACATTTGTCTCTAGTAATTGTATTTTATTTACGAATTTCAAATTTTGAAAATAAATTGAAATTCTTTTAATTGCCCGGGGAGGTGTAATATATAGAGAAAACACCCTATATAAAATGTATTGTATCAAATTCAACTTGTTGCAATAATGGGCAACCACGCAATAACCTGTTTTGCTATGTCAGCAGGTCAACCACCTTCCCGAGCGTATATGGCAATTAGATTGCATTTTAAACAAGATTGAGAATACACTTTGGGTAATGTTAAGGGGAACATGTAGTTTCATTTTGCTACCCTTTAATTGTTTCAACCCGAAGTATTACAACCAACACGTATGTTGGAAATATTCTTCTCCATTGTACAAAATTGGTTCTGGACCTTGGTGGAGAAGGTGAGTAGTCATCACTATTGGCATTGACAATTCCAATACTGTGGTTCTTAGGTTTTCTTCTATAACATTTACAAAATATGTACAGGATAATTAGACTGATGATCAGAGTTATGGTCAGGATCGTAAACCAACCGATATGTTTCTTTACGAATGGTTGATTGATTAGTCTGTCCAACTGATCAGAATATTCATTTAATTTATGTTGAGCGATATTTAAGTTTTCTGTGTCAATGTCGTGTAACTTAAGAGGCTTCAAGTCTGGTATATGAATCTTCTCAGGATAATGGCTTCAGCAATCATATGGAATTTGGATTGGAACGTTGCTGTAGGTAACATTATCGTAAATATTTACAAATTTCTTCGCTAGAACTTTGGTGCTGCCAATAAATGCACTGCACTCTGGTTGAAGTTTGATTATGGCGTTGGTACTGATTGTTTGGGTAACAACGTCTCTGGAACCACATTTAATAGTCACAGGTAGAGGGTCTGCAACGGCAACTAACCAGGAGTTTTGATTAAGTTCTTGCACATGATAGTCTTTGGCTGGGATAACTGAAACTTGGCACGTTCTTGGAAGGCGATTGATTAATCGTAGTAACTGGGCTTCACAAACAGCATTACCGTCTATTGGATATGGCAGGATGTTGGAACATATTAGTGTTCGGCTGCTCAAATATTTACATGATTCCAAGTTGCGAATTGTGATATATAATAATGAATCATCGTTTCGCGCAATTAAATTATTTGTTATTGAAAGAATGTGGTGAAGACCTGTTCGATGATCCAAAATTGGTATTGGATATAAATGAAAGAGAATATATTTTTCTGGATCAACTAATGGGATTTCGAGAACAAAAATTACTTTTGAATCATATTGATATGCCTTTAGTTCTATGATTTCGAGATATTGAGCCACACTTGAAGGGTGAATTAACAAAGGTAAATTATTTCTTTGCAATGATTGAGATATGTGCATTAGTGATTCTATTAAGTCAAAAGGTGTAATAATTGAACTGTGTAAAATCCGTAAACGGGCGAAAACAATTGAATTTATAATATCATTCAAAGAATTTTCAAGAAATGAATAACTTTCCATTAATAGTTTGCAAATATTTAATACTTCTATTTGAGAGGAATAATATTTCAGATCGTCAGAAATATCCAGTATTGATTTTCGAATTTCTATAATATCATTATTGAATGTTTCTTCGTCAATTTTGAGTTTCTGAATAGTTGAATTAAATTGTTTTATTGCTGAGGTAGTTACTGAGATTTGATTTTTAAGAAGATTTTTGATTTGATATTCATCATGAGTTATTTTTTCTATACAGTCATTATAATATTCGCCATCGGAAGCATCTAAGTTGCCTGTAATTGCTTTCCAAAATGTTCCTCTACCATTAAAAATTCCACGTTTTTCTCTAAGAATATATTTTTTAGTATCTGCCATTATTTCTGTATATTTTTGATTTACAGCTCCTGATATTTGTCCAAGGAGACTAATATGTGTTAATACTTCAGATTTAAATGCTTTTATTCGTGGTACGTCTTCGTTGATATTATTTATAAGGTTTTCTAAAATTCTATCATTATTTACAATTGTATCTTTAATTGGTTCTAAGTCTTTATATACAAGTAATGTCCATTTGTCGTTAGAGATTCTTATTTTTGCTTCTTCATGAAAGAAGACTCCTATCGTGTTGTTAATTGGACTTATGGAGTATTGGGACTGGACGACTGATGACAGTCCGAGGATGGTCCTGGAAGAGAAATTTGCTCGTAGTATGGTTTTAATCTATCAAAATTTATTTTAGATTTTTGTTTAGTATTAGGATTTAATAAGAGGGCTGAGTTTTGATAAATTTCGAGAATTTCGAAAGGGCCATTAAATTTGTTTTGAGCTTTATCTTTAATTTGGGATTCGCGTACATATACTTTTTCACCTATTTTATATTCATGAGGATGTTTGGGAATATGTTGATCAAAACGTTCTTTTGCGTTTTCTTTTTGTTGTTTCGTTTTATCACGAGCAGATTTATAAAGAAATTGCATACGATTGTTTAAATCACGTATGTATTTTGATATGAGGGTTTTCTCATTATATAGGATTTGAGGGGGTCTAGAAGTGTGTCCAAAAATTAGTTCAAAGGGCGTAAAACCATGGGTTTTATTTTTCGTGTTATTGTAACAAATAACAGCATACGGAAGTACGTTGAACGGATGTTCATGTGGGTTTTCGCTTTGATTAGCTCTTATCATTTCGCTAAGTGTAGGGTGAAATCTTTCTAGAGAGCCGTTTGATTGGGGATGACCTACACTAGAAAATGTTATTTTTATGTCGTATAGTTCACATAGGTCTTTCATTAGTGTATTATTAAATTCACGGCCATAATCACAATGGATTCGTAGTGGGGTACCATAATGTTGGAAAAATAAAATAATAGTGTTAACGATAGTTTTTGCCGTTTTGTCTTCAATTGGATAAGCTTGGGTAAATTTAGTAAGTTCGTCTCGTATTGTCAAAGCATAGTTCTTAGATGGATATTCAAATATATCGATATTTATTCGTTCAAATGGTGTTTTCGGTGTTTCTGTTATCACTAAAGTGTTGCTTAAATTTTTTCGGCATATTTTAATTTTTTGACATGTTTCACAACTTTCTATAAAATTTTCTACATCTTTAATCATTCTGGGCCCATTATATTTTTCTGTGATGCGTCTTAAAGTTTCGTTAATTCCGCGATGTAAATTACTTTTGCCTAAATGGTATTGTTCCAATATAATTGGTATTTGATCTTTATCTGGGATGGTTACAATATTTTGACAAATACATATTTTAATATCTTTGTCTGCAAAGATAAAAGAAAATATTTCAAGAATAGAAAGGTCTATTTTATTTTCGAGAAAATATTTTGACGAAAGGTCAAATTCGTTTTGTCCTGTATAAATAATATAGAAAAGATGTTGGACTACATTTTCTGGATCGAGTAACAAAGGAATTATGTAATATTTCCGATTTTTAACTGTTTTACTAGAGAAAATATTTAGTCTCTGTATTGAAAAATCTGCATTTTCTTCAAAAATGTCTTCTAATATTTCGTGATGTAATTCTCCTAAATTCTTTTGTTGAAAAAAGGTTATTATGTTTTTATGTGATTTATTTAGAAGTTGTTCGTTTGAAGTTTCAATTTTTGAATAATCAATTAAAGATTTTGTTTCGTACATATTAGCAAATGTGTTGTAATCTTCGGTTATTTTTTCATTATCGAAATTTAAATTTGAGTTATTAGATTTTTCGTCATCGTCTTGATTTGTCGCAAAAATAGAGAGTTTTGATTGGAATTTTGCGCATTGATTAAAATGATTAATTTTAATTTTTGATAATGCGTCTGCGTTTTTATTGATCTTACCGGGTTTGTAAATTATTTCATACTCATATTCTTCGAGTTTAAGTCTCCAGCGTGCGAGTCTACTACCTGGGTCTTTGATTGAAAAAAGCCAAGTAAGAGGGCGGTGGTCTGTGATTAGTTTAAATTTCCTGCCAAAAAGATACGGGCGAAAATGTTTTACTGCCCATACAATTGCAAGGAGTTCACGTTCAATAGTTGAATAATTTGTTTCGGCTTTACATAGGGTTCTAGATGCATAGCCAATTGGTAAATCTTCTCTTACAGGTCCTTGTGATAACACAGCGCCTATTGCAAAAGCACTAGCATCTGTGGTCAAAAGAAATGGTTCGTCAAAATTTGGGTATATAAAAATTGGATCGGAAATTAGCAATTTTTTTAGTTCGTTAAAAGATTCTTTGCAATCAGAATCAAAGTCAAACTTTATTTCTTTTTTGAGTAAACGAGTAAGTGGTTTAGAAATTTTCGCAAAATTAGGAATGAATCGTCGATAATAACCTGCTAAGCCAAGGAAAGATTTTATATCCTTAGGATTTTTTGGTTGGGGAAAATTTTGAATACAATCAATTTTTGCTGGATTTGTTTTAACACCGTCTTTAGTTATTACGTGCCCAAAATATGCTACTCCTTTGCGTAAAAATTCGCATTTGTCTGGTTGTATTTTAAGATTAGCTTTTCTTATTCTTTTGAAAACTTCGCGTAATGGATGGATATGTTCGTCAATTGTAGCGGAATAAACTATGATATCGTCCATATAGACAAGACATCGTTCATTTAAGATTCCTAAAGGAATATTGTCCATTACACGTTGGAATGTAGATGGGGCATTCTTTAGTCCGAAGGGCATTCGTAAAAATTCATAATGACCGTTTTCTACTGAGAACGCTGTTTTTGAAATATCTTTAGGATCTATCTCTATCTGATGGAAACCAGAAGCGAGATCAAGAGTAGTGAAATATTGACACTGTCCAAGTTGGTCAAGTAAATCTGAGATATTAGGAAGTGGATATTTATCATTAACAGTGGATTCGTTCAATTTTCTATAATCTATTACGATTCTCCGTTTTTGTTTATTACTAGAGTCGATTTTTTTCGGTATAACCCAAACGGAAGATGACCAGGGAGAAATTGATGGTCTAATTATACCTTGTTGTAACATGTTGTTTACTTGCGTTTTAACCTTTTGTTTATGTATTTGGGGATATCTATAAGATTTAGTAAAAATGGGCTTGGTATTATTCGTGTCTATCTTATGTTTGATTTCACTTGTGAAGGAAAGGTTGTCACCTTCTAGAGAGAAAATGTCTTCGAAATTGACACAAAGATTTGTGATTAATTCTTTTTCTTCGTTTAAATGGTCAAGTCTAAGCTGGGATCTAATAGTCGGGATTCTGTTTGAAGTTTGAAATTCGGGAGATTCAGGAAGATTGAAATTAAGAAGTGTGTGTATCGAAAATGGTTCTATTTCGATGTTTGAAAAATCAATTGTTTTTGGGATTGCGTTCGCATTAATAATTGTTGTCAAAAATTCGCCTTTTTGATTGACATGGACGGGATAAAATAGCATCGGTATTGATTAGATGACATTTTAATTTAAAAACTTGTTCTGTTCTACCTTGTATAGTTATTTTATTTTTATTTGCCTCGTATGTTTCGAGTTCTGTTGAAGAGCAGTTGTCTTCAACTTTATACAGTGGTAGTGTTTTAAAATTGGTAATAAGTTGTTTATTCTTTAAATCGATTGTACATTCGTAGTGTTCTAGGAAGTCAAGACCTAGAATTCCGTCAAAATCAATGTCTAAGTTGTAAATATAGACTTTGTGAGGGTCACCGTTGTTAAAATTTATCAAAGTTGATTCAGTTATTTAAAGTTTTTGTTCGGTAATGCCTTGAATTGTTGCATTTTCGGGAAACGATTTGGAAAGTTCTTTACTGTATTTTCTTTGAAAATTGAAATACCTGCACCAGAATCTATGAGTAGTTTGAAAGTATTTGTTGCGTCTTTAATATAGTAAAGATTTTTGGGATTTATAGCAAGGAAGGGATTTAAAGAAATAGTTATTCGGGGAAATTGAATGAGGGATTTATATAGTCTAGTGTGAGAGTTTTGATTTGGACTTGTATTTGATTTGTTTCTATAGGGGCTTGATTGGGTGGATGGTTTTGATTTGGGGATAAAAGAAAATTTCGATTTTCTTCGATTGGAAAATTTTGGTCGAAGACTACCATTGGTTCGTTAAAGTTTAAATTGGGATCTGGATTCTCATAAGAATTGTCGTATTTGTTTTCGAATAAAGTAGAGGGGTCTTCATAAGAAAAGAATGAGGGATCTTGATAATCTTGTTGATAGTCGTTAAAATATTTTTCTTGACTGTTATCGGTGCTAACTAAGTGAGCTTTGAAATTAGAATTTTTCTGAATTACTGAGGGTCGAGAATAATTAAAATTCGATTGACGTTGGAAATGATTTTGATTTGATTGGTTATTTGTAATATTTGGGGTTTGCGTATTTGGGCTTCTTTGTTGTTGCATGTTTGGTCTATGTGACTGAAAAGAATTTGTTTGCGGGGCAAATTGGGGTCGCTGAAAATTTGAGTTTTGGGAAAAATTGGGACGTGGTTGTCCGTTATTGGCATGGCATTGATTTGCTGAATGACCAATACGTCCACATTTAAAACATTTTTGTGTTTGAAAGTTTGGTTTTCTCAAAGGTTGGTTGAATGGCTTTGGTGGGTTTGGTTTTGAAACTTTTTGAGATTTGAAATAGGACAATTGAAGTTCACGTCGAATACGTATTTGGGCTTCAAGAAGATCTCTTGGGTTACTGGCACGAATTATATGTCCAATACGGGGTTCGAGACCAGTTAAGAGGGTGCTCAGGGACATGGATTCGATCAGGGTTATTTGAGCTTGTTTCTGTTGTGGGGTGAGATTAGACTTTTGTATATTAGCGTGCATTTTTGCATTTAGCACTTGAAGTCGGTTGAGGAAGGTTAAAGGACTCTCATTAGGTAATTGTTTGATACGTTGTAAGTCTTGTATTAAAGAAGACAAGTCTCGCGTATCTCCGAAGTGAGAATTTAAAAGTTGTTCTATTTCTAAGTAAGAAATAGGATTGCGAGAGCTTATTAGCTGCGCTGCTCTTGCACGTAATTTATTTTTTATGTGGATTACTAATAAATCTTTTTGATCGCGTGTAGACATATTGTAAGCACAATCACAAGCATTGAGAAATGTTTGGAGAAAAATTTGATCACCATCGTATTTAGGAATTATCGAAAATATTTCAGATAATTTATACGGTTCAATTTCGGGTGTCTCAGGGACATTTTGTATTCCGTTATCAGTCATGGTTGCTCAATATATCACAATATCAAAATGAAATAATATAGGCACACAATATTATATAAAAAGGATACGAACTTAAAATTAAGAATTTAGGTTGATTGGCAGTACGTAAAGTAGTACACAAATCAACGTAAATTAAAGCAATACCAAAATCTACAAAATTTAAGTTTTTCTTGAAATTTGATTAACTGTATAATCAAAATTTGAAATTAAAATATTCTTTTGGATTTTTGAAATTTGTTTTTGAATTCAGTTTTTCGTTAACTAATTATCAAAATTGAAAAATCGAACAGTTTCCTTAAAATTTGAATAAAAATTTCAATATTTTCGGAAAATTGAAAAAAGAAAATTAATAAACGAGATGATTCAGTCTTACGTTACTAGTAGAAACATCAGACTTCGTGGTGTTCTCTGCAGCAAATTCTACCAGGAGTTTCACTAGGTGTTCCTAATCCATAGATTGACTGCGAGTTGGTGACGTCGGGTCGTGATTTTCTCTGTTTTTCTTGTTTTTCACAGGTTCTTCTGAGCAATGGATTGGGATCCTCCGTCGACAGTTAGAGTGCACAAGGGCTTCGTGTTCTGTTAGACGTTTTCAGATCCTACCGACTGCGCCAGTTTGTTAAATTACTTTCTTGCCAAATTACTTTTTAAAAAATTATTTTATTACTCAAAAATAATACAAATTAAAATATATAACAAAATGAATTCAAGCTAGACTGAACTGTACTGAACTGACTGTATACAAAGAAAAATAACTATTTATATGTTTCGTTATGCTGACTCAGTGGGAACTGTTTACTTCGTTCTTGAACACTTGGGTCAGGACGTGGGTTCTGCTGATGAAGCTTTCTTGGTATAGACTTGTTTTCGTAAACAAGTAACACCTGCTGTTTATGAGAATAGGATGATCTACGTTGTTGACTGATATGTGATACTTTGTTATTGAGATAAGCTTGGCTTTCCGAATAACTGCGTTGGCGGGTGATAGCTGATAGTCTGGGAACCAAGGTTAGCATAACTTGTATGATGAAATAGCTGGTGAGAATAGATATAACATATATATATGAAGGTGAGTATCTTTTTTTATTTTTGCTCTCCGTTTTATTTGCGGGACGTTACCCTTCCTAGGAATGTCTCCCAAAACCACCTTTGTCTCAAGTATCGATAGGCAGTAATAACTATCGATAAATAAAATTTATCGAATACTTTTTATCTATAGCCCAGTCCAAAATTAAAAATCTTACTAAAGATTCTTTGTTATCGTAAGTAATAGTATATTCTATAACAAGTTTGGAATATGGCGTATTCCGCATAAGTGAGTGAAGTTTGCGATAGTTCACGCGTGCTGAATACGCTATTCGGAACATGTTTTTTTAGACTATACTTTTTCTACGACTGTAAAAATATAATGATTGCCAGTAGATGTTGCTACTAGTACATATTCTAACACTTGTAATGGTGTGATTTATACCGTAACAAGTGATGGAATGAATGGAATAAGATATGGAAGTGATTTCGTAATTTAAAACGATATCGAAATGTTAATATTCCATAACAGTCGTAGAAAAAATGTTGTACATCATTCGTATGAAAATCATCGGTTTTCAATTCGGAGGATTTTTCGTTTGACAATGCAGATCACAAGAAAACTACAAATATATGTTGGCATATCGTACAAACTTCAGCTTAGATGCTTTGAAGTTGTATAATACCTTGGGTTATCTTCTAAAGAAACTTATTGCTCAAACTCTCATTATAAATATATATATATATATATATATATATATATATATATATATATATATATTTAAAAAAAAGGACTTTGTTTTTTTTACTGTATCCTAACCTCTAACAATATTTATTATTATTATTAATTTATTTGAAATTAAGCCCAAAAGTCAGGTGTGGTAAAAAGGAAGTGGTAAACATATTAGTAGGAATTCAATATGATAGAACAAAAGGGCTCCCAAAAAAATAAAGAGACAGTATATGTAATACATACAGGGTGGCCCAACGAAAAGGTCCCACCCTTATTTATGACTTTCCTGGTATATTTTGGGAAAAACGCTTGGACACGTCAATTTTGATTTTTAGGGGGACGTCTTTTCATGTATGATTGTATAATACAGGGTGTTCCAAAAATAAGATATCGCATTACACTTGACATTTTTAAATGGAAACCCCCAATTTTTTTTCTATTTTTGGATTCTCCAGGAAGTTTTTAGTAACTTTTGTATAATAGAGTTTATACCTATCTTCAACCATTTTGAAGTTTTTTTAATTTTTTTTATAAAATTCGCCTCATTTAATTTAGTACTGATAATACGGAAAAAAATAATAATCACCGATACCAGCAAGAAATTTAGCATCCGTCAATGTCATCGTAAATCATAGAACAACTTTATCTTTGATTTGAAATCGTTAAGTTGCCTAGTTCTATTATAATATTTTGCAATGATTTATTCAATTCAAGAAAGGGTCGAAATAACGAAACTGTATTATCAAAACGGAAGCATTGCAAGAGCTACCGCCCGGTTGTTTAATGCGTTACATCCAGACAAAAATATTAACCATAAGTATGTGGCTAAATTAATAAGAAAATTTGAAGCAACTGGATCTGTATCTAATATTCGCCGGAATCAGGAAAATCGTCCAAGTAGAAATGAAGCCAGAGAAATAGCAGTTTTGGGACACGTGGCTCTTGACAACACCCAAAGTACTCGTGGTCTGGCTACTTCTTCAGGATTTACACGCTCAACAGTGCAAAGAATTTTGAAATCCTATAAATTTCACCCGTACAAAACTAAACTTGTCCATGAGCTTAATGAAGACGATTATGATAGAAGGTTGGAGTTTTGCGAATTAATGACACAACGTTTGAACAATAACCCAAATTTGTTATTTAACATTTGTTTTTCGGATGAATGTACCTTCTATTTACATGGTGCTGTAAATAGACATAATTGTCGATATTGGAGCGACTCGAATCCACATTTGTTTCGAGAGGTACATTCGCAATACCCACAAAAAATTAATGTCTGGGCCGGCATTTTCGGAAATCATATTGTAGGACCTTTCTTTATTCCTGGAAACTTGACGGGGGAGTTGTACTTGGACATGTTGGAAAATACAATAGAGCCACGAATAACCGAAATAATAGAAAATGAGGTTAATTATAATGAAAATTTTCTTCATTTCCAACAAGATGGTGCACCACCGCACTATGTAGCTCCAGTACGACAGTTTTTGGACACCCATTTCCCAAATCAGTGGATCGGACGGCGCGGCCCCATTGAGTGGCCACCAAGGTCTCCGGACTTGAGTCCTTTAGATTACTTTCTTTGGGGACATATAAAAAGTAAGGTTTTTAGTACGAAGCCAGACTCCATCCAAGATCTTCGGGAGCGGATCACGGCGGAATGCAGACAAATAACTCCAGAAATGTGTGAAAATGTTAGGAATAGATTTGAGCAAAATATTTATTATTGCATGGAGGTAAACGGACACCACTTTCAACATTTATTACCACATTGACTTTTTGACACATTGTAGCTAAGTAACTAATTTTTGTTTAAATTTTAATGTGAATGTAAAACTGTAAATGGTTTAGTGTTCCTGATTCCGGCGAATATTAGATACAGATCTAGTTGCTTCAAATTTTCTTATTAATTTAGCCACATACTTATGGTTAATATTTTTGACTGAATGTAACGTATTAAACAACCGGGCAGTAGCCCTTGCAATGTTTCCGTTTTGATAATAAAGTTTCGTTATTTTGACCCTTTCTTGAATTTAATTTATCAATACTTGATATTATTCAATTATTCAAATAACTTCAAAATGGTTGAAGATAGGTATAAACTCTATTATACAAAAGTTACTAAAAACTTCCTGGAGAATCCAAAAATAGAAAAAAAAATTGGGGGTTTCCATTTAAAAATGTCAAGTGTAATGCGATATCTTATTTTTGGAACACCCTGTATTATACAATCATACATGAAAAGACGTCCCCCTAAAAATCAAAATTGACGTGTCCAAGCGTTTTTCCCAAAATATACCAGGAAAGTCATAAATAAGGGTGGGACCTTTTCGTTGGGCCACCCTGTATACTGTGACTATGTACTGAACTAATTTGGATCACACTTCACTCTTTCCAATAAAAGTAATAATTCATAACGAGGGAAGTTCCGGGTAAAGGAATTTACCGATTTTTTTTACAATATTCATGCAGTAACAATATATAAACCAGTAAAAGCTAATTTAAATCTATCTACTTTACTATGTTCGCTTTTTTAACTTCGATCTTTCTCCCTGTGTGTGTTCTAGGCCTTGAGTGCCTAGCGAACTTCATCCCCTTGTGGCTCAGGTCAGGTTCGCTTATGTTAGTGGATTAGTGCTGGATCGTCTGTATATAAAAATATTTGGGGTAGTTTTTTTTTTTAATTGAATGGGTACATCATCATCCGGTAATAGTCATAGCTGGTAGGTGATGGTGGTAAACTCGGATGACTTTACAGTCTTCTGGATTTCTCTTCTATTATCTCGGGGCTTCACTTAGAAGCCATGACTGGGTTATGGCTTCCATATACTCCAGGAATAGTGATGTTCACTTGACTCTGTCGGGGAATCTGCTGACATAACTTGGATCTCTTAGTCTTTACGGGGTTGTCAGGAATGATTGCTCTTCAGCTGGTATGTTCAATTCGATAAGGTATTCTGCCGCGGCGTTGGAGGAATATTGTTTTTTTTCTCTGATCTTGGAGGCTGCATTTTGTCGGTCATCCTCTGTGTCTGATGAGGTCAGTCGGTCTACTTCCTTCAGGGTCTCGTCAAGATTAGAATCGTCGTGCTCGGAGAAAGTTTCCATGCCGAGTTCCTTGGATTGGTGGATGCCAGTGGTGCCTGTAATTAAAGGATCGTTAGAAAATAAAGGATTTACAAATTTATAAGAGAGAGGATTTTCGCACGGGGATCCATCGTGCCACACGATTTCATTTATTTCTGTAGAGTCTTGCAATTCGGAATTATTAGTTTCAGTTAAGAGTTAAGTCCTTTATTGTATTCAGAGGGTGTAACAATCATTTTGAAAATGATTATTACAACGGTCAAGTTCTTAATTATCACCTATTTATTCACAAAATATCTGATATTTTGTTTCTTTTAAGACAGTCAAATATATAAAATACAAACCAATAATTATCGTAAATAATAAAGCAACGACGCGACAAGTCCCTAATGTTAATAAAATCCGAGATCGTTGTTTGGCGACACCTTACTGCAGGCAACCCGTTATACCCTATGTTTTATTTCCAAATTATGTCAGGGGTTTCAAAGTCTGAGGTTATATCAGCTGATTTTGTCTCGTTAGTGGTGATCGGTGGTGGTGTTCCGTAGCAAAGGGAGATGTTTTGAGACTTTTCGGGATGATAAAGTGATTTTTTTAATGTCTGTCGAGGGTTTCTGTCATCGAGAGTACTAGGTTGGTACCATGTACCGGAACAGGATACATCATTTTTTTGCTATGCTAGGACTATAAAACCTTTGGACCGAACAAAGAGATCCTCTCTTACTACCTCTCTGCAGAATAATAATGAAGTGTTAGTTCTCATAGTTTTTTGTGCCGCCATTTTACACGACGGCGACGTGTAAGAAGTTCTACTGATCGGCGAATTCTATGAAGCCTTAATTGGGATTGGAAAGCACTTCAAGACTACTCAAAGCTATAACATCAGGTAATTAGTCATTCAAAATTATTAGAAAATCTTGCTAGGGAGATGGTTCATGGAATAGTCGCCACGTGGGTTGGTACTCAGCACATTTCTCTATCTTTTCAGGCTTTTAACGTACTGCAAGAAGCTTTTATCCTACTACAAGGACCTTTTAACCTACAGCAGGAGCATATTTTAATTAATACCGCAATCACAATAAAATCAGCATCACTCTTTTATTGTGGGAGAACAGTGGCTTAGGCAGGTCAACTTAGGGACATCAGGCAGGAAGTTGGAAACTTAGATTCTGGTTGGACTACCGTGGCGTAGCTGGAACGGGGCATTTGAGGTTTTCCTTGTTGGCTTGTGCTGTTTTGGGGCCTCCGTTGCAGTCTGCTCGTCTAGAGGACCACCTCCTTTTGGTTGAGCTTATAGGTTAACCGCTGCTGTAAAGCGTTGAGGAAAGTCTTCATTTAGAGAACCAACCCAACACCGAGTCTAAAGATAAGTACCTTTCCTTGTTTTAGCTTATAAAAGGTAGCTTTACTACTGGTGTTCTACTTACCCTGAGCGTACATTAGAAATTTGATCTTTCGTTGCTAATTTTTCAATTATTCAGCCTTCTCGCACTATAATTACCTTTATAAAGTCACTTTAAGTCATTAACCAATTTAATTCTAAATAGTTTCTCATGAATTCATTTGCAAATCAGTAACTATAAACTTTTATTCTAATTTCGCTACCTATAACTCTCTAAAGTATTACTTTGTTGTATTTTATTTAATTAGTTGATTTTGAGTAAACAATTCATTGCATCTTCTGGCTTATTTTATTAAATTTGAGTTTTGTAAAACACTCTTATTGTTTTTTTTTTCAAATAATTGCTTTGTAAGTGCTCATAGCTTATAGGTAGTAAGAGACTTTATGTTTTTTGTAGTATAAGTTATATTAGGTATGTTGATTGTATATTGGGTACCCATGTCTTAGTGTCATAAGTGTTAAGTTTTTTGTAATGGGCAGTACTTCCTAAAATTACCTGTGATTTTCAGCCACCTGTTATAGTTTTATGATTGTTTGAATATATTTTGCATTACAGCCCATCTTCATATTATCGGTGATTTTCAGCCAATATCGGTATATGATACTAATATTTGCATCTCTCATATGAGGTTTTTATAAAATAATATTTATTAAATCTGGTTTTTGCAACATTCATTGTCTTTCAACAATATTTGGTAACAAATATAAAACTTAATTAAGAAAATAAAATTTAATTCAAGGTTGTATCCTTGCCCTCTCTCTTTCTTTTCAATTATCCATCTAATCATTTTACTTAATTTAAAATTTTAATACTTTAAATATTCAGTCCAATCTTTCCACCTAATCAGTTTTGCATAATTTAAATTTTAATAATCAAAATATTTAATTACTGGTAGTTCATTTAACTTTTATGGTAAATTTATGTATCAAAATTTTTCAGTACTTTCAAGATATTAAACTTAAAGATATAAATATTATTTCATTTGGCACATTTAATTTCATGAATAGTGTAGTTATCGTTTTACCTCATATGTGGTGATTTGATTGTTACTGTTGATTGTGTTGAACAACATTTAATACCACTGTGATATTTATACTTATATTTTATATACAATTTACATTAAATTTCCTTGCATTAGTATTTCATTCTTTTATTTATAATCTGTCCATTGCAGGAATTAGAAGGTTTTGGGAAGCTACATTACAAGTTAACTTAAGTATTGTGTCTTAGCGTATATTAGTATCTATCTTGTTTTTTTTCTTTTCTGCTCAACCTCTTTGGCCACTCTAGGCCTGGCGCCCACAATATTGTTTAAATTATTTGAACTCACGCCCTAACGCCTCCGAAATAAAAGAATCTGAGCACCGAGTAAAACAACGTAAAATAAAAAAATAAATAAAATAAAAAAAAAACAATAATAAAAATAAAAAAGGAGGTTGTAAGGGGAGTACCTGACTAGAGAGTTCGGGTGTCCACACCAAAACTTTTTCACAACTTCGGCTTCTTTTAGGTCGGGAATTAATCTTCTACTCTTTTTTGGATTCTACCACATAATTCTGCTTTTGACCTGTCGCTGGTGTCTCTGTTTTCATAGGCTCGCAATAATGCTTGTTAAAATTGGTAGCAAGGGATGTTTCCTTGAGCGTATTCTGCTAGATGTTTGGCTGCGGCTCCTCTTAGTTGTTCACATGCTATCATTGTTCATTGCTCCAACGGAATTCTGGGATGTATTGCGTAATGTTCCAGATTTCTAAGGAATATTCGATGGTTTTCGACATCCGTTCTGTTTCAGTCCTCCCATGGTGGTGCGGTTACAGTAAGGCTGTAATCAGTGCCCTCTGTTTAGCGTGTTCGTGTTTAGTTATGGGGCGGTGAGACATATGGCTCTGAAATGTTTTTCGATTGGCCATTCCTTGGTCTTTGTTGTCGTAAGGATTGCGTTTTTTAGTTGGTAAAAACCGTTCACCACGGGGAAACCTCTGGGTAGTTTCTCTTTATGGATGCTCTCCCTTGGGGATAGCCCCTTGATTGTCTTTCAAGGGTGCATGTTTAAGTCCCGAAGTCATGGTTACATTGGATATTGGTAAGATCAACACTTAATTCAATGGTGTGGACACTAGTTGGTTTTGAGTTGTTGGTTATCCTGGAATAGGGGTAGCCTTACCCGGTCTATAGCTGCAAGGACCGTCGTCGGCTGACCTTTGGCATAGGGGCGAGGCGCGTTCAAACCGACTTATGTTGATTTCTGTAAACGCTTCTGTCTGGTATGTCTATCTTTGTACCCTCGGATGGGGGTAAGAACATCCACTTATCTGGGATCGGTTTCCAGTGGTCGGTTGAGGTATTTCTGCACCTCTCCTGAAAACAGGGATTTTGATCGACCAAGCTTGGAGTATAAGGGTGACGCGATAGTTTTTTCGATAACGCCACCTGGTGTCCGCTTTTAAAAAGGTCTACGATACTGCGACTGTTGTTACTTACTAAGGTCTGAAGACGCTCTACCTTTCCTAGTTCACACAAACGGCAGAGTTGACGCTAGTCAAGCGCGTGTACTGAATGACGAATGAATGTCTTCGATTCTACATACCATTGCGCGTCGAGTATTTATATGTTTTAAAAAATGGCACATACGCAGTTTACCCACAACGGTTCCCGAGCTGCTCCGTTTTATAAATGACCCAATTATTTTCGGTTTCTAGGCCGTTTCACGTAAAGATGATCTAAACTTGTAGTTTTACCTGACAGGTTTCGTAGTTCATATTCCAGTTCGGTAATAGATTTTATTAACCGGTTAATAGCAGTGCCTTTATACGCGAAATAAATATTTACGGAATAACGACGGATCAGAAACAACCAGACCAAATGTTTCTATAAGTCAATCAGTTCTTTATAACGTCTTCTTTTAATTATGCCCAGAGAATGCAAAATGCATTATGTTCATAATTTAAATAAAGCGGGAATGCAATAAGATACCTGAATGATAATACGATATAACATGTTTTGTTAATAGAATTGACTACCTTATTCGACCATATTTAGTTCAATTTTAATTTGAACATTAAAATGATATTTACCCCGTTTCCGAGAAAATCAGTCATACATTTGTTATTTATAGTTTTTTGGATTTCAGTTGCTGAAGTAGAAAGAATTCGCTATTTCTCAAAATAAAATAATTATACATTTTCTTTGGATCCAAAGCAAGTATTTAGAAATTACTAAATAATGAGTAATGTTCTATACATCCATCCAAAGAAAGTTACGTAACTTATGTTAGTTAACTGGAATCTTTTGCAAATTTTAAATATTGAAATCTATTATATTTTACGCTTGCCTAACATTCACCTCAAGGTTAGTTAGTTCCAGCAGTTGTACGAGGCGGTTGTGTTTTCGCTCGTATATTGTTTTGCCGGTACTTGAACGTTTGTTTGGTTTTGGTTTGAACTGTTTTGATTTCAATTTGTTTTTTGTGTGCTTTGACCCGATCATCAGTTCGTCGTTTGCTATAAACTAAACTTGACCTTGTTTACCCGGATCCGGTTATTAGTTATAGATATTGTTTGTGCGTGACATTTAAAGATTTTGATTTATCAACTGGAAATATTTACATAATATTTACATAAAATTTATCTACATCTTTTTTTTAATTTTCACTTTTTTTGTTCCTTTGAAAATTTTAATTTTTTATTTATTTATAAAATGGCTGAATTTAAGTGCGATTCTTGCCAAAAAATCGTTTCGGAAAAAGACTGTTACAGAATTCGCTGTAGTGGGGAGTGCCGAAGAGATTTTTGTATGGTCTGTACAGGACTGGATAAATCCACGACAAAAGTGCTCTACAAACAAAAATTCAACAACATAAGATTTTTTTGCACTGTTCTCTCCAACTCTGAAATATTTGCATGATAAAATATCAGATCTCCAAAAGACTCAAATCTCTTCAGAATATCTCGAAGCCCTGGGTTCCTGCTTAAAGAAAAACAACGACATCCTTCCGATCATTGGCGAAATTTACGACATCTTACTCAATCATGACTCCAAATGGAAGATACTGCTAGAAAAAATTGAGGATATTCACAGCCTCCATTCTGGAATATCTGACAGTATACAAGAATCTTATTTAAATCCATTAAAGAAATTAGGCAGGATACTTTCAATCTATCATCTATTTTAATGGAATCTCAAAATGAATCTGTCAAAGTCCAGGTGCATGATTCATCGAAGGAGCAGTTGACTAAAGAGATGGCTGAGCTGAGGCATAGTGTAAAACAAATGGCACTTACCCTGGAGAAGCTTGCTGATAAGCCTAAACAACAATCAATAAAGAAGATATACACCACCGCAATATCAACCCAAACCGATACAACAGATGTCCAAATGCCTGTCAACAGGTCTCCAAAAAAAGCTGTTTCCTTCCAGCCCAACAAAACACCCATTATAGAGAAATGGCATTATGTAGTGGTATCCTTAATTCCGTCCACGTATAAATCAAATCAGCTTGTACACTACATCAAAGAAAAATTAGGAACCACGAATTTTGTGCGTTGTTTTCCTATGCTTAAGAATGCAGACACTTTGCGCTCCGATTTTAAAATTGGGGTGCAAAATAAAGATCACTTAATTCAGCTTAAGAACGCTAGTCTGTGGCCACCTGGTACCATAATTGATCCTACCAATGATTCAGTTTCACCAACCCTTATCCAAACGCCGCCCACTTCCACAGCCCATAATGTCTCATCTTCTAGTCATCAAGATGTCAATATAGATATCCCAAAGAGCCGGGGGCTGTCTCCACCAAAGCCTCAATTATTGGAATCACCAGTGACATTTGTGCCTGAGGAGGATAAGTCAGTCATGATTGGCTCTGACAGGGAGGCCATAGCAGCTTGTAGGTCATTGGCACTGGAGGGTTCTAAATTAAGCATGGAGAAAACTGCAAGGAAAGATGATTTTTTGCAGTTTGATCCAATGACTCCACCAAGAGTGCGGCTGTCCCAAGATTCGGATAAAGCAAATGGTCGCTATATATTAGCCAGATTAAGGGATCCTTCCTTACTAAAGACCTTAAGGCTATTTCTTGCTTATCTACACGACCAGCCATCTAGTGTGTGTTTTGAGGGGCATACAAGTACTGGCATTAAATTATTGCTAGCTTCAGAAGGCCTTCCCAGTGACAAGGACTCCCTGCGCAAGTTGTATTATCGCTTCCACGATGCCTATGGGATTGGTTCCTCTGAAGTGGACTCAGACCTTGCAGCGTATAGATCTTTCTACTCCTCGGAAAAAATTTTACGGCTCCAAAAAATTCGTGAAAGTACTGGTAAATATTATTCTAGTGGTTCACCATCAAAAAGTAAAAATTTTTAGTCAATATGACGCGAAAAGAGGATCTAGCACCCTCTAGAAAATTGACCAATAGTAATTTTAATCTTTTTTTTCTTAATATTCAGTCCTTAAGACATAAAACAGACGAATTATATCTTTTGTTAGAAGAGCTAAATTTTCCAGAAGTCATTGCCATCACTGAGCACTGGCTAAATATCAATCAACCTGTTTTTATTAAAAACTATACCACAATTGCCAGATTTAATAGAACTAATTTAACTCATGGAGGCACCATGATAATGTCTTTAAACAACGATTTTTCCGAAATATCAAAGTATAATCATTTATTATCTGAAAAAGTATTTGAATTTTCTATCGTTTATCACAATACTTATGACCTTTATATTATTTGTATTTATAGAACACCTGATGCTGATGTGCAATTATTCTGCCATAACCTTCTAAGTTTGCTCGAGTCCCTTCCTGTAAAAAGCAAATTAATCTTATGTGGCGATTTCAATATTGACTTTTCCAGTGTGTGTGCTGCTCAGGAATGTCTTCAGTCCATCTTTGAGTGATTAGGAATTGCCATGCACGTCAACTCACCAACCAGAATTACTAAGACAAGTGCCAGTACCATAGATTACGTTGTGTCGTCTTTCGATCCTAGCTCCGTCGAATGTAATGTCTTAAGTCCAGGTTTCTCCGATCATGAAGCAATTTTCACAAAATTTTCAATTACATCCAAAGCCAAAAATTCCTCTAGACAAGTAGGCCGTATTTTTTCGGTTAGAAATTTCATTAATTTCAAACACCTATGTCAAATAACTGACTGGGACTCTCACACTTATCATGTCGACACTGAATTTTCTCGTTTTATAAAAACTCTAACTAATATAGCTTCTGAATCTTTTCCTCTTAGGCCTATCAAAAATAAAAGAAGTAAACCCTGGTCCACTAAAGGTTTACGTATATCTTCTAAGAACATGCGGTCACTATCTCATTTAAAGAAATTTTCGGACAGTGTCTTTTTTCATAATTATGTAAAATCATACAGAAAAATTTATCATAAGACTATTAAAGCCGCCAAAGATATTTATTACAATAATAGACTTTCTAACGCCAAAAATGTAGCTAAAGAAACCTGGTCTATCGTAAATGATTTAAGAAACAAAACTCCTTTATCCAACACTATCCTTACCTCTCCTGAGGACCTAAACAATTATTTTGTAAATGTAGCCAAAGATTTGACTAAATCCGTATCTCAATCTAATGACCCAATTTTATATCTCTCTAATCATAGGGTAAACCTGCACAGTTTCTTCTTTTCACCAGTAGTTTTATCAGAACTTCGCAGTACAATTAATGATATCAAAAATAAATCTTCCTCGGGAATTGATGGGCTTACTTTAAAAATGTATTCAAGTCTGCCGGAGTGCACTCTAGAGCATCTGACTGCTTTGATAAATATGTCTTTCCAAAATGGTACTTTTCCAAGCTGCCTTAAAACTGCAATAATCATACCTCTTCACAAAGGAGGTGTTTCAGAAAAAGCTTCGAACTATCGCCCAATTGCACTTCTCCCTACGCTATCTAAGATCATCGAAAGACTGGTTAAAAAAAGGCTTTTATCATTTCTGTCTAGATATGAAATACTTACAAAACATCAATTTGGATTTTTAAGTAACAAATGCACAAGCGATGCCATGTTTTCCTTTCTTAATAGAGTTTACTCCAGCCTAAACAACCATCACGCTACGGCAACAATTTTCTGTGATTTTTCCAAAGCTTTCGATTGTGTGAATCATAATATATTAACTAACAAGCTGCAGTACTATGGATTTAGAGGGGCTCCTCTCGATTGGTTTAAGTCATATCTTAGCAACAGAAATCAAGTTGTGAAAGTTGACAACAGGATGTCTTCTTGTAGGCCAATGGAATATGGAGTGCCTCAAGGCTCGGTACTAGGCCCTATCTTGTTTCTTCTGTTCATAAACGACATGGCTAATTTAAACATTAGTGGAAAAATATGTCTCTTTGCGGACGATACCAGCTTTACGTGGAGCCACCCAGATGTCACGGACCTACATAGGATTGTATCTAATGACCTAATCACCATTAAATCCTGGTGCGATTCTAATCTCCTATGTTTGAACATCTCTAAAACGAAAGTCTTGTCTTATAAAAACACGCTGCAACCTTTTGACCTTAATGGCACCACTATTGATGTCGTAAACTCTGTAAAATTTCTAGGGCTTCTTGTAGATGATTCTTTAAAATGGGATCCACATATCGACGCTTTATCAAGGAAGTTGGGTTCTGCTTGCTTTGCGTTAAGATCTGTTTCCGAGGAGCTTAGCTTTTCTACCTCTAGAACTGTTTATTTTGCTCTTGTTGAGTCGCACCTCAGATATGCTATTCCATTCTGGGGTACATGTTGTGCGACTCAATTTGATCGAATTTTTATACTACAAAAAAGAGCTGTTCGTTACCTACTGAGACTTAACAGTAGAACTCACTGCCGAGATTTCTTTAAAAGATATAAAATACTAACCCTTCCTTGCTTATTCATTTTGGAATCGGTTTGCTTAATTCGTAAGCATGCACCTGCTCTATTAGAGAGACCTTCTCACAACTACCCTCTCAGAAACACTGAGCACGATCTCTATCTTCCAACCCCACACTCAGAGTTAATTAAAAGATCAGTAATCTACAATGCAAAAAAAATGCATAATCACCTGCCTTTTAACATCAAATCCATAATATCTCTGACTTCATTTCGCAAGGCTTTGAAATCATTCTTACTGGAAAGTGCCTTCTACACCGTGAACGAGTTTTACAACACATAAATTTATCCTTATGAACCCCTAGTGTGATAGTTGCCATTACCAACCATTTTTACCGAATTTTGTATATGTATTTTTTTAATTGTTTCGTACTTTTTTATTTTTTATTTTTTACTTTGCTTTTTTATTTTTTTTACATTATATTTATGAAAATGTTTATAACATAGTACGACTGACAAAGTACATTTCTAATGTACTTCTTTTAGGATTCTATTATATTAATATTCTAAATTCTTGATTTAAATATTATTTTTCTATAATATTTATGATGTGTTTTTGTTTTGTTTTGTTTGCTAATTTTGATGTTTGTAAACTATTTTTTTTTACAACAGCTTTGTTTTTTGACAATAAAGCATTTATTTATTTATTTATTTATTTAAACAGTTGCAGTATTTAATTTTGTCGATATTCATAAATGAAAAATATGATTTACTTTAGTATCACGCTGCTAAGGATATAAGCCTGAACAACACAACGGACGATCCAGCCAATGTAAAATAAAATACCCCAAAATGGTTCCCAACTTTGTATTATATTCCTTATAGTTGGGATCCATAGAGAGCTTTCCGCGTAGCATAGCGTCCGAAGTTGCCAATCCACGATGCAATGCGTTCGGCTTGTAAAAAAATTATATCCAATTCAATTTAGCTTCCAAACATTTCAGTCTTCCTTACCTCAGTTAGGTACGTTGTGTGGTGGGGCAAATGTGGGAAAATGATTTTATTATCAAGTATGCTGCACCAAACCTTCACATACTGATGACCCTGATACTGGAATCTCGGTCACTATGGAGATTTTCTGATGTCCAATACCTCGTATTTTCCGGTTTAACATGCAATTCGTTCCAAAGCTTAACTCGTCCGTTCAGAGGATGTTTTGTTGTTTATTATTTCCAGCATTTAATGACAAAATTCTACTTTTTTTTCTCCTTGTTGGACTATTCATTTTCGAGTGGGTCTAATTCTGAAAGTTTAATAGTCAGCTATTTTAATTTTTTCTGAATTTCTCTATATGATGTATTTTTCGGATTATACTGCATTTGTCTTAAATCGGTTGAAATGGTTCTAACTGAAGTATATGGATTTTCTTCAATACCGTGCAAAATATTCATTTCACCATTCACGGGGAACAAGTTTTTTTTTCTGTTTAAGTTTGAATTCTCTGGAAAGTTAATAAATACTTTCTAATTGTCTGTTTACAGGGAATGTACATACGCTCTTTATTTATTCGAAGTTCTTGCTGTGCCATTTTCACGTTGTAATTATTTTTAATATAAGCGATTAAAATAATTTTCTTTCTTGCTGAGAATAAGGCATTCTTGAATAATAAATATTCTTGAAGCAATGATCTAAACTGACAGCTGATATCACAAAATTACCTGAATTAGATGATATTGTTATCGACGGAAATAATATTTCGTAGCAACGGTAACGGCACACACTGAAAGATAAAAGTTGATGCGAATAATATAGAGAATCTCGAACATCTTAAGTTACTCATAAGAAATGAAATACATTTAATTACTACTAGTTATTGTGAGTCTATAAGAAACTATTTGGAAAAAATACAGGAACAGCTCTATATTTAAAATATCTATATTCCTGATCTGCAATTATAATTCTAACAAACGTTTTATTTGATTTTATTTTATTTATTTAAATGTAACTGACACTTTTCAACTTCGGGTTAAATTCAAAGTTAGTTTCATTCGATACCTTATGAAAAACTAAGATAGGAATGTGCAAACCGTTTTCCTTGATCTCACAGTGTTTAGATCTTACGGCCTATCAAATTGGCAAAATTCAACACTGTTGTCAATTTTAAATTGTCAATATTTGGGAGACACTAGAAGATGGATATAGAATATTATATATAAAAAATATCTATAATTTTCCATAGAATCTAAAAATGCCACCAATGATCTGAAAAACAAATTTCTAGATACAAAAATTTGGCTTGCAAACAATGGACTTACACTTTCAACTGATAAATATGCCTATAAACAATACAAGAACAAGGAATTGCATATGTTCCTCCCATTTGGAAATTAATAATGTCATCAGGCCATTGCAAACATTGTTCAATTTTCTTGTGTACGTTGAAGGCTGTACGTATTTTGTGGTGATGTCTATACTGGAGAAACTGGACGATCCGCATGCCCTTCCGGAATTCACTGGTGCTTTAATATAAAATAATTTTTTTTAAAACATATAAATGTATGAATATTTTTTTAACTATGGACTTTTTTAATAGATCAAAAAGACTCACTACATTGTATGTTAAAATCAACAGACCTAAATGTTTCTATAGACAATTGAGATTTTTCACTTAGCCTATTCATAAAAGTAAAAAGTCTTTTAGTGGCTGCATTGGTTCCCGGAAGGCATAGAGACAACTTTATAATATCAAAAAGATTTTTAAATGGAATGTTTTCAGATTCTAAATGATTACACAATTCTGTCCACCTTTGATCAATACTTGTTTTTGAGTGACGCCACTGAAATACCTTTTCCTTGGACAAAAATTGCTAAAGGTAACTTTAACTTCATCAAAAGCTCATTTTTATTAATATAATTACTCTTTAAATACCGGGTGCGGCAAAACTTCCTCCCTAGTTTCACTAAGGCTTTGTGACGCGAAGCGACGTCGCGAGAGGAGCGGGGATGGCCTCGATAGGTGCATGCGGACGGGAAGTTTTCATGTTACAAGGTTTCAGTCGTAAACATGGTGTGGACGAACGAGCAGCGCGCCTTTGCTGTAGAAGCGTACATTCGCCAAAACGGTTCTGTAGTAGCCGCCCAACGTGCGTTTCGTACTCGGTTCCAAATTCCCGCTCGCCAAGCAGGTCCGGACCGAAAATCGATTATGTTGTGGGGGAAAAACTTTCGGGAAACAGGATCTGTTGTCAGAAAGACAGGTGGACGACCTCGAACGGCCCGAACACCCGAAAACATTGAAGCAGTCAGGCGTTCAGTTTTGCAGTCGCCTAAACGCTCCGCTCGTAAAGATGCTGCCGCCCTTCGACTTTCTGACCGCTCTGTGAGGAGGATTCTTCATAAAGATCTTCATTTTCACCCGTACAAGATGGTCGTCACCCAAAAATTGTCAGAACGTGATTAGCAGAATAGATTTGTGGCATGTGAAAGAATGATCGAAACTTTACCGCATGATGCGGTTGTTTTCTTCAGTGACGAAGCACATTTTCATTTGTCTGGATCTGTCAGTAAACAGAACTTTCGATATTGGAGTGAAAACAATCCGAGGGAAATCCATCAAAGGCCTCTGCATAGTGATCGTGTAACAGTTTGGTGCGCATTGTCACAAAACGGGATCATCGGGCCTTACTTTTTTGAAGAGAGAGATCGGGCCGTGACAGTCAATTCAGAACGGTATGTGAGGATGATCCAGAATTTTTTTGCCCCAGCCTTTGAAGAACTTGATCTACAGAATGTTTGGTTTCAACAGGACGGGGCCACAGCCCACACAGCGCGACCATCAATGCAGGTATTGAGGGAAATGTTCCCCGGGCGCTTGATCTCCCTGAGAGGTGATATTCCATGGCCCGCATACTCACCAGATTTGGCTCCTTGCGACTATTTCTTGTAGGGTTATGTCAAAGCCGAGGTCTATAAACATCGTCCAAGAACCTTACAAGATTCGAAGGAGGCAATCACCACGGAAATTCGCCGTATACCCCAAGAAATGCTCCAAAGAGTTGTGCGACATTTCAGAGATCTCCTGCAGGAGTGTTTAGACAATGACGGGCGCCACTTGTCTAACATTCTTTTCAAAACAGCATGAGAAAAAATTCCCATATTGTAGTTTCTGGAAATAAAAAGAAATTTGTTGTATCTCGAATAGTTTTTTTTTATTCACCTGCAAAACTAGGGAGGGAGTTTTGCCGCACCCTGTATTTAAATTCAAAAAAAGAAATTAATCGGTCCTGAATTTCATCTCAACTGATTTCTTTATTTAGCATAACCTATTTTAAACCTTTAAAAGGTAAAAAATAAACAGACCACTTATCCAGATAGTCACAGGCATTTCTGTAAAACATTTTGACATGACATTCAAACCCCCCATATTTATTTCTCCATTTTATTCCAATGTTTTTAAATCATTTTTAAAACTAATGGCAAAAGGTATTCTTTTCCCTTTCTTTCAACTTTATTTTTAAATTATCAGTCTCGTTAGCAACTTCTAGAACTGCAATTTTTTCTGCTTCTATCACAATAAAGAAGAAAGCCTGGTTGCGGACAAACTTAAACCAGATATATGGTGTGGCGCATAGTTAGACAAATAAGTGTAGTAGGCGTTAGGTTGGGATGGATTTATGTTCTTCAATTATGTATGTCATATTTAAAATAACAGGTCCGAGGCCGAAGGCCTTAGATTTTTTACTATTTATTTTCACATTATTTTAACCTGTGCTGTAATCAAACAAAGTATTTGAAAACGTCGGTACGCCGCAACCAAAATACATTTGGCTACCTCAGCATTCAAAGCGATAAAATAACAATACACATCAATATTTTACCATCAAGGGCAAAATACAAGACATTTTACAGGACACCGAAAATACAGGACAGCAGATAAAAAGAAAAAACAATCCTGTAAAATACAGGACGAATGGTCAGCTTTTCCTAACTAATATTGCGATAATAATCGAGAAAATAAAGTGACTATTCTATATTCGGAAACGTGTCAGGCTATTCTCTTATTTTTATAGATCAGTTTTCATAATAAATAGTTTGTCTATTTTTATCAGTAAAGCAAAGCAAATCTATGTATGTACAAATGGTGGTAATGCAGTGTTAATGTTAAGATTACAGCTACTTTTTCTGCATCTGAAAATTATACCCAGGCCGGACATACAGGCAGCTCGCTGGAATACCAATTTAACGGTAATCTCACCTCACCTTGTATATATATATATATATATATATATATATATATATATATATATATATATATATATATATATATATATATATATACCTTGATAAATGATGGTTACGTTTTTATCTATGTTTTTAAAACATCGGTGTTAATTCATCGATAATAATGATGTTTTTGTATTTATAATAAAAACCATAATAAAACTACAAATATACACATAGTATGGATAAAATTTTAACTAACTTACAATCAACTCAGACAATAATTAATTAAGAACCACATAAAACTAACATGCGTTAAAACTGGTTCTAAATAACATTTGTTGCAACAATAATAAAGTAAAATGTTTAAGAGAAGACAAATCGGCAACTACGGACAAAGCTCAAAACAATTTTATTAATTTTTACTATGTAAGAAAATCAGAATAATTTGATATGAAATTTGACTCCTTAATATCCCAAGTCTTTTTGGTTTATACCAATATTAGGAAAATGTTTTACTTTTAGTTTCTTAGCTCTTAGTTTTTGCAATCCATAACGATAAGCAAACAAAAATATATCGAAACATATCGTGCATCCCTACACCTGACTATAGCATTAAGCATTTGATACTGTGATTCCTCTTGGTTTTTCCAACATTTCGCGGAAGTTTTATTATCTTTTCTGCTTCTGACCATTTATACAATTTATGTTTATCTAAAAATAGATTCTCTGTCATGAAAAATAAGAAAGTTAGGGTTATATTATTCAATATGAAATAAAACATTTCTTTTTACTTGCTGCTATTCGATTTAATACGAAATAAAGCATTCTTTTATAAGGTAATAACTAAAAATTCAGTGACTGGATACAATTTCGAAACTTTACATTATAAGGCATTTAAAAAAATTGTTTACATTGCTATTTTGACTTTAAACCATAACCCGGTACCAACAAGCTAAAGTGCATACAATGTGAGGACTGCAATGCTAGTTTTTTACTTTCTCTTTATTAATTTTCTTAAATATTACCCTAAAATAAGGTCGTTATATTGTTACATTGTTTTCAAATGTACGTAAAGCAAGCACTCTGCAATTAACACGCTTGTATTTTATCTATAACAAAACACGCAGTCTCTGACAACTCCCGACATAGAATAATAAGTAGTTTAATCTGGACCTCCGCTGTTGCAGCAAAACTACTGAAATACGTTTAATCGCTTTAAAATTAAATTTCGCACACCCTGAGTGACACTGACATCAGCTTTTGTAGTAAATTTAATAAATAACTTTAGGCAAACAAAGTGCCCTGACGTTTCACTGTGTATTTAGTGTTTAAGGGAAAATTATAGAGCATTTGCCGCCCGCCGACTTCCTACAAAAAGCTCTGCTTTAGGTGAAAATCGAAACTCTGTTCGGGTTTTGTATTAAATACCTATTAGTGGAACGTACTAATACAGCTAGCGGCAACGTATTAAACATAAAGTTTAAATATTCCTAAAGTTAGACCTTAAAATATATTGTAGACTACAATATCATATTCACGGCAGAATGAAGCAAGTATATTTAATTTTTATTATAGTAGCTCCCTGACCAACAAATTGACATAAGTACAAGCGATACTGTCTCATCTTGTTATCAAATTTTACAATCAGAAATGTTACTTATCTTTATATTAAGAAGGTCTTTTCTCAACTTATAGTGTCCAGTCAGAATTTCTTTTTCGAATTGTAGGTTTCTCCTTGTCATTTACTTTGCCTGCTGGAGTATCTTGAGATCTCTTTAGCAAAACGCTCATATCCTAGTTCTATCCTACAAATTTCTAGATTCATTGTACGTTAGTAAGACGGCTAAGCCAAAAATATCCAGACTGTCCGCCGTCCTAGTTAATTTGTGAGCTTCCTTGTTGCTTTTAACTAACAGCCAAGTTTTATAGCTTTTCAGTGTTCGTAGAGATCTATGTATAACACTTTTATTATATTCTAATTTTGCCTCGTTGTGACTCTATGGGAAATCCCTTATGCAGTTATAGTTATGCCAACAAGTTCATCGTAAAAAAGGCAGGAGTGTTTATCTATTGGCGATTGAGATGGCCTCCGTGGTTTTAGTTGAAGCAGTGAGCATTGTCCCTATGCTCACAACTTTTTCAACTGGGCTAAACTTAAGCTTTGCTGTGGTAAACTGTTTGTCCGTAGTCCTGTGGTAGTGTTCACATGAGACGTAGATCTTTTTTGGTGTTCTTTCCAAATGGAAACTCCAAGTTAGCTTACTTTCGACACGCATACAGTTCAGTGTTAAGAAGGATAGGTACACACATCTAGTCTCATTTACCTAGGGTACAGGACTGTATCTGATTTCCTATGGTAACTGATGGAATCTGCACTATATTTAGATTCTTAGTAGGTCTCTCTGCATTCTGTCACAGTTAGTAAGCAATTGTGTAGAATCTTCCAGGGCTAAGGAAAGACTGTTAAGGGCTAAGTTTCATAGCAAGCAACGTTTTGTAACCAATCCTCTAGAAGGAATCATGTCAACACCGATTTGTATATCGTATATAAAAGTTTCCGCAATATTACGGTTAGCTGGGACATGAAAAACCACCCAATTTTTTGATTAACACGTGATCAGGTTAAGAGGTGTATTTCTGTCCCTATCTTTCATCCCCTAAATTTAGCTCACGTAGCGTCTCTATCACTTTAAGTAAGAAGGAGGTGATAAGGTGATGGGTCGAAAAGTCCTAGAAATAACGCAATCCATTCTTCCCGATTAAACCGTGTCAAATTGGTCTTATTATCCCTGTTTGACACTTGATTACACAAGGTATCTTCAAGGATCTTTAGGAGATCTAAATGATAGGCTCAGAGAAATTCTAACAGATTTTCATACCCGACTTGTCCTCACAGAACCCTGCCGCCCGTCTTAAGATTCGGTTCCACGTGTAATGTAGACTGTAACCTAAGCTATATTGAAAATTTCTAGAAGTTTAAGACAATAGATCCTCTAATTTTCCGTTTATGGAATCCTGGAAATTATATTAAAATAATGTTTTTTTACATTTGTAATATATCAAGTGGCATGCTGGTGTTCAGCTACAGAAGATTGAACAATCTGTGTATTTTTAATACATCGGTCATGTTCCGAAAGTCTGTTATATATTGAGAAAGGCATATGGCTATGCCAAGGTGTACTGATCTTAGCATAGCACACAACGTTTGGTACTAGTATCATGTTGCATCATGCAACTTAATCAAAAGTCTATTAAATAGTTTCATAATCGGTGGACCCATAAAAATCTCAAGTTTTAAGATATTTTATGCTTTCAAAATATTTTTTTAATATAACCCTAAATGCAGTGTAACTCTCCGTAAGCCGATAGATTAATTGCACATTGTAAATCCAAGTAACAATCCACTATGTAGGCAATTATTGAGAATTTAATAGAAGTGCCTTTCCATTTTGATTGACGCATATTATATCAATTATTTTGGCTATATTCAAGGAAATATTTGAATAACACCCCATTATTACTAGTCGTAATCTTCCGATTGTTTCGTGAATTTTGATTTCGTGGATTCGTCTTGATAATTTCGGGTCTGGCAGTCTAAATCCGAAAAATATGTTAATACCCCCAAACGTTTTAAATAAAAATGTATCCTCGGGGTGTTTTCGTTTTTTATATGATAATTTCGCTTTCGACAGGAGAAATGTAGGCCTGAACTTGATGTTTCTTTTACAAACAGAAGTGTTACTTAGCTCTGTATTCTGAAGTTGTTTTCTCAACTGATAGTGCCCATTCAGAATTCATTTTTCAAATCGTAGATTTCCCCTCGTCGTGGACAGGTGGGTCATATATTTTACTTGCTGGATTATCTTGGAATCTCTCTGGCAGACGCTAATCTCATAGTTCTATCATATCAATTTCCTAAAATTATTGTGCGTATTTTCTTTGCTGATTTATATCTTGCTGGAACTGATAGTGGGTAAGAGGGCTGGTTAATTTGTGCTTCCACAGCAAAATATGTCTGTTTTGAATATATCTGTCGGTTCTTTATAGTATTTCTATACAGATCCTGGGCTATTTTGTAGCTTTTCAATGTTCGGCTACTCTCTATGAAGATTCTAATATTTTTTATGTTGTGCCTCTACGGGAAATCTCTTATGCAGTTAGGGCTATGCCAATAAGATCAGCGTAAAAAATGCAGGAATGTTTATATATTTTTTTAAAATGCAACTGTTTTTATGTAGGTTATCTTACTGTATTTTCTTCGTAGATTAATTATTATGCGTTGGAAAATAATTTTTGATAATTTAAGAAAAAATACAAATATGCTTATTAGTAGTAATACCAAACAAAAAATTAACAGATTACGTACAGGCGTACGTGTTTTAACTGTAGGAGATTCAAAAAAGCTCTAAATATAGAAGTTGTAGGATTTTTCTTGAATTATCTTTTAAAAGTGTCAACAATTTTTATTCTCCCTCTCTCTCTCTCTCTCTGTTTTAGCCGCGCTCTCACACGTCTCCTTTCACGTCCGGATTAACGAGGTGTTTTTGGATTATGAGACGAGGAACTCTTTCTGCGGCTACTGGATGTCCACGTAAAAATGTATTCCGAGTACACCTGTAGAGTGTAACATAACATAAACATTTATTTAATTTTATTGACCCTGGTTTTTGCGAGATTGCTTAACATTAGCAGTATAGTAAATGTCTCAAAAATCAAAGAAACACCTCTAAGCACTCGTCAATGGTAAACAATTATTAAAGGGAACCAATGTTTTATTAAAATAGCGGTTATGGTTATTCATATTCCGCAGCATTCATTCTTGGTTTTATGGAAGAAAACACACAACATTGTCAATTAAAAAAAGGAAAATGAATAAGATCTAAAAACCTTTGATAAACTTTAAGGCCTGAACAGCTTTATTTACATTGTTCTAAAAGTTCTCACGCTATCTAAAACATGCCTGTAAAAATGGCGTCACATTGGCTTTCATAAAACAGGCAAAAATGAGCAATAGACATTTGTTTTAAGCCCGCTACTCACTATTCGTTGATTTGTCCATTCGTTCACTCGTCCCCATAGTGTGAAGGATCCAGCCATCTGTTCGTTTCTTTGGGCGGCGATTCCATCTTTTGGACGGATAATCAAGTAGGCTTTGAGCTCGGCGAACTATCCGTCCGAATCAAATATTTTGTTTTTTGTGTATTGTCAAACATTGGAATGCATGAAATCCATGTGAATGAATTACATAAATTTTACGAAGTGTGGATTTGTTTCGTCCATTTATATGAATGGACGAATCGAATTAATGAATTGAACCAAATAATGAGTAGCGCCTTAACTTAAACAGACCGTTATTTAGGAAATTTTAGGAATAATTATATTTGTTTGTCTTTACAGGTTGTAGCATATTTAATATTGTCTTAATTTGTAGTTTTAGATAGGCGTCTTGCGTCGCAGTTTGCGCTGTATTTGAAGTTTACTTAACGTAAAGCAATGGGTACGGTTATATTTTTGCCGCTAGCTGTCGAAACGATGGTGATCTTTAACTCTGATGGAAGCGGCTAGTGTAAATCGAGGTTAGAGGGCCTTTCAAAACGGTCGTCCTTCCTAATAAATTTGACATTAACATTCTCGTCCATTTAAAAAAACTGTTTTGGGTCATTGTCTTTAATTTTAAGAAAATACTGGTAGGAGTTTTTAGTATTTTTACCCCAATTAACAGGCCGAATTCGCCGTTTTCGTTGCCGCATTCTCTTCAACAACTTTACAGCTGCGACACACATTAGTATGTCCACAAAGCCTAGTCTTTACTAAGCATCATTACTAGGGTCTTGGTTATCTAATCAATCAAAATTTTAAAAAAATCACACAACTTAAACACAAGCAACACAAAGTTGCGTTACTCAAAAAGACGATAAATATGAACATAAAAGTAAGGTTGGTTCCTCAGGTGAACGCAAGACGCAAACTTTTTCAGTCTATAACCATCGCTTCACAGGGTAAAATTTTTAAATTTTACGTGCTAAACAGTTCTCGCAGAATTGATATCTATCCATGACCACATGTTGAGCTTGTAGCAGATCCATTTCACTTTTAAGCATGTGACATTTCTTGATATAATTCAGGTCTACGTAATAGAGATGCGCCTGACTACATAAAATAGAAGCCGAATATTCTAACCATATGCTTAACGGAATGAAATTCATCAGACCTCGCACAATGCTCAATCTTGGTTAATTCGAAAACATATAGAATGTACAAGGCTAAGGCCTGTATACATTTTATGGTTTGATTAATTACATAATTTAGTTAAATATGATTTGATTAATAGATAGCAAGGAATTTCTGCATTAATATATTGCTAAAGTTCTAAATATTAAACTGAGATCTCAGAGGGTGGAAACTCAAGAAATTTATTTTAACTTACTGTAAAATTTAGTTGCCAGTCAGACTGATCTCCATAACCTAATTATTTACACATTTTGACAATATTCTTGATTTTTCATGTCATAGACATATATAACCTATAATAAAAATAAATAAAATGGCGCCTAAAGCTGGATGGTAAGTACAGCCTAACTCACTACCAAATGCTCTACGATAAACAGTTGCCGTTCGCCATGGTGTTCTTTTAAAAATACTTAGTCTAACATACACACTCTTGTTAAGAGAATTAACCATCTTATGCACATATAGTTAATATTTGAAAACAGGCACGTCGCAAAATAGCGCCCTGTTACGTGAGGCCTGCTTGTGCTTACCATTTTTTGTTTTGTATGTAAATGTCACCCAAGTAAAAAAGTTTTAGAAAACTTTTAAGCTGATATATTGTTATATCTTGTGTAACTTTCTTAGCCAGCCAACATAGTTCATATTTTTTATTTTACAGGTATTAACCTAGCCTTGTTTATCTTTGTCATTTTGATCCCCTTTACACATGTTACCTTATTACATGGTTTCCTGGCAGTGAATTGGTATAGTATATAATTGTTTAATTATTCCTGGTAATTATACGAGGTGGCTCACCGGAGTCCCATTGCAATTTTATAAGTATATGTATGCATACAATAATAATGATATTCATGACTTGCGATACATGTTATATTAGTAATCATTACTTATATTGATTATAATATACAGGGTAAATTAAAAGTGAATCTTTAATATTACATGTTTTATCAGAGTACGAACAACTTAGGCGTCTTCTTTTTCCCTAGTTTTTGGTCATCATTTTTACAATTAGTAAAAGTGGTTTAATATCGTCCAGATGGCAGAATATTTAATAATTATTAAGCTTTTTTTAAATTTGTGTATAAACTTGAATGCTAGGAGCATTAAATTTTAGTTTTTGGTATAAACTTGTGCTCAATTGAACTTTATATCTAGTATGAAACTTCTACTACCTTTTCTAACCTTGTAACTATTAGGTTTTTCCTAAGATATATAAAATAAAATTTAGTCATTAAAGTGTAATCATTTACTCGATTATGAATTAGACTATGAATTCAATATTAGAGGTGTGCTTACTGCACGTTCAGTAAATGAAAAAAGGTAAATTTTAAGAACACTTTTAGAGAAAGAAATCATTCTAGGTAGTCTTGTTCGTCTAGATTAATGTACTTTTTATTTTAAGAAAGAAGAAAAAGATGTAGCTGATTCTTTACTTTCAATAACTGGTGTTATTATTGATTTTGAGGGGACAAATTATGAATCTTATGCCAAAGTTAAGGCTAGTTGGCTCGTTTGTCAGGTAGAATACAACGTTTTTCTAATCCTTGAGGTTGATCCTGAAGATATTGTTAAGAAAAGTTAGAAATGAGTCATGAGAAAGTTTTTTACTTCTTAGAGCGGATATTTGACTAGGGAAAGTCTCGAAAGGTGACTTATTTCATTCTGCTGTAGAATTGTTCATCGGGGATGCTTTTGTCTGGTACAGTAGTATAAAGTCTTCGGTGACTGAATGGGAGACACTCGCAACTAGTTAAAAAAATATTTTCTGCCTCCTTATGCTGATGGTGAAATTTGGTGTCAAATAATATCTTTATTGCTCAAATTGAAAATTTGCTTACCTGTTTATTGCAATCACCTACTGAAGTGAAGTTAAATATTTTACCACAATATGTAAATCAATTAGTATTACAGCAGATAGATACAATAAATGAACTGACGTCTTTGTGCAAAAGGTTAGAAGATGTTTCATATTTAACCTCTAGGAAGGGTATTTCTAATCCTTGTCTTTTAGATAGAAAAACTTCAGATGGTGACTCTAGGTTATCTGGTAATTCTAATAATGCTTTTATTGAAAAGCTAAAAAGGTTTTGTTACGCTATGGTAAGCTAAATGTAAGCATTTCTTGTTCTGAGTATTAAAAAGACTTAAGGCATTAGTTTTTTTTTGTGGTCGAGGTAGTAAAGTTGGTCTTAATAAGGCCACTATTTTTAAAAATAACTACCTTATTAAATGTCATAAGTATGAGTAGGAAAATTGATTATTGTTTGTGTCTGACTTTTACAAAAATATCTTAAATAAGTTTGAAACTCTACCTGTGTTTATTAGTAAGCCTACGGACAACTGTCCTTACATGTCTGTGAAAATGTTTGAAAGGAAAGTTACTTCTGGATTTTGGAGCAAATTCAGCTGTCGTTAGAGCAGATGGTGTTAAATTATTAAAACTTCTTAAGCTAAAAATTAGGCTCCCAAAAAATAATTGTATTATTTCAACAGCTGACGGGACAAATAAAAATATTTTTAGGGATTGTTGATTTGACTGTTTCAGTTTGTGATACTTTTGGTATTATTAAAGCATATGTAGTGCCTTCAGTATTTTATTTTTGGTATTGATTTTGCTAAACAATTTAATTTAATTATGAATTTTAAAAACAACCAGTGGTTTATTACTAAAAATAAATGTGAGATACCAGTAACAATATCTAATAATAGAAACAATTTTAGTTTTTTTAAAATGTGTTCATTTGGTAATCCTTCTATTAAGGATAGAACAAAAGCTAAAGCTGTTGTTGATTAATTTTAGGTTACGACATACTAATAAGTTAAAATTAATCATAGATATTGGTGATGCAAAACCTTTTAGAGCCTTACTTAGTATCACTATATTTGCTAAAATTAATGAAAAAAAAGCTTGATTCTATGTTGATGTTCGATTTTGTAGAAAAGTCAGAAAGTTCTTGGTGTTCTCCTAGATTGTTGGTAAATAAAAGTAATGGGGAATATAGGTTCCTTTTCGACGCCAAAGGTATTAACAAAATTTCTAAGCATAATTCTTGGCCGATGCCTCATGTCGGCAGAATCTGAATAATTTGCGAAACTCAAAATTTATTTCTTTTGTTGTTCTTAGGAAGGTTTTATAACAAATTTCTTTGGATGAAGTATCTTAGGAAAATTCAGTTATCGATTGGGGACAGTTTCAATTCATCTTCATGCCCTTTTGGGCAGCCCAAACATAACAACAGTTAGTTGACTGTATCTCTGGCCCTGAGTTTGAACCCTATGTTTTCAGTTATTTGGGTGATTTTCTCTATTGTAGTCCTACTTTAGAGCATTATTTAGAATTTTTAACCACTAAAAAATAAACTTAAAGAGGCTAATCTTACTATTAATTTGGATAGGTGCGTTTTATAAAAGTTCTCTAAAATGTTTAGACCTTATGGTTGGTAATAATTACCTATCGACTGATTTTGATAAAATTAAAGCCGTAGTAAATTTTCCCAAGATCTCGAACTGCAACACAAATAATACGCTTTGTTGGTACGTGCCTCTGGTATAAAAGATTCATAAAAAACTTTTCTTCTCTTTTAAGTCTTCTTAATGACATTTTAAAAGGAAAGAAGGAAAACGGCTTATAACATGAATTGATGATTGATTTTTTCTAAAAATTAAGAGACTTCTCGTATCTGCTCCTGTTTTGGTACAACCTGATTTTTCTCAAAAATGTACAGTGCAGTGTGACAGCTTTAATTGAATTATAGGTGGTGGCTTCACACAAGTTCTTCAAGGTGAGGAGAGAGTAATAGGTAGTTGATCATTATCAATTAATTTAAAGTTAAATATTTTTATTCAGTGGCGAAAAAGCCAAAAAAGATTTTTCTTTGTCTAATACTTATCGTAGAATGCCTTAAACAATTTGCTTATAAACTGTGACTCATTTGCCCAAATAAGAAATTTTGGAACACCGTACTCAAGATAAATTCAGTCTTCAATAATTTCAACTATTTTTGGAGTATGACTACTTTTTAGGAAAAAAATAATAGATAATTAGTAAACGAGTCCTCAATCACAAAAAGCCACTTATTTCCATTCTTAGAACTTGGAAAGGGACCCACAACATCTACTGCAATAACCTTCCAAGGCCTTTTAACTTCTTTATGTCACAGTAATCCGATACAAATAATCTGAACACATTTAAAAATAAGTATTAGGTTAAAATTTCTTATTATTCCGCTCAGAGTAATGTTGTTGAACGTCGAAACAAAACTATTGGGACTGCTGTTCGGTCCTACATAGATAATGATGATGAGTGGGATTGTTGCGTATTTGATTAATACTGCTAAGCATGAAGTTACTGGTTTCATACATTTCATAATACCTAAATTTTAGTCGTTATGTTCTCTTATGTGACAGGTATTTTGGTGATATTTCTGCTGATGCAGAGGTTGACTTATTACCGGGTGACAGGAGAATGTATGCAGAAGGTTTGGGCGAGTTTAGAGAGTTGTTTAGAGAAGTATGTCAGAAGCTTCACTCTGTTTATCAAAGGAATGCTAAGTTTTATAACCTCAGGAAGAGGCATATAAGCTTTAAAATAGGAGATACACTGTGGCATCGGAATAATATGTTATACAAAGCTTAAAACAAATTCTGGTCTAAACTTGTTCCAAATTTTTGTTTTTTTCAGTATATAACAGCAGTTCGTGTGTTTCACGTAAGCGGATTGCTGACTTAATTTCTTATTCCTCTAGACCGAAGCGTGTCTTGAAAATTGATTTTTAAGATCTGTTCATACATCATTTCAGTGCCGATGTCTAGAAATTAGTAAAAAACATATTTCTTATCGAATAAGATAAATAATATATATCTCTCAGCGATATGGCTGTGCAACTAGAAGCAAAATATTATGTTTTCTTTGTTATATTTGACTTCTTTAACTTTGCTAGACATTTTTTTAAATATACAGGATGTTTCTAAAATTTTTTTTTAAACAAAACACTCTATTTCTTTTATACCTAAGTTTAATTTGGGAGATTGTCAAATCTAAATGTTTAGACCTAGGGCGAATTGCACCTCAAATTGTTAGTTACGCCATTTTCCCGCAAATGTCAAAAAAGATATGGCTTCGGTCAGATTTCCTGACTTTGTGAACCCATGTACCAACATGTTTATACAAAAAAATCCTAGAGGAAGAGCAATGTCTTTTTTCATGAAAAATTCTAGTAGATTAACTTAACTATGATATATACAGAAGGTTCCCTTTACAACAAACCTTGCAGAATATAAAATTATGCATGGATTATATAAAATGAAAAAAAAACATAGAAGTCTCTAAACATATGACAGAGTAAAGCCCACTATTCTTTATGAGTTAATGAATCGAATTACAAATCTTTGCGTAGTTTGGATGTCTTCTTCGCGATTATTAATTCTGCGATTTAAAACATTGTTTTGGGGCACTCACGTATTTACGATAATGTTGATGCACTTTGCGGATGTGTTTGTATTTTTTTTATTACCGCTACTAAGTTATTTTTCCACTCCTGTATTAGTAAACATTCTCTTAAGGTGCCTACGGGCACAAGTGCTTGTCTTAATACATGTACGCGCGTAGGTGTATACGCGTACATGTTTGCCAGTGTGTACGCCAAAGCTCTCGCACAAGTCCGTCAAACATGTATTTAGTTCCTGCTTGAAATTATATACGCCCGCACATATACTTCTCACTTCACACGGACTTCTTTAACCATGTGGAGACAAACATTATATTGGTATCAGAGACACTATCAGTGCTGTGTATAATTAGTTTTATTTGTACTGAAACAGCTTATTAAAAAAGTTATTCTAGAGCGTTTATAGCAGATTTTATAGAACTGTACAAATCGTACTCATGTTTGTGGAAAACAAAGTCAAAGGAGTATATGAATCGAAACAAAAAAAATCAGTAAATTTCCTTTACCCGGAACTTCCCTCATTATAAATCTTTCCTTTTATTAGGAATAGTAAAATATGACCCAATTAAGTTTCATACTTAGTCATTTAATGATATATATACATAACACTTTTATTGGGCACCATTTTGTTCCACTATATTGTACTCGCGCGAATATTTATGCAAACCATTTTGTTCCATCATGTTGAATTCGTACTAAAATTTTACCAATTTGACATATATTTTTCGTGCAAAATTTAAAGTCAGTTGAATAAGAAGATTTTTTAGCAGTTTATATCTATATGACATTTAATTCTTGTACAAAATTTAAAATCAATCTAATAAGTACTTGGTTTTGCCATCTTGGATTTGTACCAAAATATTAACAGTTTGTTCGTATGTAACACATAATTTTTGCGCAAAATTTGAGGCAAGTTGGATAACTAGTTTTTTAGTAATACATTTTTGAACATTTCACAACCCTTAACTTTTGAACAAAACTTGAAGTCAATCGAGGAAGTAGCTTTTATGCCTCGAACTGACAGACAGACCAAGGGTATTGAGAAAACATATATTTTTTGGCCTCTAGGGACCCTGAAACATAAAGATCCGTAAAATCTCGGAAGGATGTTTTTTTTTCAGGATTATACACAATTAGTTGACAAGTAGTCTTTTAGGTTAGGTTAGATTAGGTTAGGTTAGGTTTAGGTTGATTTTTGAAAGTTCTATTAAGGTTTGGTTAGGTTTAGGTTGACTTTTGAAATATTCTATTAAGCTACCATTTAGTTTCGCCTTTTTGGATTCGTACCAAAAAGTTCATTCTTACTTAATACTTGAGTGTTGTGCAAAATTTAAAATAAATTGTATAAGTAGCATTATAGTAATACTTTTTTAACATTTCTCTAGGCCGTCATTTTGTTCCACCATATTGGATTCTTATCAAACTGTTACCAGGTCATCCTCATGATCCTCAATGCTTATAGATAACAAAGTCAAAGGGGTATAGGAATCGAAACAAAAAATCGGTACATTTCCTTTACCCAGAACTTCCCTCGTTATAATTTTTTCCTTTTATAAGGACTAGTGAAATGCTACCCAATTTCGCATATAGTCATTTAGTGATACATATATACTGTCTTTTCAAACATTTTTATTGGGCGTCATTTTATTCTACCATATTGGACCTGCACCAATGTTTTATTAGTTTTTACATATGCCATTCTTGATTTTTGGGTATAATTTAAAATAAATCGGACAAGTAGTTTTTTACACTGATGACCGCCATTTTGTTCTATCGTGTTGAATTCATACCAAAGTTGTATCAGTTCATCTCTATATGTCATATATATTTTTTGTGCAAATATTAAACTCAGTTTAATAAGAAGGTTTTTTTTAAGTTGTACCGTTTTGTTTGACCGCAATTTTGCTCCGTCATTTTACGAATTCGTACCACAATTTTATAGTATAAACCTATTACACACTTAATTCTTGTACAAAATTTAAAATCAATCTAATAAGTAGTTTTTCAGGGTAGTTTTTTTAAATACTTACTAGACCACCATTTGGTTTTGCCATCTTGGATTCGTACCAAAATTTTACCAGTTCATTCCTATGTAACCCTTGATTTTTGTGCAAAATTTGTAGGAAAAACCGGATAAAAAGGAATTGAGAAAACTGAATTAATGACGTTACTAAGGTTAGAAGTCTTACGTAACAATCTCCGTCCAGCCGAAAATCATTTCGCCAATCACCAGGTTCCAATCTCAGCTCTTCAAGAAGGTTAATATGAGTGAACTGAGATCGCTTCAAAAGCCATTCGTTTACCGATTTTCTCAGGGATCGAAACATTTTACCTAATTTATACTTTTTTTTTTTCTATGCAGGCACACGCCACTGCTATTAAATTTAATTCATCGTCGACATGTTGAACGCTAGCTTGACTGACGTACAAGTACCTGTGTGTGTAGGGATAAGTGAAGCCACATACAAGAACGCGCGTACATCTACGGGCGGTCATGTAATAAAACATGTACGTGTGTCTGTAGGGACCTTTACGTACAGTTTACTCAGTAAGTAAAACAATTCTTACGCACAATTGTGCATAAAGAATAATATCTCACAGTCGCTGCGCTTGCTCGTACAGTAATCTTTCTCGTTTGTAACAAGCATCTTGCTATTCTCGATATATAATATACTATTACAGTATAAGATCGTAATCTGATACTTTCCAGGACGAGTACACAGATCTGTTGCGAGTCCAGAATAGTTATTTTCGTAACTAGTGCGGAAAATGATACTTAGCCGTAGAGGATTGCCGTTGACGTGAAGCGGCTTCCCGCACAATTTTTTTTCTACGACCGTATACAGTGAAACCTCTCAATAACGTAGTAGCCGTGCCACAGAAACTGTCCGTTGTGTAGAGGTGTCCGTTGTGGGGAGTGAACAAATTAAATACCAATGTAATTTCATTTAAAAAAAACATGTTATTTTTAAGTAAAAAAATAATATGTTTAGTACAAATTATTAATACAATTGTTACTACGTATACACCAACATCTTTTACATACATATATGCATACAATAAAATGTACTACCTAATATAAAATATTATACTACCTACATATACAGTTTGATACAGTTCTAATTTATAAAAAGTTTCTATTTAAAAAAATTATCAAATGTTGTTAGTCTTAAACTAGTTAATTTATTTTTAATAATTTGAGATACCATTTTAGACGCAACTTCTGAGATTTTTTCTCCTAAAACAGAACCTCCAGATAACATACAAAAGTTTTCAATATCCCTTAACATTTTATATGCTTCCTTAATGTTCTTAATATTGGAAGAAATAATTTCTTCATCATCACTGTCAGTTGAAATCTGACCGTTCTCAATATTTTGAAATTCATTGATGCACTCACGTACACTTATGTTAGGATTTTCCGTGAATAAATTTTCATCAATTTCTGAATATGAAGTTAAGTCGGAAGAGAATACATTGATGTTTCTACATAATTCAGATAATGGCACATCATCTTCACTATCGTAGTCAACGTTTTCCTCGAGAATTTCGTCGAATCCAGCTTTGCGGAAGCAGTTATTGATGGTCTTGGATTCGACTTTTTTCCATACAGCAACAATCCCAATCAAGGCACTTACAACATTTATGGATTTCTTCAATTTTTCGGTAGATTCAGAATACTCCATGGATGACAAAAGTCGCTTGATTAAAAACTTTCTGTAGGCTCAAAAACTTTCTTTTGTTTGAAGACATATTGACCGCACCAGAGTAACATCAAAACTAAGATATTCTATTGATCTGAACATCTCTCCGTTCTGAGGAGGTAGATTTTACTGTTTTTATTAAAAATGTTCCAAATTTTTCTGTCCGTGTCCGTTGTTGAGAGTGTTCGGAGGTGTCTGTTAAGGAAGGTTTCCCTGTATTATTAAAAGGCCCATCTGACTAATACAATTTTTATTTTCTATAACTACTGCATTAATTACAGAAGGCAACTGATGCTTTAAAAGTGTGGCTTCATCAGGAGGGAACGTTGATAGCAACTGATTATTCTTGAAGGTGTCAAATCGTAACCAGATGAATAGTATTGATCATGAGAACTAATATCAATAATTTTATTGCACATCTTTTTCTTTTGTTGTTCTAATTTTTCAAGGTACCCTTCGGTTATGGAAGTTGACTCCCAGCCTCCTAATTTTTTTTATATTTTAATCCGCTCAAAATGTTGCAAAGGAACGTCTAAAACTATGTCCAGTATATCGTTGCAGATTAGGTAGGAGTAAAAAGGCTGCTATATTGGCCGGCATTTTTCCAAAAGTATTTACGCCCACACACTGGGCAGAACATTTTCCATTATAAATAAAAAAAAAACTACGATATTGAGTGCTTTACAAACATAAAATGATACCAGATAAGAATGCGGGCTTCAAGAAATTAAAATAATATTGCTGTAGTTATTTATTTTATAAGCAAGCCCGCTTAAAACCATCTGGACACTGTCCCCTTTCATGTTCACTAACAAACTATTGTTTAAATTTTCTATGCATGTATATAAAACTTAAAAAATATACCAGGTATACATTTCTCTGATAATAATTGTATCGAAGTAATTATTTCACTAACAATCCATTTTGTAAAGTTTCCTATGAATACATAGAAAACTTAAAATGGTACCTGGTATGAAAGCCTCATTGTCGGCGGGCCCAAAAAAATTAAAATAATGTGAGGTATTTATTTATTTGATAAATACCTTCGCCTAGAACCATCTGGACAATGTCCCACTTCATGTTCACTAACAAATTATTTTTTTTAACTTTTCTATGGATTTACAGAAAGCTCAAAATGGTACCAGGTATAATTGCCTCGCAAACTAAGGGCCTTAAAAAATTAAATATTTTTACAGTAGTCATTTATTTGAAAAATACACTCATTTAAAACCATCTGGACTTTTTTGAGCTCGTGGTCATCAAAATTTGTAAACATTGGTTTCTTACCCCAAGTTTCTTGTGAGTTGTGACCTTGATCCAACTCTACTGAGGGTAACAGGGGCTGACTCACTAGTTTTGTACATTTTTTATTTTGTAGATTAAGACAAACTTTTATCATAAAAGTCGCGCGCTTTCTTGTTTTTCTTTTGCCCATCTAATATTTCATGTATGATTATTCCGAATCACCTCTCAACGGAAGTAGTGCTAAATCTTTGTCCATTTGATAAAATACCACTCCACATATGAACATTTAGTATATATATTTTTAAAATGGTGTTAAAAAAATCTAGAATTGAAGTATGGATTCCTTATTTATGGGAGGCATTTAAATCGAGTACTATTTTAAGTTTTCCCTTTATACAAAGAAAAATTTAAAAAGTCAGTTTGCTAGTGAACATGAAGAAGAATCGAATCCCAGCCCATCGCAGCTACTGGAGAAAGATATGATGCCTCCGTTAACATAAAATTATAACATCTAAATTTAAATTCTTTTTAAATCCTTCGATTTTTTTTCTGCCAACTTGCTACAAACTATTATTTGTCGATAGTGTCGATGGTGGCCTCCACCTTGGATAGTGAACATGAAGTGGGGTAGTATCAAGATAGATTTAAACGAACGCATTTATCAAATAAATTACTACGGCAATATCATTTTAATTTTTTGGGGCCCGCCGAGAGTGAGGCATTCATATTTGGTACCATTTTAAGATTTCTATATACTCGTGTTACTGAACATGGATTGTTACAGAGTCCAGATAGGTTTAAATGAGCGAATTTTTTAAATAAGCAACTACTTTGATAATATTTTAATTTTACTGTGTCCCTTAAACGGTGGGGCATTTTTATCTTGTATCATTGTGAGTTTTATATACATATGTATAGAAATTAAAAAAAAATAGATTGTTAGTAAACATGAAGTGGGGCAGTGTCATGTTGGTTTTAAACTAAGGCATTTATAAAATATATATATATATATATATATATATATATATATATATATATAGTATATACCATTTTAATTTTTCTATATAATCATAGAAAACTTTAAAAAATAGTTTGTTGGTGAACATCAAGTTGGGCAGTATTCAAATGGTTTTAAGGGAAGTCATTTATGAAATAAATAACTACCGCAATAATATTTTATTTTTTTGGGGCCCACAGACGGCGAGGCATTCATATCTTGTAACATTTTAAGTTTTTTATGTATTTATAGGAAACTCTAAAACATAGTTTGTTACTGAGATGGCGAGTGAATTTTTGAAATAAATAACTACTTCGATAATTTTTTGGCGTCCCTTAAACGGCGAAGTATTTATATCTGGTACCATATTGAGTTTTATATACAGTGTGTCCCAGATTCGCTTCTCTATATAGGGATCTCGGCTCCTATTATACCTACAGCAAAGGTTAAATGGGGAAAGTTTTAGAGGAAACTAATTGCATTCGATATCTGGCTTCAGATTTACGATCGATCAATAAGTTTGGGAAATATCGGCGAAAAACCGAAAATGGCGAATTTCGTTTTTCGCCAATATATCCAAAACGGTAAATTTGATAACTGTCAAAATGTGACATTATTCGGACACATTTTTAAGACAAATAAGATGGCATATACGACACGTCTTCATTGTTTTTTGTTAACCCGCAACCCGCCTCAACTTTCATTTTTCTTATGACCGCCGTATTGGATTTTTCGATTTTTAGAAAGAGCCTAAAATTTCCAGTCTAGTGATATCTCACAAGTGCATTAAAGATTTTAGTGTCATCAAAATATCACACTTCGTAAATTAGGTTTCAATATTTTTAAAGGAGGCCATGATTTATTTGTCACAAGATTACATTAATAAGTAAGTAATGTACTGAACGCATTGAATTTTCAATACAACGTGAAGGTAAATAACGACTTAAAAAATCTAAATGAGCTTTAACTACTTTGTAAGTGGGCAACATTAATTTACAAATCTGCAAAATGACGTCCATTTGCATCGAGACATTTTCGGCAATTGGTGACTGTTTTTCGTACAACCCTGGTAAGTGTATTTCGGTTAATATTTCTAAATGTGTCAAGAACTCTTTGACTCAGGATTTCTATGGTCACGGGGGGATCAAGTTCATAGATTTCATTTTTCGTGTGACCCCAGAGGTAGAAATCCAAGGGCGGCAGGTCAGGGGATCTAGGAGGCCAAGATATTGGACTATTTAAAGAAATTATTCTTTCGTCAAACTGCTCTTTTAAGAAGTTCCTGACTTAAATGGTATTGTGAGCCGAACATCCGTCCTGTTGAAACCAAGTTCTTCTTAATTCATCTTCCGTTAGAATAGCTCGTAAGGCTGGTACAACCTGGTTTCGCAAAAGCTCTAGGTATCTTTGCCCGTTTAGGTTGTAGTCAAACAAATATGGTCCAATAAGTCGATTTCCTGAAATGATTAATAATTTATAAATAGGTGCCCAACAGTTAGGGGCTGCAGGGTCGGCCGGGTGGTACTAGAAACTATAAATTATAAAGGGAAAATTATCTTTATTAAAAAGTAGATATTTTCTTTCCAAAAATAATTATCGAAACATCTCGTAATGAATGAGCTTGTATACAGTTGAAACCTATTCAGCTTTATTATGAAAAAAAAAACATATTTGGTTAGCGGGAAGTAATAGCCGTAATAAATTATTTTGTTGGTATTGCATATTAATTTCGAAAATACTAAATCAATTTATTTCAGTGATATACTAATCTTAAAGAAGTACACCGTGCCTTAACAAAACATAAAATATCAAAAGAACAAACCCCTTGCGCTTTAAAATTTAAATTATTCGGAAATACAGCTGAACGCCTTTCTATAAATCATAATGAAAATCGAAAAATAATTCGACATTTGATTAATATGGTATTTTTTTCATAACGCAAGAACTAGGCTTCCCGGGTAATAATAAATCATTAAATTCAGACAATCAAAATAATTTTAGAGACTTAGCTAAATCTGCAGAAAATTTAGATAAAGTGTTAATAAATTTATAGAACCCTATTCTATTTTTATAGGTTCTTGGAAACTACAATACAAAATGATTGAATAAAAATGTAATATAATATCAAAAAAGTAAGTTGACTGACTAGAGTAGAACTTACTTTTTTTATTAGATTATACTCTTTTAGTATCATTAAAGAACTAAACGAAAAAAAAAAGATTATTATATGACCATCATTTGGTGCCTATTTAAAAAAGATTGTTTAGATTAACTTACCAATGATCCAACATCAAACGTTACTTCCAAATCTGATCTGTAGACGTCTCTCTGCCACTTCGTGAGGATTTTGCACAGCCCAATGATGACGGTTGTGCCTATTAAAGACTCCGCAATTCGTGAACCTGCTCTCATCGGACCACAAGACATGATTTACAAAATCAGGATTTTCATTACATCTCCTAGTGTACCACTCACAGAACTGTAGTCGTCTTGGAAAATCAGTTTCCGTAAGTCCTTGTACTATTGTGGGTTCGTATGGATGGTACTTATTCTTTTTTAAAACTCTCTGTACTGTTGATTTTGGCACATTAGTTTTCTGTACTACAGTATTTACCGATGCACTAGGGTTTTCGTTCATCGCTTGTAAAATGTTTCTGTCTCGATTTTCATTGTTATTATTGTATCCGCTTCTAGGTTGTTGCATCATGGTTAATTAAATTAACTACGATCTTCCAAAATTGGGTTTTATGAGGCTGCCGTCGTTCGGGGTACATCTCCAAATACCTTGCTGAGGTAATGTCAGCAGAGCTAACATGTCAACCTTTTCTTCATTTGAATACGGAATGCCGGCCACTTTCTATAGGTTTTGACAATTTATGTGTCAGATTTATGATTTTATTGGGATAAAAGCGTACCTACTACTTATTAAAACACAGCTTTGATACTTTCAACTATTTAACTTAACGTTAAAGTCAAAATCCAATTTTTTTACGGATAAATCAGGGCCTTCTTAGAAAAGCATTGAGCGCTAACATTACTTTAAATCATGTCCTCCTTAGAAAAAACTGAAACTTACGAAGTGTAATATTTCGATGATACTAAAATCTTTAATGCACTTGTGAAATATCAATAGACTGGAAATCTTAGGGTCTTTCCAAAAATCGAAAAATCCAATATGGCAGCCATAAGAAAAATGAGAGTTAAGCGGGTTGCGGGTCAACAAAAAACAATGAAGACGTGTCGTATACGCCATCTTATTTGTCTTAAAAATGTGTCCGAATAATGTCACATTTTGGCAGCTGTCATATTTACCGTTCTGGATATACTGGCCAAAAACGAAATCCGCCATTTTCGGTTTTTCCCCGATATTTCTAAAAACAATTGATACATCGTAAATCTGAAGCCGGATATCGAATGCAATAAGTTTCTTTTAAAACTTTTCCCATTTAGCCTTTACTGTAGGTATAATAGGAGCCGAGATCCCTGTATAGAGAAGCGAATCTGGGACACACTGTATACGCCTAGAAGATTTAAGAAAGTAATTTGTTATATAATATAAAGTTGGGCACTGTCCAGATAGTTTTAAGCGAACTCATTTATCAAATAAATAACTACCGCAATATTATTTTTTAATTTAATTTTTTGGGGTCCGCCGAGGGACGGTGAGGCATTTATATCTGGTACCCTTTTAGGTTTTCTATATAATCATAGAAAACTTTAAAAAGCTAGTTTTTTAGTGATCACGACATGGAGCAGTGTACACACGAACGTTAAACGAACGCATTTATCAAATAAATAACTATACGCAATAAAAAAATAGTTTGCTAGTGAACATGGATTGGCACAGTGCGCATTTTTCAAATAAATAGATGCCCCAATATTTCTTTATTTTTGGGACCCTTAGATGGTGGGGCCTTTATATCTGCTACCATTTTGGACTTTCCATATATGCATAGAATATTTAAAAACATTTTTATTGATCATGATCTGGGAAAGTGTCGAGATGATTTAAACGAATGCCTTTTTGAAATAATTATATTCTGCAATATTTTTTAATCTTTTCTGGGTCTTTAGTTAATGAGGCATTTAGATCTAATACAATTTTACTACTTACTACTACCCCAATACTATTTTTTTGAGACCCTTTTGAGTGTGTCTAACAACCATCTTTTCGCGTGTGCGTACCCTTATATTAAAAACTTTATTTTTTAATCTTTAGAAATGTTATTATATATTAATTTTGAACCACGAACAAACATGAGCCCCTGGCGGAAATTTTATGGCTGGAAGTTTATGGATAAATTCACTCTAACTATATGCCTGACAGAACATCCAATAAATGTATGTCGTTTCCATGGAAAAGGTGGTGTATAGCTACTAGATTTATTACTGGTATTTGTTTTTTCGGGCTCTTGCCTACGTCGAAGTCGAAAAAGGACACCGGCAAAGAGTTTTTTCCCGTCTAATTTTTAATTTTTTTTAATCAAGATCTGCCTCGAAAAGCTTGTTTTGAGGACGCTAGAATAAACCATTTCATGTATTTTTTTCAGTCATTTCTCAAAATATTACCGCTAACAAGAGCAACAGCGGCTGTATATTATTAAATATACGTGTAAAAACCATTTTATTACGTAATTTTGTGGAAAAATCTTAATATAATAAAACCAGAGTTTTGTATCGTGTATACGCCATAAAACAGGATGAATTTACTAACAGACGGACAGTGTGACAGTTAGCATATACAATCTGAAAATTACGGCAGAGAACTGCGAGATGTTGTGTATTTGTTTACACAAAGCTTAAATAATTACCCAGATATAATGGCTAACATGTTGAGTTGCGACTAAGTTGTGTTGTATACCAAAGTTATCAGGGAGGCAGCATGCGGGCTAACGAAATAGCTGTGTTCTCATTTATTTGATTTTCTAGATAGCTTCAACCAACTACATTAAATAAAATAAATAGATATTTCTAATAAATGCTGTTTTTAAACTATTTATTCACGAGTATCAAGACGCTAACAATACAAGACTAAATTTTTTTTAAAAAAACACTAAAAAGAAAAAAAAATTTTTATTCTTGATAAAACGGCTTTATAAAATCGGCGTCAAACTAATTCTTTATAACTTAATCACAAAAAGATGTCTATGTATTGGTGTCTATATATACTAATAATATAATGTCTATTTACTGTCTATTAGCTTGACTCCGACTTCATAAGGTCAAACTTTTAAGATGGACTAAAATCCTAATTTTTACTTTTTAGTGCTTCTGTTAGAGACTGTATTATTCTATTTTATTTCATCCTTTTTAGTCCTATTTAACAAAGTTTTATTTAAACCTTATTTTTTTGGACGTCCGTAATAAAATATACAACTAGCTACTGAGTCCACTGCATATGAAATTTTGCCAAATCACGGTACTAATGTTATATAATAAGTGATATCTAATGCCATAAAATCGCCGAAAACCAATGAAACACGATATTGTTATAATACTCCCTTTTGTTCTTAATCTAGCCTGACCCTTTATACCCTCAACTCATTAACACTATAACACTATACCACACTCATTAACACTAACATTTTCAATATTTAGTAAAATTTATCCATAATCGGAATAACCTGGCGAAAAAATGGATTTCGCTCTAGGGGGATTTGTACCCCAGGGTGCTAAGAAAATACTTTTTGGTTAATTTCATTTCTCACACCAGTTTCAAAGCAAAATATTAAAGCATTTAAAATCTCCAAAAACCATATGAAACACGATATTTTAATAATACTCCATTTTCCTTCTTAGTCTACCCTCCGCCTTTATACCCTTCACTTATTAACACACGCATTTTTTGTACCAAAAATAACCTGGCGAAAAAATGGATTTCCCCCTAGAGGGGGTTTGTGCCTCAGGGTGCTATGCAATTACTTTTTTAGCTAATTTCACTTCACACATCAAATTTCAAGACAAAATATTAAACATTTCAACTTTATCGCGGGGACTCTTAGGTAGGAAAAGATTTAAAAGGACGTCATTCCACCATATGCTTTCTATGACCACTTCGGCACTATTTAAAAGTGTGTTTAAGTTTGCATTCGCTATTTTATTATTTGTGTTATCTTTCCATGTTGTATCCTTGATTATGTAGGACTAGAAACATACTAATATTCTATAGTTTAAGTACAGTTTTAATATGGAAATTTAAATACATTGAAATTATGCAAATTTTAATTCACTCTATTGATTTCCGAAGAAATAAAAAAATTTAGTGTCCTGAAGATGCAATAATAAATTGCGAAACGAGACTTTTTTAAATATTTAACTTTTCTTTTTGGATCCCTACCCCAAATTAAAAAACACAGCGAACAATTATCATATTCGATTGTTAAAACAAAACATAGAAAAAAAATAAAACCAATTGTTTAAATTTTAGTTGTGATCTTAAGCATTTTACTTTTCTTTATCATGACACATTTTATATTCGTACGGTTATTTCGTAAATTTTGATTAGCTTGATGCATTTTTGGTCTAATAGTTGTATAGTGTGTTTGAGGATTATGATACATCTGATCATACGGCGGAAACTTAATACATATTTGTATAAAAAAAAACAAATTTGACCTGCTCCATTTTTGGTGTTATTAACCTTATATGTGTAGTTAGCGTTTCTATTTCCTTTACACCATTTTAATGGAACGCTGGTATGTCTGGGTAGATTATTTATTTATAAAATAATGTCAGCTACCAAGATAACGTTAAAATATAAAATTTTCGTAAACACATTATGTTGAGATTAAAAACTTAATAAATTACAACATAACACAAACTCTTGTTTATTTTTATTGATTATTAAAGAAATACAATTTTTCAAGAAGCTTTATTTACCGGTTTGTTTCTTATAAACCCCAGTAAAATTGTCAACATTTCAAATTATTGAATATAAAGTTTTGAAGTCGTTCCTGAGATAACGCTAGGGGAACAATATAAAATAATAAAATAAACTAGAAAGTAGCTACTTCGATCAATGTAACTATTAAGAACAATATAACATTGTTTTTCAATTTTTTTTAGGTGCTTATGAAACCACCTATATTAAAGACAGATATGGATATTTAGGTGTTATGTTCTAAGTAGGGTTTTCTGGAAGATTTAAGCTTTGGTCATTTGAAAATCGCCTTTAATTTGACAGCAATTGGTAATGATCTATTTTCTTGAAATTAACTTCGACTGTTCAGCTTTGTAACTTAACCAGTAGCGGAGTAGCGGATATAGACCTATCTTTGATGCTGCTTATTTCGTACAATAAAATTTAAAAAATAATAAAACCGACTTACAAAAGCACTAAAAAGCAAAAAATAATATTTTATTCGATCTCAAAAATTTCACTCTATGAAATCGGCGTTAAAATAATTCCTAAATAATTAATCAAAAAAGACATTTAAGTGTATCTTAAATCTAACATCACTATAAGTATAATGTCAATTGACTGTCTTTGACGTGGACTTCATAAACTCAAATTTTCAAGCTAGAATAAAATATAATTTTTTTACTTTTTAAAATTTTATTTTTTTATAAAATTTGTATTTCTATTTAAACAAATGTTAAATGTAAAGTTTTCGTGGCCTAGTTCTAGACCTCCCTAATGAAATATACAAGTAGCTACTGGGTGACATTTTGCTACAATCATATAACATCAAAAATCAATATACATCGTCAAAAATTAAAATGATTAGTAGAATTGAACTTCTTGCCATTAAAAACACCGAAACCCATATGAAACACGATATTTTTATGACACAGTCTTTTTCCCTATAGACTACCCTCCACTGCTGAATATACACTTCACATCGTGCGTTAGATATTGGATATTTTTAACATTCATTAAAATTTATAATAACCGAAATAATTCGAAAAAAAAAATAGATTCCCCCTAGGGGTTAAAAATGGGATCACCTTGAATACTTACTGAACATTTTACCCCAAATTGGACAAAGCATCTCTGAGTCATCGGTGTATACACATAAAAAAATACGTAGGGTGGAATTGATAAACTCTTCCTTGCTGTCGTTTAAAAACGATATGAAATAATCACTAATACAGAAATTCGTTGAAAAAAAAAGTAGTCATTTTTATAGAAATTTCAGAACGTGGCTATTTAATAATGTAAAAAATATAATTTAAAATATTTAATATTTTTTAGTCATTCCCAATTATAATTTGGTAGCTTTTGATGAGAGGCCGTCAACACAAACGAAAACTGTCGACGAGTAATTTATAACACTCATTACAAAAAATCACAGTTTATGTTAGACGGGGATTTAAAATCCCCTTTGTTTTCGTTTTCTTTTACCGATTACAGACATTACACAGTTTCTATGGTGGTCTTAAATGTTTTGAGATTAGGTACATTTACAAATAAGAATAATTTTTTAATTTTATTTACGGTGACATTTTTAATACTCACGAGGCTTAATGCTCAATATCGAAAAATGTAGAATCTATTAAACTAGAAATGCTGTGTTTGTTTTCGTTTTCTTTTACCGATTACAGGCATAACACAGTTTCTATGGTGGTCTTAAATGTTTTGAGATTAGGTACATTTACAAATAAGTATAATTTTTTAATTTTATTTCCGGTGACATTTTTAATACTCACGAGGCTTAATGCTCAATATCGAAAAATGTAAAATCTATTAAACTAGAAATGCTGTGTAAATGCAATTACCATTTATTAAATTACTAACATAAAAAAATACATTTTAATTGTTAGACTGAATAAAAATAAAAACCGGTCAATGTCTGTGAGATTTTTATAAACATTTAATTAAATCGCTTATGGGTCATACCAATCATTTTCAAATCTGATTTTCGTTGATTTGAGATGTGATTTTATTGCTTTACTGATGGTTCATAGTTTTAATGCTGGTTTTATCGACGAACCTGGGCTAAGCTAATGCTAACGAAAAAGATCCACCTAACTGTATGGATTTTGACAAACAAAAATATTTTTTGGCTTTTTCGCAACTGAATAAAAAACTTGTTTATACTTCGCGGAAATAAACGACGAACCAATTGGTAGGTAGTTAATATGATCCGCACACGATATAAGGTATTGCTTATTATAAAGCCTAATTAGGTTAGCGCAAGTTAGGTTACACTAAACTAGTATGTTTTCTTTACTGTATAAAAATATGCCTTACACCTTTACTGTATAAAAATATGCCAGGCATAGAGAACTGTATTCAGGCTGGCTGGTGGCAATATAGGTGACGTCTCAGATCAACAGCCTATTTCTATTTGAGAAGAAATAGATCTTTTTAGACCTAGCTCTATCTAAGCAAAGTAATTTGGTTAGCTAAAGTGGCATATCGACAGATAATGTTCAGTAAATTGATCGGCATTACATCCAATCTTGTTCAGCTGATAGTTAAGCCGTCACTGTCGAGTAGTTTATAACTTTATTTCAAAATATATTTTTTCTACAACCATGCGAAAAGTGACATTTTTCACAAACATTTCAGTGTAAAAAAATGTCACTTGAAGGCACTAGTGTGAAAAATCCAACTTTTTCGTAGAAAAAATCTTGTACGATATTCATGTGAAAAATGCGTTTAAGGCACTCAGATAACATATGCGGTCTTAAACATGCTTTTTTCACACTAGTATCATAAATAGTTACCATTCAACGCTGTGTTGAAATTTAATTAATTTTCATGAAATTCCCTCTAAAATTAACTCCCCTTTTGAGTGGCCTTGGTTAATATTAACTATATTAGTGACTTCTCCACAAAAATGCCAAGGTGGTAGTCACATTATTAACATCTATTTTTCAAACAACCCATCTATTTTCTATTTATTATATCTTTTTCTGTAAAACGAAAAGTGTTTAAATACTCTACATCAAAGAATATAAGGGCTTATTATCACCCACAAAAAGCCCGTTAAAATTAAAACAAATTTTACGTATCGTATACCCTTGTGTCTTTTTTTTTTGCCTTTTAATCCGAGATCGGAAAATTGGAGAACGAATTAGCAAGCCGAAAAAGAATAAAAGAAGCCGAAAATAAAGAGATAAAAATGGGAAAAGGTAATTGCACTTTAGTTGGAATGGCGAAATAGAAAATTACATAAAACGGGTTTACAGTTCCGAAGAAAGGAAGCAGAATGGGTGCGGATTTAAAATATACCTCGCATTAGTATTTTAAACAGTTTTCTCAGGAATCAGTGCCTTCTTAAGGGGTTGGTTGTTAGACAGGATATGGTAAATTGAGGTTCATCGTTTGTATTTATAATTTTATTGTAGTTAATGGGAATATTTTAAAATTTTTGTTTTGTGCCACTTTAAAAGATTTTTGTTAATTTCTTATTTTGAAACAAAGTGCATGCCTGTGCAAGCCTGTATGTAAGAATCTGTTCTAATATTGTCTAAAAAACTTTATATCAAATTTAAGTTAGTTCGAGTTTAGAACCTTATTTTGATCTGGTCGCAGGAAAGATTTTATGGATAATGAAGTAAATATTTGTCGCGAAATAGTATCTCAGATACATACATTTTAGGCTTACAGTCATATGTCTAATGTTCTAATAAAAAAAAATTACTTACTCCGACAGGGCCAGTTGTCAAGGCCAAGCAACTTTGAAAGCGGTTATTACGTAGGTGGGTAACTGATTAGGATAGCATTCTGCTGTGGGTGTAAATATAAACTATAAGCCTTCCATCGCTATTATAAAGAACAGAGGAATGAAGAACAAATTAGCTTTCGGAAAGCGTATCATGTTGGGGTCTTTTAAGAAATATATCAAAAGTGGCCAAGTGCAATTGACTAAAAATATCTTTAACTTTCTAAATTGACCGCAAGTGAACCTAGTTGGTAGGGTGAACAATAATTTTCAAAAATTCTTCAAAAACTCCCAGAAGTAGATATAATTTTTACAACCTAATTGAAAAGCTGAGTTGATTTCCTATCACTTTGGTTCTAAACTTATTGTCATATCACCCTTAATAATCATTAATTATGCCGGTAGAGATGATGGAAAGCACTTAAAGGCTTGTCAGTATAATGGTTAATGATTTTTAGACCCTATACTTAAATAAGCTTACCACAGGCAGAATCTTTTGTCCGAATGGCCGATAATTTCTTATATATAAGGGCAGAATGACGCCCAGGCACGTAGCCAGGGGTTTAGACCCCCCCCCCTCCGAAATTTTGATAATATGTTGGTATAGGCATGATGCTTACTAATTTTCCTGAGGTTTGACTATTTGTACCTCCCCTCCTCCCACCGAAATTAATTGCTGGTTTAGCTCTCCCGAACTAAATTTCTGGCTAAGTACCTGAAGGCGCCATTTTCAACTGAAGAAAAACTACGTATGTAACATTGTATATTGTATAATAAGATATATTATACAGTGATGTTATGTATGTTATGTGGCTATTTGTTAAACCTGACTTTTGCAATAAAACTAACTAAAACTAAAAAGGATGAAATAAAAATTTTCACAAAAAAAAATGAAACTGACAAAAATGCACTAGAAACTGAAAAATAATATTGTATTTCACTCGGAAAATTGTAATCTGTGAAATGAGCGTCAAACAAATAAAAACAGTAAGACTCGTGGAATTATACATCAAAACACTCCGTACATAAATATATTTTTTGTTAAGTAATTAAGAATAAGTTTGGCGCCGACTTTACAACGTAGGTAAGAATGCGTTTGTTGTATTTCAGTCTATAGAAAAAAATAATTACGTAGTTGATGAGATGCATAAATTAATCTGTACTATTTTTGTACATTGAAAGTCGTATTATTTTATATTTACTGTGTTTTTTTATAGTTTCAGGTGGTTTTAATCAACGTTACGCCGTTTCATTGTTAAGGATCTATCAGGTAAATCATTATTCCGGATAATATATATTTGTTACGCGCATAAATATATCCGAATCCGAAGGTACAGGACTTTTAGCCATAAATTTATATTCTGATTAATATGTTTGTTAAATAGGTAGAAAATAACTTGTAAACGCAAAAGTTGTTTAGCGTATTATGTAGTCTTAACGCATATTTATACAGTGTTCTTGAAAAATTTCTCATCATATTTTTTTAGGAATGCCAAAATTTAGCATAGGTAATACTTTTCCTTTATTAAATAAAATCAAGTGTAAAAATAAAAAACTCGACTACTTAGAATGTTCAGCTAATGTTTTTCGTGAAGAAAGTCTACAATTTTTCAATAAACTAAACAAACTTTTTTGAAACATTGAAAAATAAAATATGAAAAAAATAATGACTTTTCGATAATCTTAACGAAAAAAATCGACTTAAAAATAAGACCTTGAAAAGTAGATGTGTTTTAGAGTTACTCAGATATTCTCTTAGAAATGGTACACGGACTATGAAACTAATATTATTTTTAAATACTAGGCAAATTATTATTTAGAGCTTTAATAAATTATTTATTTTAATTGTTACTTCTAGCTTTCTTCCCGTCACACTTTATTTAGGCTTAGAGCTGATCTAATCGTTATAATGACTATTTAGCAGAACTGCTAGAAGACGTCTTCATCACTATTAGAATGAACATGTAGTTTCAGCATAATGATTGTCACGCCCATTTTATTAATGATGTCCAGAGTTATCTTGATCAGCATCCTTGGATTGGAAGTTTATTTGCTTGTTCGGCAAGGTCCCAAGATTTAACTTGTTTGAACTTTTATTTATGGGGAAGGGTCAAAAGTTTGGTTTACAAAAATCGCCCGACGGGAAATTGACTGTTTTATTTACTCTCTAAGTATCTCTATCCTAAGTGATGAATATTTTGAAGACTACAATTTTTAGTTTTCTTTGTTATCTAGTTACCTAGAAAGTTGTTTACTTTTGTTTTCGCGTTGGTTTTACTGTTATGTTGTTGTTGCTTTGGATCGTTTGCCTCCATGCTCCAAACTTCGGTTTTGGCAAACGGCAAATTCTAAGGTACACATTTTTTTTTGCAAACGGTATATCTTAACAGTTGTTTAAGAATATGCCGAGTCCTCACTCGTAGGCCGTCTAGTTCCCAAAAAAAGGCCAAAAAAAAAACGGTTTTTGTCCAATATCTTCCAAAATGTTGCAGATAGAATCAAATTGTTTTACTAAAAAATGTAAGACGGATCATTACCTATAAAAAAGGTTATAATATCTTTTTGAACCAAAAGAATAATTATTGAATTTATTATATAAAAAAATGCATACCTTTTTTTAGGTAAAAATTTGAACTACATTTTTTAATTAAACAATTTTGCTCTATCTGCAATAATTTGGAAGATATTGGCAAAAAAAACATTTTTTTGTCACTTTTTGGACATTTTTTTGCTAGTCGTACGGCCTACGCGTGAGCACTCTATACATTTTTAAACCAACCCACGAGATGTACTATTAGTGAAAAAAAAGTACGCAATTATATTAATCCTGTGGCAGCCTCCAATACTGTCTCTGGTGACTGGACTATAGATAAAGTGCGAAGGGAGGAAAGTCAAAAGTAACAAATAATCCCGCTTTATTCTTAATTATAAATAATTTAATAAAGCTCTTAATAATAATCTGCCGAGTATTTAAAAGTGATATGGTTTATCACTTTCGAATTTATAGTAATTAATGTTGATCATCATAGTCCGTTCTACCAGACCTAATAGTGGTTTAGTCCTAACACTGGAACCTGTGGTTCAAGATAGATCAAAACACAAGAGTTCTAACCACCACTTTTTACGTTCTGGACGCGCGTTTCGCTAACCAATTCGTAACAAGTGGTGGTCTAGTGTGGTTAGAACTCTTGCATTTTGATCTAATAGTGGTTTAACGCCATTTTTAAGAGGATATCGGAGTAGCTATAAAACGTACCGATTTTTGATGTCCTTATTTTCTAACGAAGAAAATTATTGTCTAGATCAAAAATATTTCAAGATTATCGAATAACCATTCGGAAATAAGCACCAAATTGCGCAATTTTGCCTCAATTTGACCGACCTGGTATCTATTACGGTTTCCGAGATCCCCATGCATACATTCGAATTTGTAGCGCCCTGTGTACAATGTGTAACAAAAATATAAATTCCAACAGATATCTGGAGAATCGCTTATCCAATTGATTAAATTTGGACCAGCCATGTATCGAAATACGACGAAGCCACAGAACAAGTATACGGTTTTTTAGTAATTGATAGGGACTTTTATTTTTTAAATGCAATACCCTGTATTTTCTTAAGTTCTTGATTCTACTGATTATTCTAAAGATATTTTCTGAGTTACATTTAATTCCTAACATCAATGGTTTTTGACTAAAGCATCATTTTTTTAAAACTATTAATGTTAATTGTTCACCTGAACGGAAAAAAGTATTTAATACGAGTTGAGTTTTGTCAACATCAAATTGAACTAATGGATCTATTAAGTGAATCCGAATATCCTAATAAAAATCCATCAGCAAAGTCTACTGTGTGCAAAATTTCGACAAAATTCGATGTAAAAAACATTTAATTTCTAAATACAGCGGAGTCTTAGTAAAGGATAATTTTCTAAATACCTAATAAAGATACTAAATACTAATTGCAGCTAAAGAAAGTAGATTTTGAAAAATGCATATCAAATGCTTAAAGTGTTTAATTTACTTCTTGACAGTGCGGAAAGGCGTTCAAAAGCTTAAGAAGGCTGTTAGTTTGTTCGATATTTCTACATTTGTTTTCGATTTGTTGTGGGTTTGTCCAGTTTATCACATTAGTTTTGACAGCAAAAAACATATAAGGTGTCCCTACAAAAAACATCGAGAGACGTCAAGTCTGAGTGGAACGAGCTGGCCATTTAATTTTGCTTCTTCTTCCTATCCACCTTTCAAATAACACATTGTCAAGGTATTTCCGTAGGCTATAACCATATGTCATTATTTGGGACTATATTATTATATAAAAAAACAAGTTGGGTGTAAATTTATTAAAGTGTTTTACAGTTATAGAAAAAACAACTAAGTCACATCCCGAAAAAAATTCAGTTCTTAATAATTACAAATATCTGGCACCATTCAGATTTGCCCCTAAAAAAGAGCCCAATTATCATCCGACTTATTATCACAGCCCAATTCCGCAAAAGTTTTTTGCGGAAATTGGGTGTGATGTTCTTGTCTCCATTTAATGTTTTATATCGACAGCTCTGTGAAATTTAAATTAGCGTAATACATCATTATTAGAAAGTTCTTGCACTAGTGTTATCTTATAGGGATGAAAATTTTCAGCATACAGTAGTCGGTGCACGGAGATTTGGGATATGTCTTGGTCTAGATCAATTTGCCTTATGGAAAGATGTGGATTCTCCTTCAAACTGACTAGCATATCCCAAGCCTTCGCTATCTGTCGTTGTTTAAAGACGGCCAAACCTCGCAGCATTCATTCACATGTCCTGTTGCATTGACTTTTTTCGCACATTAGATTTAGCTAGTGGATTTCGAATAGGATATGTATCATTAAATATTTCATAAACTTGCTCCAATGTTTTTCTTTGATCCTCATAACCCAGTATCATTAGAATTTGACGTTGAGAAAATGCAATACTTCGATTTGTATTTAAATATTTTAAATATTTGTTTCGGGTGTATAATTGCATATAATCAAATTAGGCTATACGTTTAATAAAGGGCCTAGCTTTTTTGGCGGATCTGGCATGAGTTTACAGGTACGGTTTTTTAGTTAGTTTGTTTATTTGTTCTCTCCTTCTCGATAAATGAATGTACACTAAAGTCCTTTCAGAAGACACGCCTCACAACATGCTAAGCTAATATAAGTTTTTATAAGGGCGCCATCCGCAACACAAAAGGTACTGACTATGACTTGTTTTATGAGTCTGACTTTGCGGACAATCCTGCTTCTGAAATTAGTTAAAGATCTTGTCGATTTGAAACAAACACATGTATCAAAATGTATTATAAAAATTTAAAATTAGTAATTATAAATGATCAAGTTATTTAAAATAAGAAATTAAAGCAAAAGTTTACAAAAAAATTAATGTTTAAAGAAAACAGATTTAAAATTATCCGCAATTTTCAGTCAGCAATTATTAGGTACTCTAATTGGCCAATACTGATTACACTACTACGATGATTAGTTACTCAATTTACATGGAATTATAGTTAATATCAAATTTTAAATAATAAGAATTGGAAATTCCTGAGCATAGCTATCAGTAGCCGGCGCAATGAGACTACATACATGCATGTCACATTCTACTATGTATTGGAACTCTCTCCTACTTCACTACCTCAACCGTTTTCGAACAGGTTTTAATAAGTTCTGGGTAGATCTTATTTCATTGGGGCAAAAATTGCTTTACTAATCTATCCTATAGTAGAATTGAAATTATGAACGGAATTCCAGAATCCAATTTGCTATTTAGGTAAGGCTAAATTAATAGCATCGGCAAATTTAAAGGCAATCTAAAGCTATTTAAAATTGAGTTTAGAGCTTAGAGCAAAAAATATACTAAAAAGAAAAGTCGAAAATAACAAGCATATATTGCAACTTTTTCTCCTCTACAAATGCATTATCTTGGATTTCTTGGGATGACCGCTAAAGCAATGAAATTTGGCCAAAAAAACTATAGAGACCTGTTTCTGACTTAAAGTCTTCATCAGTACAGTCAACTAGTTGAAAAACGAGTACAACTGGCGTCTAAGTTATTACGCAAAACCACATCAGAGTCAACAGCAGGAGCAAAACTTGCACTTGTGGTTTCCAAGAGAATATCCGAAATCTTGGCCGGACTTAACACTCTATTACCACGGAGAAGCATATAGCCACCTGTGGCGAAACTGATAACCCAAGAGTAATTAAATCGAAAGTAGGAAAATATTAATGCGGTAAAAACTATTATATAGTAGAAAAGGATTATACTTTAACGGTCATCCCTAAAAAAAAATTCTTTTTCTACTAAATAATAGTTGTTGCCACGTTAATATTTTCTTACTTTCGATTTATATATATATACTGTTCCGTGATAATAGAGTATTAAGTCCCGCGAAGATTTCGGATGTTGTTTTGGTAACCACAAATGACGGTTTTGCTCTTGCTAATGACACTGGTGTGGTGTGGGATAATTTTTGGTGATATAATTATTTTTTAAACATACTGACTCCATACAAATATTAGTTGGCAGAACTGCGTATTTAATGCAACAATTCCGCTGCCCGGCGAATTTAAACCATTATAATAGTATTTCCGCTGTTAAACCGATTTGCTTTGCCAGATGCGGTGGACGACACCTATTTTTTGCTATACCGCAGATTTCTTTTTACGAATACACAATCCGCCGTTAATATAACCTAAGAATATTAACGAAGCTTATATATCGGAATATAAAGGTTTGTTTGCTCTATCATTATCTGTCTGGCTGAGTCGTCGCGTAGTGGAGTAGCATTTGACATGTAGTAAGTTCGAATTCTGTCGAATACGGTTTTTTTATTCTTTTTTTTGCTTATTGAAATTGTGTTTGGAATATCGGTTTGCGCCAGCTAGGCGTTTGTGGCGCTATTGCTTTATAAACCCACCAAAAAATTTAAAAAATGGGTACATCCCAAAGCAAAATTTCTTAGGGAAGGTATTATTTTTGGCGAATTCAGCATTCTTACACAGAATTATATTAAAATAAAATAAGTGTAAAAAAATATTATTTAATTCATTAGTTTATAAATTATGAATTTTCTTTTTTTTTTGCACTTATTTTATTTTATGCTTTTTAGCATCAGTTTTTACTCACTCTCTATAAGACATTCAGGATTGTACACCAAATTTTATTGTAATGGGATTTATGTATGTACGCCAAATATCAGTCAATTCCGATAACGAGAACTGTTTTGTAATATTCAGCATTTTTTTAGCACTCTGTATAAGATATTTTCGTTTTGACACCATAATATTGTATTGTCATAGGGGTTAGGTTAGGTTAGGTTAGCTGTTTGGATAAAGGGAACTGCCTCAAAACTTAGTTGCAATATTTTACCCACAAATACATACTAACTTATTAACTAATTTAAACAATGATATATTGCTTCTACTTCTAGTAGAACAATTTAGATAAAGGCACTTATTACCAGGCTCGCACTACAAATGTCGCCCCCGAGCATCCACTCTTCCGGCCGGATTTGTAATATCCACTGGGTCTCTGACTATAGTCTCAGATGGCTGGCCATCCGTAGGGGGCGGAGTTTAACATAAATTCTCTATGCAAGCATGCGTTAGATAGGCAATGGTGTAGGTTTATCTAGGATATCACCTTAATAAGTATGGGAGACCTGCTGCCTTACAAAAGATTTAAATCTCTATATTTTCAGAAACATTTATCAGATTTGAATGAGCTTACGTTTATTTAAAAGGGAATTTCAAACTGTTTTATGATTCGTATGGAGTGACATTCGTTAGTTTTTCATAAATTGGTTAGATGGAGTTGTTTGAAGTGATTACGTTTTTTTCCAATGTTCATGAAAACTTTAAATGGAAGGTTATAAAGAGTAATAAAAGGTCAAAATTTTGCGAAAACCGAACATCGATATCTTTATAGTTTTTAACCTATGGCCAAATAAGTGAAATAATAGGTATTCTCCCCATGAAAGGAATAATAACAAGGATCGGAGTGGATTTTAAAATGTCCAGGGGCGTCCTGAGACTCTTCCGGGCGGGGAGAGGGCCAAAAGGAAAATCCATCGGCTTTAAAAAAAGGTCATGCTTTTCACGGTATAGATGCCGATTCTGCTTCTTGTTAAGTGCATCTCTTAATTTGCCAACTTGTCAACTGCTTAATATATTGGAAGGGTACTGCCCCCTCTTACTGATGCCCCTTAAATTCTGCTTCTGCACACAAATTACATATTATCTGGACACGTCGACAAAGAAAAAAATAACGAATAAAAACATGATGTTTTTTCGTAAAGGTTATCGAAAGTCAAAGAAGTGTTTCAAAGAAGTCTGTTTTTTCTTTGCTAAAAAATGCTTCTTTCCGATAATTTTAACGAAATATATAGGCGATGCATTTTAAAGGTACTCTGATATCCTCTTAAAAATTATATTAAACAACTATTAAATTTGGTCGAACGGACTATGGAAACAATATTATTTTTGAATACTGGGCAGATTATTATTTAGAGCTTAATTATATTATTTCTAATTAATAATAGTGCAATATTATTTGTCACTTTTGGCCTTCCCTCTTTTACACTTTGTCCAGGCCTAGAGCTGATCCAAACTCTAGCCAAAGCAACAACATAATACTAAAAGTAACGCGAAAATATAAGTAGACAACAAAAACAGTAGTTTGTAAGTAACTATATGTCAAAGAAAACTAAAAATTCTAATCTAGGAATGTTTTACATCATATAGGACGCATCGATTTAGTGTTTACAGAGACAATAAAACAGCAGTTTCAATTTCTGCCTTTGATATACTGTATATGAGAATTTTAATCCTCTCAATGATGCTTTTCCCGGTCGTTCGTCGATTTATATAAACCAAACTTTTCATCCTTCTCTATAAATAAAAAAAGTTCAAACAAGTTAACTCCGGGTACCTAACCGACCAGGGCAATAAACTCTCCCTTTGAATCCCACGATGCCGGTCTAGATAATTTTGAATATAATTATTAAAATGGCGGGACAAATGTCATGCTGATGACACCACATTCGAATTTTTAGTTTTCTTTGTTATCTAGTTACCTATAAAGTGCTGTTTTTGTTGTTATTTGCGGTTTTGTGTTACTGTTACTGTCTTGCTGTTGTTGCTTTCACTCGTTGGCCTCCAAACACCTCCAAACTTCGGTTCTGACAAAGTTTGGACCAGCTCTGAGCGTACAAAAAGTGCGAAAGGAGGAAAGCTAAAAGTTACATATATTACTGCATAGGTTTAAGTTTCGAAAACTTTAGATCTGGCCTTTATAACAAAACTTTTTATAAATAGAACTAAAAAATGAAATACATTTTTTTATATAAAAAAATACAAGGTTCACTAAAAAGGCAAAACTATTTTATTCCATCTGGAAAATTTAACTTTTTGAAGTCGACTTCAAACTAATAAAGACAGTAAATACACATTATAGTCGTGGTATACAGTGTGGTCCATTATATAAACAAAAAAAATAAGCTACTTTTTTGTATAAACCTTATTTTTACGTCACAAGAAGGTTCTTTACTCTTCACCAAAAAATGCTTTTTCGCAGTTTATTGCTGGTCGGGAAGTCACTGCTAATATTTGATAGATGGAAATTAGATTCCACGTCATGCACCAACTGCAAAAATAAAATTTTCTGAAAAATTACAAATAAGAAAATTTTCCACTCCAATCAAATTTAATGGACCACACTGTATAACCCGAGTATAATGTTTATTTGCTGTCTTTATTGGTTTAACACCGACTTCCTAAAGTTAAATTTTCCAGATGTAATAAAATAGTTTTTCCTTTTTAGCGCTTTTTTTAATTTTTTACCCAAATTCGTTCTGTCATTTTATTTTTTTAATAGGCTTGCTTTGAGATCACTCTGGAACTACCCTACATACTTCCTGAATATTTCATCCAAATTTGGCAAACCATCTCAGGGTAATCTGACTGAAATGAGGAATTTTTAGCTGCTCCAGTTTATAAACCTGATTGTTGCATTTTTTCAGGGTCTATGGATTGTCGTACTATTGTATGTCTAACAGGAATGTAGTTCCAATCAGGGGTAACGTGTGATTTTAATATTGATAAACTCCCTATGAATATTATTACTGTAACTGTTTTATTGCTAATAATCATAAAATAAAAGAATCCAAGTTACGCTACTAAAAGAGTGAAAATGAACTTTTATGTATTTTCTGCTCGAATATTTTTATGGTATCAAAAGCCAAAGGTTTTTATATCTTTAACATTACACCAAGGGTAATAAGGTCATTTTGAATTATATGTCAAAATTAAATACGAACAAAATAATCGAGAAAACTCACATCTTAGAATATGAAGTAGTAGTAGGGTTTAAATAACCCTTTTTAGCAACAAGCGCAAGAAGAAATTTGTTTGGTGGCGTAATTATTAAAAAATATATGACGCATTAAAATTATTTTATTCTGGCATAAAATCCTTGGTGGAACGAGGTTACGCCGTTAAGAACCGCCTTAAACTTTTCAATTTATTTCATATCTAAGGAAACTTCTGTTAATATTATCGGGCTTCCACTCGACTGCATAAATACAAAACTAAATAAAACCATCAAAACAAATCTGTCGTGATGGGAAAATTAATAGGAAATCTGCACAATAAAATTAGAAAACAGTTCCAGTCCCGAAGGGCTGTATAGATAGGTATAATATAAATAAAAGCAGCTACATTGACAGGGTAAACGATAACGCCGCTATCTATATTACCAACACAATAATGTTTAAGCGATAAAGTACAGGGACATAACAGATTAGAGTAGAAATATCTGTATATCATAATATATTATAAAAATTCATTGAACTAGTCATCGTCATCAGCTTTCCTTCCACTGCTGGAGACCAATGTACTTCTGGCGCATACCTATGCTGATGTTATCTTTCACTTTCCTAGATAAAAGGAAGGATGCATTACCAAGGAAATCCCGGTTAAATTCTTCTACACATTGGTTTTACCCAGTTTTCAGGAATTTCCCTTGCAATGCATCGATTTTTTAAATAATTGTTCATGATAATAAACAGGGTCATGCATCACTATCTCTGATAAAAGAAAGGTTTCAAAATAAGAAAAGTAACGAATAAAGTCGATTTTTTAAATTTTAATTTTATCTTTAATTTATGTAATAATTGTATTGTTTTACTTTAAAATAAAATAATATAAACATACTGATGCAAGCTGATTCTGGAACTAAAGTACTTTCTCATTCGCACCGAAATGTGACAGATTCATCCCTACATCACATTAAATGTTTTAGTTCCCCACGGATTCAGCGAAGTGTTAATTTTATATTCAAATTAGAAAAAAAGTAAGATTTCAGAAGGTCCACCTTAGTATTAAGTCAACCCGGTGGAATACCAATTAACTCAAGGCTAAAAACCCGGGGTTCACGGGGTATGAATTAACCTGTCTATCATGTCACAGTAACAATAAGAGAATTTGGAAAGACCCTAAATATTAGATGACTTTGTTAAAGAATGAAATGGATATTGTTAAGATTCAATCAGTCAATACTTTTTTTAAATTTAAAATTATATAAAGATACAATTACTGAAGTATAGTTTAACCAAATAAAATATTTAAATTAAAGAGTTAAATAGTTATTATATAATACGGAACAAGTAAAATACATCATCAAATTTACAATAACTACGGTCTTGTAATAAAAGTATAGGATGAACAATACACAATATTTATACAAAGTCAAATAAGACATAAAATAAATCAAAGACTAAATATAAAACATTTAAAAAGCAGAACAATCAAAATATGTATTGTCGAATATGCAAGACATAACAAAGTATCTAAGAACCTTAAATAACATCCAATTTCTAGCGTTTCCGAATTTTCAAAAATCAGTTTAATAAGTTTTGTTGCATATAAATCATTTATTAGAACGTCTGACATATCCATCTGGTGAGTAGTTTTAGACGGAACATTTCAGCATATAAGCAAATGCAGTGACAATTTACTATTGATATTATTATGAAAATGTGATTTATAGTTTAGAAAATATGCTGTAAATCCACCCACCTAGTTATTACTACTTTTAATACAAGCTGTTTCCGGAATTAAAGCACTTTCTCATGCAATATAGCAGGTCTAGCACGACAGTTCATCAAACAGTCTAAGGAAAATTATCAGAATCCGCTTTTCAAAATCAAAATATATAACTTACATTACACTTCTTAAACTTAAATTTAATTAAGTTTAAACTAGAAATTAATTAATATAAATAAATTTAATTGGAGGTTTAAGAACATGTACTATAAAATTGGACCAAATTTCATTGCAATATGGGTCTTAAATGGAAGTAAACAGTGAGACATTTTTGATTCGGACCTAAAAATTTTACTTACAATAACCTATAAATGAAAAAGAAAACAATAAGGTGTAACAAATTGTTTTATTTAATCTCCTAGATACATTGAAAAAATCAGCCTCTGTCCCTATCCTAGTTTTAATACGATTAGGTGTTTGATAATTTATCTTTCTTAGCTCAGTGATCTCTATAGAGCTACGTTTATATATATATATATATATATATATATATATATATATATCCAAATAATAAACTAATAATCGAATACAAAAGAACAATGCCAAATAACATTTATTTCGTAGCTCTTCGTTAAAAATAAATCTCGGTAAAGCAAACAAATATCCACCTTGCCAACGTATGTTCACAAAGCACATCGATATTTCCTTGATAGATCAAACCCATTATTAGCCAAAGTAACTGTTTGCCAATAAATAGTTAGTTGGTTGCTTATAGTCTAGATGCAGCGCATAAGGTAGGGCTGCATAAGTTAATATCATACTCTATTCCGTCGATGTGTATGCCTGCCTTTATTGTATATTATAGTTCTCGTTCTAGCTTACCTGTAGATTCAATAACGGAGGCAACAAATAATTTTCCAAATGAACGTTTCATTCAATGAGATGCACTTCTAAGTTACCTTATTCGCCGAGTAAATGAAAATAGTTCTACATGAAATATGAAAGTTAAGCTTTATCAAGATAATTAATTGATTAGGAAATTTAACCACCTTACTTTACGGTCATTAAAAATATTTTATTAGATGTAAGAGTATTTTAATTTTCTACTAAATAATAGCAAATTGAGGATTTCATCTACTGATGCGAAATTAGTAGTAACATTACATTTTTGCAATGCATAAAATATACGCTTTTCATGATAATTTGGGAAAAGGGTCACCTTTGAGAATTACTTTGACTTCAGTCTTCGCGTTTCAGGGTCCTTAGAAGCCAAAAAGCATTTCGTCGGTCTGTCTGTCTATCTTTCTGTTTGTCGCATATCTAAAAAACTACATACTCGAATGACTTCAAATTTTGGTCAAAAGTTAAGGGTCATATGGAGATGACATGGTAATATTTTGGTAAAAATCAAGTCCGGTGGAACAAAATGGTTGTCTAGTGGAATATTTATCTCAAAATTTTTAATAAGTCAGGTGTGCCATGAGAATAAACCGATGGTAAAACTTTGGTTTGAAACCACTATGGCAAAACATAATAGCATTCTAATAAAATGTTAAAAAAAACAGTCTGAAAAACTCTTATTTGTAAAATGTTGGTATGACTTTAAAATGGCCGATCAAATAGTGGCCAAATAAAATTTAATCGTGTGAAAATTATCCTACGAAATTTTTGCTCTTCGTCACGTTTGATATTTTCTCAATCCTGTCGGTCTGTCTCTCTCCATGCGCCATTTAGAGATCGCGGTTTCCGATGGGATCATTGCCATTGTTTAGGGTAACAGAAGGCAGGGTCTGCTACCCCCGGAAATTCAGAAAACACCAGATTATGTGCCGTCAACTTAGTTCTAGGAATTTACGTCTGGTCAGAAGACAATCACATGTATTATTAGAAAGATACTAGTCTCTGTTAAGCGAGTGGTTGGGAATAATTGGTTTTTGGTCAGATATGTTATTTTAGTTTTTATTGTTAAAAAGACAGAAAATCATTGCAAATATTTTAACTGGGATTCCAAAAGTAAATCTTTGTAAACTTTGGTTAATAAACTGAATTAAACTAAATAAGTAGCTCAATTCTCTAATGAATTAAGTTTTAATGCCTATATCGAAAATATTTTTTCTCTATTTTTTCTCTTTTAGAGCCTATATATATGTATTTAAATGAATGATTACTACTACTTACTTATACGTACCTAACTGCCAAACAGCAAGAATGTGATTGTAAAATTATGCGTAAATAATTTTATGTCTAAATTTTATTCACCGTTTTGATATATTCTGTTAGAAAAAAATGTTCTTAAGTAATCATTTCAATCAGTTGCGTGCAGAATATTTAATTAATTTTTTCTACCTTTATCTAAAATAGAAAACAAAGGAAATACAACAAGTAGGGTATTTTCCGACATTTTGAATGTTTTTTGAATTCCACTTGCCATTTCGAACAGCCTCATAATGTGTCCAGCAAGCATCGCTTAATGTTAAATAAAAACAGGAAATTGGAATGATGTTTTAAAACATGTCATCGATATCGAAATAAAATAAAACAGTATACTGATTACCATTATTGTAAATAAAATATGGCCATTATTTTATTTCGGAAAATCTGACATATTTAAAATAAAATAAAATTTCCTTATGTTTATTTGTGAGTTAAAAAAATTCGTCCACGATAATTTCCTATGATGCATACAAGTTTGCATCTGTTTTTTTTTGTATACAGGATGCCATAAAAACGAGTTTATATTACCGACGTTTCGTACTGTTACATCTTCATGTTTTCTTTTTCTAGTACGGCTCTGGATTTTTACTGAAAGAATGGACTTGGCCATTTGTTTAATAATCTCGGAAAATGCAATTAAAATTTTTTACGCAACATCAACATTTACGGTTCATCACAAACGAAATTACAAATTAAATATCTACTAATATTAAAATGGTTTGAATTTTAAAATTAATTACTTACAGTAAGGCGGCTGTGAAAATACAGTTGAATTGATAATGCGCACTGTTATAACTGAGCAACCGTCAAATAATACATTTGTCAAATTATTTTAATTTGGTGATAATTATTGGTATGTTGTTGAATAATTGAAATAATATGGATTATTCAAATGACAAGAAAGTCGATATGCTGTATGTTTGTGCGAGATCCATGCGTGACGCAGATAATGCAGCTCAACTTTATCATCATATGTATCCCGAAAGAGCCGTTCGTGTTCGCATTTTCCGTAGAACTAGAAAGAAATTTACGACAACATGGATCTTTTCAGAAAAAGCAAAGCCATACTCCAACTGTAACAGCCCAAGGAGGAGTTGGTGAAGTAAATGTATTAGGTAAGTCCTCTTTGATGTAAAAATTGTCGCCTTTTAATTTAAATATTGTTTCAGCCTTCGTAAATTATAAAGATCATGACAATCAAGAGGTATCCCTGCGAGAAATTGAGAAAGAAATCGGTGTTAACAAAGATTAGTCCAAAAAGATTTTACGTCGGCACAAATTTAGAAACTATCGTTGCCGAAAAGTGCAAGATCTAAGGCTAACAAATTTCAGTAAAAGACAAATTTTCTGTAGATGGATTCTCCGAAAACATAGACTTGATTCTGATATTTGCAAGAAAATATTATGGTCAAACGAGAGCCGATTTTGTAATAATGGGTGGTTTAACCGTAATATTCATTACCGCTGGACACAAGGAAACCAACATTTTTTAGAGAGGCGGCGTTTCAAGAAAGGTTCGGGATTAACGTTTAGATGAGAATTTTGGATTCTACAGTTGAGGGTCCCTACTTCTTTGAGGATCATTTAACTGGTGACATGTACTTGAATTCTTAGACAAATGACTTCCAAGAAATGTTAGATAACCTGCCCTTGGCTGTGAAGAAATTTTGAATTTTTTCGGCAAGATGGTCCTCCAGCGCGTCGTTACCGTCGTTGTAGACCATTCCTTAATAATTTTACACCTAACCACTGGAATGGTAATAATGGTCCTATTAATTGGCCACCTAGTTCCGCGGACTCAACTCCAATGGATTTTTTCGTATGAGGATACATAAAGGACGTGGTATTATATTTAACGACTCCTGCAAATTTGGATGATCTTAAGCTAAGAATTCAGTTGGCCTGTGATAAAATAACAATAAGAGTGCTTAAAAATATTCAGAAAAGAGTTATCAAAAATGCTAGAAAGTGTTTAAGAAATAACGGCCGAAATGTCCAACATTTTTAAATTAATTTAATATTAGTATGTATTTAATTGTAATTTCGTTTATGATGAACCGTAAAAAATTTTAATTGTATTTTTCGGGATCCACATTTTTAAATTAAGATATTTCTGAAGAAGCCCATTCTTTCAGTGAAAATCCAGAGCCGTACTAGAAAGAGGAAACTTGAAGATTAATATAACAGTACGAAACGTCGGTACAATTGTTCTTGGTGTATGTTGATGTATTAGCTGTAACTTGTTCTTCAAGAAAATGAAATAAAAAAAGTAGGTCCGTATTTTAAATAAAATTGATGGTGGTGGTCGGTAGACAAGACGTCGGATTGAAAATCTGAGGACACCATTTTGTAGAGAACATTAAAATAAGTAAATGTTATATAAAACTTTTTTCTAAAGTACAAACTTTTTGAGATATTTAGTAAAATAATTTTGGGCAACTTTTGCAAAATCCCCGGTAATTCAGGAACAAAGAAAAAAAATTAAAAATCTGTAAACGGATTATTAACGTCCTCCATAATGGACACTTTTTCTCTAATTTAACCAACATCGTATCGCTTACCGTTTATGAGATAGCAATAGTGGTATACCCTAAAATAGACACCCTGTATATGTATCCCGAGAATGCAACAATAAAGTTGCGAAACTTCGACCATTTTACTGGATTCTAACCCCAAATAATAAACCACTCTAACATAAGAACAAGAGGGTTGTTAACAAAAACCATTTAAAAACTTAATATCTGGGAAATATCTGCGAACCAACGTAGTAGGTAAAGACTGATAATATGGGTTTCATGCAAAATATAGAATCTATGTATCCTGACGACGCAATAATAAAGTTGCGAAACGTCGACAATTCAAAATAAGTCTTTTGTTTTTTTTACTGGACCAACCCCAAATAATATACCTACCACTCTAACATAAAAACAAGAGGATCGTTAACGAAAACAATTTAGAAACTTAATATCTGGGCAATATCTGCAGACCAATGTTTCATGCAGGATATAGAATCTATATGTGTCCTGAGGATGCAACAATTAAGTTGCAAAACGTCGACAATTTAAAAAGGGCCTTAACTCTAAATAATTCACCACTCTAACAAAAATGTTTTAACATTGTTTCGCTATATTGGATTTTACCAAAATAATACCAGGTCATCTCCACATGACCCTTTATTTTTGGTCAAAATTTGAAGTCAATCGGGTAAGCAGTGTTTAGGCTACGTCGCGAACTGACAAATAGATAGACAGACGGACCGACCGAATTGATAAAACATATTTTTTGGCATCTAGGGACGCTAAAACGTAAAGATTTGTGAAACCTGAGAGGGTGATTTTTCACGATTACAAACATTTTATTTGGCCGCCATTTTGTTCTAGTTGATCCCTATACCACAATTAGTTATGGCACACAATTTGAGCAGTTTTTTCAAGCTGAATTTTTAAATATTGTATTAAGCCGCCATTTTATTTCACCATCTTGGATTCGTACCAAAATGTTACCAGTTGATTCCAACATAATACTAGATGTTTATAATAATTTTTTTACACTTACTAGACCGCCATTTTGTTTAGCCAAAATGGATTTTTATCAAAATGTTACCAGGCCACCCCCATATGGGGGTAAGTAATTTTTTAGCTACGTTCGAACAGACAGACAGACAGACCGACGGAATTGAGAACATGTTTTTCCTCATCTGGGGACCCTGAAACGTGAAGATCTGAAAAAAATCTAAGACGCTATAAGAAAAAGTATGAAAGACTAAGACAGGAATATGCAATTTTTTTGTGGAACCGTTTGAATTTTACAGCCTCTCATAATTTATAAATATCTGGAAAGCAATTAATTAAAGATAGGCGTGGAATATGTTATACCAAATTGGCCCTTAATTTTACATTTAGTTCAAAATTGTAATAAAATGCCGGCATTTGTATCTAAATTAACGATTTATAAGGTATTTTTCTGCCGAATTTTTAAAAAAATTCGATTAGTTATTAAAAACCTAACAAAAATCTCCATTTTCTTATTTAAAGTTTATTTCTACCACTTCGAATAACGGTAATATAAAGGATGTTCAAAGATATCTTTGTCACCCTGAAAATATTGAATCTGATCTAACATTTCTGTTAAACACTTAGTAAGGAAATCCAAAATTTCCTGCCAGAAGATTGGGTTTAATATATCTTTGAACGTCGAAAGTTTTAAAAAAATCTAGGTCTGTACTGAAAAAAAGATTGATGGTGGCTCGAAGCCGGTACGATTAACTAAACAGTTGATAGTTATATATTATAGAGAAGAAAAAGTTGCAAGTATAATTTATTTTGATCTGCACTTTTCAATTAAAAAAAAAACGATTTTCAAAAATGTTTTTCTATATTCAAAACTTTCTAAGTATTTGTGGGTATCTAATAGCGCAGCTTAGTCTTGATTTAATTTAATTCTCTATCTTTTACCAGATCACCATACATACACTGGAGTTTGAGACCCCCTGTATAAAACAATATGTTATTGTGTCTGCATTTAATTTATCATTTTCGAAAAGTGACACTTTGACAAAAAAAAACAGCTCGCATTTTCTAGTTCTTATTTATGACATAACATAATCTTTCGGTCTAATCGGAAATGTGAAAAACTCAAGGATAGATAACCAGAAGTTTGTCATAAAAAGTAAGTTGAAATTTTGTCTACGCATTAGCCGAAATACCAGCTGCGGCCCACGAGGAGTACAGAACTACACTTCAGAATAAAGTATCTCCTAGGGGGAGGGGGGACTATAAAGAACTCGTGAAATAATTTTTGAAGGAATATATGCATAGAGTATGGTAGATTGAAAAAGTAGTTCATATATTATTGAGTTGGGAATATAGATAATGGAATTATAGGAGGGTATTTTCAAGTGTGTATTTAAATTATAAAACATTTATTTTTATAGAAATATTAAATAGTCATTTAAGTTCTTCGTCTGATGATCTTACTCTGTATATAATAAAAAATTTTAACAAGAGAAAAAAATTAATTTATATTTCTAACGGGTTTTTGAATAAATATATTTTATATATAAAAAATCTGTAAATATGCTTTAACCGAGAACTTCTTTCATACAGAACTCCACTACGTACAGATAACACAGTTTCATATGCCTATAACTGTTTGTAATAACTTTATACAAATCCTATAAAAAGTATTTATTTCATATGTTTAAGTTATTACCGAGCATCTATATATAATTATAAAATGTGTTATAGTGTATTGGAATTCTGTATGAGGAAGTTGTGGGCAAAGGCGAATTTATGGCTTTCTTTTATTTGTGTTAACTAGTTTTATATTAATATTATTATTATTAGCCTGTATGAAAAGATGTTTCATTCCAGGAAAAGGAATTTTAACATTTTATAAGGTCGCCATTTTAGTTTGAGATATAAGATTCAGACATTAGTGAACTTGGTAATATTTTATTCGGCGACCATTTGTTCCGCCGTGATGGCTTCACACCAATTTTTCAAGTTTATCCCTATATCACACTTGATATTTGTTCAAAATTTGACATCCATTCAATAAATGTTTTTTGTTCCGTCATGTCGGATTTTTACCAATGTGTGTGACCCATAATTTTCTATCAAAATTTGAAGTCAGTCGAATAAGCAGTTTTGAACTATGCCGCGTAGAGACAAGGCGAAGGAAATAGGAGAACATGTTTTTCTGGGTCTAGGGACCCTAAAACCAGTGGCGGCTCGCGGGTGAAAAAGTAAGCGAAGTGCAAATGAAGCAAGAAAATATCGCAATAATTTTTTTTCCAGAATTTTTTTTATATGTGGAAGGGGTAGAATATTTTTTTATGACTTATCTAATTTTGTATACTAAATCAATTCTCCTATCTTTCATACCAGCAAATTTATTTATAACATCTTCATAAAATGGATGAGTTGCTCTAATCTCCTCCAGACATTCCTTTTGAATTGAAATATTGTAGTAGAAGTAAGTCTTTTTGAAATATTGTATTTCTTAAATAAGTTTTTACACGTTTGAGGCACTTGTCAACGGTATTGTCAAAATAAGGGAAAACCCTTTGTATGCTTTGGTTAAAATATCTTTATTTTCATTAATTTTTTTCACTTGCTCTTGCAGCGATATATTCCAATTACTGTCTTTGACAAAAATAAGATCAAGCTCATTTTCAACAGTTTTCAAACGGGCCAGTCGGAAAATTTAAACTGTATTCGGAAAATTTCGCAGAATCTGCCAAACATAAAAATTTTAAGTTTTTCGGAGTCTGGAAAGTTTAGTGTCATTTCCATTAAAATATGGTCCAATATTTCATAAAAGAGGGTTCTATACTTAGCCCTAATTTCTTCAGGTGAAAGCTTAGCTTGTAATGATTTATTTCTGTAATAGAATTTGCTTTATCAAACATGGTATTAAAAAAATGTTCGTTTCTTTTTTTACAGAGCGCCTCACGACAGCGTTTTATATTGGATATGCAAAAATGAATGTCAAACGATTTTTCGTTTGGCTGAGTGATGAAAAAATGAGGGAATATAGAAATATTTTTAAACTTTGCTGAGTGATGAAAAAATGAGGGAATACCACTAAGGCTTGCAAAAAAATTCGACATTTAGAAATATTTTTAAACTTTGCTGCATCAGGACAAATACAGCCTGCGGTGCTTTTTTTTGAAGGCCATTTAGATGGCTAGACGTCACACTTGCGCCATCGTAACATTGCCCTATTAATTTATATTTATGGTCAAATTGGTCCAAAATTTGATCCAATGGAGAATATAAATTCTCCGACGTTCTATCAGAGCTGACATTATAAAATCTTAAGAATCTTTCGACTACTGAACCTTCTGATTTAACGTATCTTAAAATTATGGAACACTAATATTAGTGGTGTCATCCACTTGCACAGAAAAAAAACTGTGTGTTCATTATTTCATTTTTTACATGATCATTTAAATAATCAGAAATGCATTCAATTAAATTCAATTAATAATTAATTATTTAGTTTTGAATAGTTTTTGAGTCACCAGTAAAAACATTTTTAATTTTTTTGCGATGATCTTTTAGTTCTTGGGAACTTCTCGATATTAATAAACCTAAAAGTTTTTAAAATTCCGCCTATTTATTGACTCGCTGCTCTCATCATGGCCGCAAAAGACTAACTCTTGTTTTGCAAGGTACAAAACTGCGTCAATTACCAAGCTCATAAATAGTCTATTTAATCGGACGTTTTCATTAAAATGTATTTTATATAGTTTAGCATTTTCTTTGATTCTTTGATTTTTTCTAAATGTTTTAAGCATTAATTCGCATTTTGAATGCTCCGCCGAGTCTTCATGTTTATGTAAAGACCTTCATATATTTAACATACCTACGAATCCTTCGTTATTCCACACTGAATATTTATTGGAACCTAGTAAACAAGGGCAGCAAAACAATTTTTGTAATATTTGACTACTACATAACCATTTGTACGCCGAAAACTAGGATGACGATTAAAACTTTGATCTTGTTCCTTCCATCGATTGAATAGAGTTTCCTACAAAATGCAAACCACATGCATGATCGGATTCATCAATAATGTAAATTAATAAACCCGACACCAAATAAAGTTGTAACAACACCATAAATAAATATAACACAAAACAGTCAAGTAAACTGCAAAGGAACTAACCGGTTGCAGCGAAATGCGCGAAAATTAAAGTAAACAACAACCCCAAACTGAACGACACGTGGGTGTAGTGTACTGCGTTAGCAATTCACCGAGAGCGTTGTATGGCGCTGGTTAACATTAATCTTCCATGTGGTTGACGTCATCGCGTACGCGTTGTCATGGCAACGTAGTAGGAAAATCGTAAACTAAACATAGCACCTTCAACAAAGTCGAAACGGTTTGCGCCACTGTTATAGTTGTTATAATAAAGTTCGATTGAAAGTTTTAAAAAGACATGCCGCCAACGATCAAGTAAAATATTTGTTCGAGATGTACAGTTTATTTTTTGCCAATTAGGTGAATAAATGAAATAAATAAATGTTTATTTTTCCTGTGAAGTAGCACTTCACCTACTTCACCTGAATAGCCGCCACTGCCTAAAACGTAAAGTTTTGCCAAAATCTGGATGTTTTGACCATTACAAAAATAAATATTGCTCTAAAGTCTATTCAAATTGAAGATAAATTGCACGTACAAACAAAAGTTAGTGTGCGTGCAATACGCATTTAAATAAAGGTGGCTGATTATAAGTTATTAGCATACTTTTAAAGGAGTAATGCATGCACAATAACCGCTTGTTTACATGCAGTCTAAATTGAATCACCAAATAAAACATTTCAGTTAATTTTTTTGTGCCTAAAAATAAGATAATGAAAACATTTTGGATGCAATTTGATTTACGTTATATTTGTAAAATAAAACCGAACTTGTATAAAATAGTTGTGAGAGTGTAATCTTAAATTATTTTCAGATAATATTAATTTAAGATTTAATTTAATATTCATTTAACATAAAAGTTAGGGATTAATTTTTACTTGGTTATATTGTACGTTAGAGGTTTAATACCTTTCCTGTGGATTATGAAATGTCACAAGCAAACAGTGTAGGCACTTACCATATTGAATTTTAATACAGCTTTTTGTTTTGCTTTCTCTTTCATATAAACTTAAGTATTTATAACTTTCTACTTCACAAAATAAATTACCTTACGTTGTAAATATTAATCTGGCAAACTACAAATGAGGTTATATTGATCCGGCTTTAGTGTTTAAAACGTATAAAGAAATTACAATTATTAGAGACCCTTTAAAATATTACACTTTTTGTTTTTTTTTCGATTTTTTATTGTATGACCCCAGTCAAAAATGATGAGGAGGCAAAAAGGTACAAAACTGCGTTTGAAGATTGGCGCTAAAGGTTTCAATAAAGTGATTATTTGAGGCTGAAATTAAATGTTATTATAATTTAGCGCTTTTTTTTAAGCTCTTGGGTATGTTTATATGAAATGTAAGTACACTGATGCCTCGAGGTCGTGGCAAAAAACAGGCTCTACCGGATAAAAACAAAAATTGAATTTTAAAACTCGATATTCTCACTCTGAGCCCAATATATCAGACTTAAAATATTTTTTCGCAAACGCAAAGCGTATTAAAAACCTTCAATCTGTTCTCTGTAACTTCCTAACGTACTTATTGTCTCCACACCGTACTGAAATATCAGAAAATTTAATTGCAAAATGTTGGCCTAATCTGTCAAAGATGAATGAATAAACAATATTTAAATTTGATTTACTTTTAGCGGTTTGAAGTTTATTCAAAATATTCAAGGATATTTTCGAGATTGTTCTCTTACAAACATCAAAATTATTACTGTAAATAATATTGTCGTTTCCAAGACATGCAATAAAATGCTTCAAAACGAAACGTCGAGCTAGTTGCAGAAAAATAAGTTTCATTAATCAAACCTGTACCCAAGAAAATTAAAAACTTTTTATATATATATATATATATATATATATATATATATATATATATATATATATATATATATATATATATATATATATATATATATATATATATATATATATATATATATATATATATATATATATATTATATTATATATATCTCAAATTTCACGGCGGTATCTCAACCATCGCAAAAGTTATAGGGGTACGTCCGGACTTTGTGTATATAAGTTTGTAAATCTGAGTTCAAATTTTATTATCCATTTTTTACTTCATTTCACTTCACAGAAAAAAATTTTGAGGAAAAGTATAAAGATAATTCTTAAATTGTTGGTTGTTGTTTTGAAGATCTAATGGTCCGTGTTCGATTGATTGCCAAAATTAAACACTAAATTTCAAGAACTATCAAAACTGTTGGTTTATTTTTGTTCGAAAAATTAATAATAAAACATATAGAAATTTAATTTAAAATTTTATATTTTTACAAACACTGTATACCTACACTTACTATAAATATTTTATTATCTTTAATCATTTTAACAGAGTGTTTTTCAAATAATCGGTTTTATTTGAACTATTGTTCGTTTGGAGTTTATATACATACCCTTTTAACATTATTCTAGAGCGAGTTACTCTGTTTCAAAACATAGTATGTTACGCGTAATATAATATTAATTGTTAATAGCTTAATGTGGATAGTGCAGTTTTGTGTTTATTTTAGTTTAGACTGTATATTTTAGATACATTTAAGACTATTTTGGGATTTTTTACATTTACAGTAATATTGACATTTTAATTCGTATTTTGTTTTTTATTATACGATGATCTAATGAAACAAATTTCTTTCGTGAATTTGACATATCCGGTCTATTATAATCAAAGCACTGCCGTTAAGGTTGTGCTACATAAAAAAAACTGTGTGTAAAACTTCAATTTGAAAATTAACTTAAAAAAAACTGACACACTTAACGCTTCTCAAGAACCTTTCTTTGAAACCTATTCCACATTCGGTCTATTATGACAAAAACACAGCCGTTAAAGTTACTGCGTCGAGGGTTATTTTACACATAAGTTTGTAAAATTTTAAATTTGAAAACTAACTCAAAAAAACATAACGGACTTCGAGGAATTTCGTTTGCCCTTATACTTGTTTAAGAATAACACCATGAAGTAGAATTAAGTAAAGCAGGGCCATTGCACGGTGTGACATCATAGCCCATATGAGAGCGTTTTTTAGAATGGGAAATGTGTAAGTATGTATAATTGCATTTAATTTAGTTTCCAGGTAAAAAACAAACCTGTTTTTACCTGCAGGTTTGCTATTGTAAATACCCTATTAATCTTCTTCCAACATTCCAAAAATACATTGCGACTACGGACGCGACGTGAATTTGACAACTCACTAGTCAGAGATCTTTGTGAACTATTTAACATAAAATTAATCTTCTTTATCGTAAGCCACTCTCAGTCTAACATGTCCATCGGAAGGTTCCACGGAACCTTGTTAGAAATGATTAGAGCGAATGTAGCCGAAAATCCTACAGAACATACCTTATGGGGTAATCTGCTATAATAATACAAAAATAAAACACACGCAATTTGAACTTATTTTTAGTCCCACATCAAGTAGATCACCTGAAACTTTATACAATCAGGACAAATTAATATAAAAATACGTAAAGCTCTTAATAATCGTATGGAATACTTTTACAAAATCGCTAGGGCAAAGACAGAACGACGAAAAACCAAAAATCAGGTTCTACGGACACGTATTTACTAGCCCTGAATACAAAGTTGGCGATAAAGTATATGTTAAAGGGCCACAAATAAAATGTAAAGCTGAAAACAAATTTACCGTTTCTTGGAAATTACAGAGGTTTCCATCAGCCATTACACCTATCAACAACACACTCGAAATTTCTTTCTATGAAGAAACTGTCCAACGACAATGTATCACAAATTTTGACAAAATCCTATAAAGATTAATAGACGGCTTGACTCGTTTAGAATGTTATATTTCAGATCTGAAATACAAATACACATTAGTCTTCTTAATCAAATATCCGATTCTGTCAATTTATAATACAAAGAAATAATCGTAGACCCGAAACAAATATAGTAATAAGGAGGCGGGGAGTATACTAAAGTAGTTAAAAATACCCTTAAATCCTGAAAGCTGTACCTTATATCATATCACCAATACCCAGATTAGATAATCGAACAGAATTTCATCATATAATTTGTACAACACCAAATTATATTGTGCAGGGTGATAATTCACTGTAATGTGTTTCATTTCGAAACCTGGTATACTATAAATTACTAGGACGAGACCAAAAGATCTCCTCACTGTTCTGCGCTACCCGATGGATAGTGAAGCGATTTGCAAAGCTCAGCTACTTAGAATACCAAACCCAGTTACTAAAACCATGCTAGGTATCACTTCTTCTTGGAAAGTGATACAACGTTAAGGATATCGACCAAAACTTCTGGTTGATTACAGTGTCAGATCCACAACCAGTTACCAATACTCAGTCATACAATGTCAGTTCCTTTCTTAGACTTCAACCATATTGTCATGCCTATATAGATAGTACAAGAATTCACGCCAAGTGTGACCTAATAAATATCAAAACGTTACTTATAAAAGCCAACCATTTTTCAATACAAGTGCTGCCCACACTTCGCGCCTAAACTTCACATTCCAGATTTTAAACCCCTAAAATTAAACAAGCTCTTTGTCAGATTGTGAATTTATCTTTTTGTAGACCATAACCGTACGGCTATGATTTGATTATAAACTCTCGATATTGTCTAACTTTTTATGTAATTTTGAATATTCTTTTTGCAGACCATAACCGTACGTCTATGATTTAATTATAAACTTTCAACATTATCCAATATTTATATTTTTGACAGCTGTCAAAATATTTTAAAAGTTACATGGAACGGTGTAACCCAAATTTATAAATTTTAAGCAGTTCTAAAGTTACAGAAAAA